>BLBF01000018.1:41783707-41805141 GCA_015471245.1 Laticauda colubrina | reverse complement strand
TTTTTTTTTTTTTTTTCTTCCCCCCCCCCCCCACCTTGGTTGTTTTATAGTCGGTATTTATTTTTGATTCTGTGGTGTTTTTTCGTTCGAGGTTGTGGGAATGAAGCTGGTCTGTGTGCCGCTTCCATTCCCTACCGTCATCTAAAAGTAGTCGGTAGGACCAGGGGCCTGTGATTTGGGTTATGGTGGCTGGAAGCCACAATGGGTCCCCGGTGAAGTTTTTGGCATAGACCAGGTCGTCGATTTCAAACGTACGGTATTTGCTGGAGGAATCGGGGGGTTTGTCCCAGGTGTAAGTGGGGTGCAATCTGTCCAGGTAGGAGCGTAGTTTCCTACCCATTAGAAGTTCTGCTGTGCTTTTATTGGTTGTGCTGCTAGGAGTAATATGCTGCAAGGTTAGTAGTCAGCTTAGTTTGTCCTGCACGTCCCCCTTGTCCATTTTGTCTAGGCTCTTTTTAGTGTACCGAACCATGCATTCAGCCCTGCCTTTCGCAGCCGGATGGGCCGGTGCAGTTAAGGCATGTTGGATACCTTGGGCAGCTAGATATTGTTCGTATTGCAAGGCTGTAAATTGGGGCCCATTATCTGAAACCAGTACATAAGATAACCCATGCGTCGTAAATAGTTTATCTAGCTGTTTCATGACAGCTTCAGTGGTTGTGGAAGCCATGAGGATGACTTCCAACCAATTCGAGTATGTATCAACCACTATCAAAAAAGTGTTACCCTTCATTGGTCCAGTGAAGTCAATATGTACTCTAGACCATGGACCCTGGGGAGTTTCCCAGTCTCTTATTGGTGCCTGTGGGGGGGTAGGCCTCGATTTTTGACAGTCATGGCATGTTGCAACCCAGCGTTCTATGCCTTTGTCCAGCCCTGGCCACCAGATGTAACTCCTGGCCAGGGCTTTCATTTTGACTATGCCCGGGTGTCTCTTGTGCAACATGCCCAGAACGTCTTCCTGGAGACTGCTCGGAATCACCACCTTGTCACCCCTTAAAATGCACCCCTTTTGTACAGACAGTTCGGTCTGTCTGGTACGGAATGGTTTAAAAGTCTCAGTTTTGTTCTCCTCTGGCCAGCCTTTATCTACCCAGTTCAATATGCGCGCTGTCAAAGGGTCTTTGGCTGTGGCTCTCGTGACGTTGGCTGCAGTCAGCGGTAGCTCCGGGCAGGTCTCAAGCTGCAATGTAGAAGTGGTTGGAGGAGGGTCGTCTTCTATGATGGGCAGTGGGGAACGGCTCAGGGCGTCGGCATGTGTGATGGCTTTGCCGGGTTGGTGCAACAGCGTGTAGGAGTAGGCAGCGAGGAATTCAGACCACCTCGTCATTCTCGGTGACAGAATGTTCGGGGTTGGCTTGTTGCCTACTAGGATTCCAAGAAGGGGCTTGTGATCAGTTATGATAGAAAAAGTTCTACCGTAAAGGTACTCATGAAATCTTTTGACTCCGGCGATGATTGCGAGGGCTTCTCTATCGAGTTGACTGTAATTGCGTTCCGACTTGGAGAGCATCTTGGAGTAAAAGGCGACCGGTGCCTCTCTGCCATCTGGTAGCTGGTGACTCAGGATGGCGCCGAACCCAAAAGGCGAGGCATCACAGATGACCGTCAAAGGCAGGGTTTTGCTAAACTGGATGAGAACGGTGTCTGACGTTAATAGGTCCTTGACACCTTGGAAGGCTTTCTGTTCCCGGTGGCCCCATGTCCAAGTGGTTTTTTTTTTTATCTAGCAGTCTATGTAGGGGTTCTGCTATTGTTGCCTTATGGGGCAGGAACACGTAAAAATTTATGAGGCCGAGGAACGCTTGAAGGTCGTTTTTGTTCCTGGGTCTGGGAGTGTCTTTTATAGCCTTCATTTTTTTTTCAGTGGGGTGAATGCCTTGTTCATCGATTAAATAGCCCCAAAACTTGACCCGGTTAGTGGCTAGTTCACACTTTTCCCTTTTTACTTTGAGGCCTGATTTCCTAAATCTTGTTAAGACTTCTTTTAATCTGGTCTTTAGCTGGTTGGCATTCTTTGCTGAGACCAGTACATCATCGAAGTAGGGGACAACACCTTTGATTCCATTTAGCAGGCGTTCAATGAGGCTTTGGAACACGCCTGGGGTAACGCTAACACAGAATTGGAGGCGGTTACACTTGAATCCCCTCTATGTGTTACGATAGTCTGCACTCTGCTGTAATGGGATCAGTGAGTAGTTGTTGATAGGCCTGTGCGAGGTCGAGCTTCGCAAAAAGTTTTCCTACCCCTAGCGACTGCAGTAAATATTGCACTATCGGCACTGGGTATGTGCTTTGTTGGAGCGCATGGTTCAGGGTTGCCTTATAGTCTCCGCAGATGCGCACTGACCCATCTGGCTTCACTGGTGCGACGATAGGGGTTTCCCACCTGGCATGGTCGATTGGCTCTAAAACCCCTTGAGCTGTTAATTTATTCAGTTGCTCGTCAGTTTTTGGTTTTAACGCGAATGGGACGCGTCTGGTCTTTAAACGGATGGGGGCTATTTTTGGGACTAGGCTAAATGAAATTGGGGTCCCCTTGTACTTGCCTAGAGTCCCGTCGAAAACATCTTGGAATTCTTGGAGCAGGCTCTCCTCCCAGTTGGTTGTAGCGATGCGGTTGATCCCAGTCATCCCAATTCCCAGGGGCGCGAACCATTCGATTCCTAACAGGCTAGGGCGGTCGCGGTCGACGATGGTCAGAGGCAAGATTTCAGAGTGGTTTTTAAATTTGACTAGAAAATGTTCAAGGCCTACTACTGGAATTCGATTTCCCTGATAGTCTTTTAGCACTAGTCTTTGTTTCTGTAGTTCTCTCTGTTTTATGTTCGGTATCAGGCGCCGGATGGTATTCCAGGATACCATAGATAGGAACGACACTGAGTCGACTTCCATCTCGCAGGGTCTCCCCTCGATGCTCACCTCTATCCTAACCTTCTTTCCACTCTCTGCCCTGGCATTGCCGATGGTGACTATCTGATGTGTTTCTTCCCTGTTACCGGTTCTCTTGTTATAGTTCCATCTACTGCCGGCTTGTCTTTCTTCATGTCTGGGGGCGGGGGTGCTGCTGCGTCTTTTTGGACTATAGCTGTTTTTGTTGCGGCAGACCCTTTCGATGTGTCCCCTCACAGGCTCTTCCGATGTGTCTCAAGGCTGCTACAAAATCTCCTATAGATTCATCCTCCTTCTGGTCCCTCTTATAGAATTCATGCCTTTTTATTAAATTCGAGACCACTGGTGCATAGTGTGTTCGGAGCATTCGGTTCAGGTCGGACCAAGTCATCTGTTTGACATCTCTGGGTTTCGCCAGCGCCTTCACCATTTTAAATACGGCCGGTCCGCAGTGTGTAAGGAAGACAGCCCTCTTCCTTTGGTCTGAGATTTCTTCCATTTCGTTGCTTTCTAAGAACATAAGAAAGTGATCGATATATGATTCCCAATCCTCCTCATCAGGATTGAATGGTGCGGGCGGTGCGTTGTTACCGGCCATCTCTCTCGCTCGGTTCAGATAGCTGCATGCTTCAGTCTCACCTTCTACGACAATCCCACCTTCGTCACCAGTGTTCCGTCCGGAAAGAAGCGCGTGAGACCGGGTTCCAAACAACAACTATTTTATTTAACTCGCAAGGCAAAAGATACGGAACATAGCCCAAGCCGCGGCAGCCCTTTATATAGCGGCTTGCCTGAGGCTTGTGGCCAATGACACTCATTTAACTATTCCCGCCATTTGGTGGCTTCCCGGATTGGTTCTTAATCAACCAATCAGCCAATGGCCTTTTCGGCCAATCAGAATGAGGGACTTGGAACCTACCTACCTACCAACCTACCAAGTTCCATACAGAACAATTTGTATTATCTGTAGGATTGTATTGGTTTTTCTGGATATTTTTCTATTGTGTGGGCTGCATTATTTTAAGTTTCATATATTTTATGCTGCCCAGAGTCACAGTTGATCAGGCAGCCTATAAATTGAATAAATCATTCATGATACTGCAAATAAAGGAATAAATAAAGTATTATAATAATTTGTTTCTAAAGCAATGATGTGACAGAGTAGGCCCTTTGATATGCCTAATTTCCAAAACTGATTTCTTTTCTTTTATTGGAAGATATAAGGTAATGAAGATAAAGGGAAGACCTTCTGATGTACAGAGTTAACAATTCATTTAGCTTCCTTAATCTAAACTCCTTCATATGGTGTTGATCTACAGTTTTCATCAGCTCTGACCAATGATTGTCCAATCACTTTGATTCCTTATCACAATGTTCTCCCCATGTTGATTGTAGAGGCATGCCATTCCCCACTTCTGAACAGAATGTATTCTTACAGCTCATTCAGCTATGGTATCCATACAAAATGCTAAATAACAGAGTTGGGAAAAAACTTGGAGATCTTTTAGTCAAAATTCCTGCTCAAGTTGGAGATTCTAGTCTATACCATTCTGGACAAGCCTCTGCTTGGTCTCTTCTTGAAAACCTCCAATGATGGAGCACCCACAGCTTCTCATTAGTTCTAGATAGGTTCTCTTCTTGATAGTTTCCATTGCTTCTTGACCTGCCTTCAGGTGCTTTGAAGAACAGATTGACCCCCACTTCTCTATGGCAGCCCCTTAGATATCAGAACACTACTATCATGTTACTCCTAATGCCATCTCTGAAATGCAATGTACATCAAATGCCTTTCTTTCTTTCTACCATCCATGAGAAAGCTTGGAGTTGTAGCAGACATACAAAAAGGCCCATGTCACTGTACAGGACTCAATATAACTTGGGAAACTGCTTCCCTGATTCAGGAAGTGCGTTATCAAATTTGAGATGTGAGAACCTAATTTGAGTTACCTAGCAGTGAAGAAAGAACAGTGAATTCAATCCACCATCTGAAACACAGCTGAGAATGTGATCAAGTGCAATGTGGTTGTTGGGATGGCATTATTATAGCCTTGAAGTTGTAGTAATTCTCTCAAAAGTGCTGTTGTATTGCCAGAATTATCAGCTGTTTCTCTACCACAAGATTGATATAATGAGACCCTAGGTAGTCCCCAAACTCCCAAGAAGTAGTGATGAAGCCAACAATACCATGATGGCAATGTAAGGAATGGAACATTAGGAAATGACATTCTTAAGCCCATGTCACACTGCACCAACGGATGGAAAGAGGATGTAAAACGGAGAGAAACACTTGCCATCCGTTGGTTAACATGATTCATCCGTTCTGTACTCACTGCCTCCGTTTTTCATCCTCTCTTTCCGTCCAGCATCCATCGACTGAGGTTCCATCTGCTCAAAAAGTTTTGAGCTCCTCAAAACTTTTTGAGCGGAAAATATATCCAACGTGTCCGTTCTGCATCCACAACACATACGGGGAACATCCGTTCTATATATGTAGTCATCCGTTACGCGTCCGCTATATCCACTAGGCATCCGCTACACATCCGCGCAACTCAAATCCGTTCCAGCAGAAAACGGACACAGGGAGGAAGCGAAATGGACGTGGAATGGACGCACAGTGTTAGTAGCATGGATGGAGAAAGGATGAAAGCAGATGCAGCTTGCATACAAAGTATTTAAAATGGAAAAAACGTTAGCAGAGGGGACCTATCTCTGATATTTAGGATGTCTGCAGGATGCCTAGAGGATGCAAAAGGACACCTAGTGGAAAACCTATATTGCCGATAAAAAGGGGGAGGAACTCACCTGGATTTTACTTTCAGTCCAGCAGCCCTGCTGTGCAGACCTCTGCAGGCTTCATCTGGCTCTTGCTCTTCCACAGCATCCATTGATGTCCACCATGGATCGTAACACAGTCCTTTTGGTAGCCACCATCGTTCTGCAACAGTGCGAAGCCATCTACAGGCTCTTTCAACTGTTCTACGGGAAGAAAAGGAGGTGGCCAAGAAGTGTCTGGGTCCAAAGATGGATCAGGAGAAGAGCAGAGTACGGACTGTACAACAAGCTGATGGTGGAGCTGAGGAACGAAGACTCTCATGCATTCCAGAACTTCATGAGGATGCCTCCAGCCATGTTTGACGAAGTTGTGGAGCGGCTGAGACCCAGGTTGACCAAGGCAAAAACCAACTTCCGGCCCAGCTTGGATCCTGGGCTCAAGGTGGCACTGACTCTGCGCCACCTGGCCTCAGGGACCACCTACAGGAGCATGCAGTACGGCTAGAGGGTGCCACACAACACCATCAGCATTGTGGTCAGAAAAGTGGTGCAGGCCATCATTGAAGAATACCTGGAGGAGCTCCTCCAATGCCCCTCCACTGAAGAAGGCTGGAAGAAAGTTGCAGAGCAGTGGTATCAGAAGTGGAACTTCCCCCACACCGTTGGAGCCATAGATGGGAAGCACGTGGCCTGCAAAGCTCCAGCCAAATCAGGGTCCACTTATTTCAACTACAAGGGCTTCTTCAGCATCATCCTCTTCGCCATGGTCGATGCTGACTACAAGTTCATGTACATCGATGCTTCAGGCAACGGGTCAGCTTCAGATGCCCAGGTATACAACACCAGTCACCTCAAGGAGGGGCTGAAACGCAACCTCATCATGGGCTTCCCAGATCCAGACCCCCTGCCCAACAACACACAAGATGTGCCCTACTTCATCGTGGGGGATGACGCCTTCTCCCTCAGAACCTACCTCATGAAGCCCTACACTTCCAGACTCCTCACCCGTGAAGAAAGGATCTTCAACTACAGGCTTTCCAGGGCAAGGCAGGTGGTGGAGAACGCCTTTGGCATCCTGGCCAACAGGTTCCAGGTACTTCTCACCACCATGCAGCATCACCCAGAGACCATGAGGAGGATCGTGGAAGCTTGCTGCATCCTGCACAATCTCATGCGCACCCGCTACCCAGTGTTGCAGAAGAGGCTCGTGGACCTCCAACAAGGCAATGGGGACATGGAGGCAAGGGCGAAACCTGATAGACACTAAGGATGTGCAAGGCCCCAACAGAGCTTCACGTGAAGGGAAGAAGCAGCGCAACCTCCTGAGACACTGGTGCAACTCCCCAGCTGGAGCAGAGGAGTGGCAAGACAGGATGATAGATGTTTAATGGATGCTTCCTTCAGCCTGTCTCATCACACTGTTGAGATTGGGCCATGTATGTTGGGTGGGCCTACAATGAACAGGGCATTTAATAAAGAGCTGTGTTTATGTTGACATGTGTGGATGATTGATTACATTATTATTGATAATAAAGGGCCATATGTGTGGCAGCTGGGAGGGTGGACCATACAGTCCCACTATGCTTGCACTGGAAGTTTATCTATCTCACAGCTATTACCCATCCCAAAGGTGTCCCTGCCCATCCCACAGGTATCCCTGCCCATCCCACAGCTATTACCCCTCCCACAGGTATCCCTGCCCATCCCACTGCTATCCTTACCCATTCCACAAGCATGCAAAGGCTTAAACCATTTCTAAAAATTTCCACCAAGACTTTATTGACAAAAATAAAAGAACAAGCTGTAAAAGATAAATGACCCAGGTCAAGTGTCCAAAGCAAAAATAAAGTCAACAGGTAGCCACCCAGTCTCTGGCACTCTTCTTGGTCACTCTGAGGCGTTCCCAGTCTCAGGGGTGAAGGGTCCAGGTGCTGTGGAGGTGGCTGCTGCTGGAGTGCTGGTCTGAGGCACCACTGGGGTGCCTGGCCCCGAGAGGACAACAGGTGATAGTGTGTTGAGGAAGCTCTCAGACAGCTGGCTCAGCCCCGTGATGTTGAGAGTCCCTTCCTCCATGACATGGGGTGTCACCCCCAGTACCGATGACAGATGTACTGAGGCCCGGCTTGGCTGTGGGGTGGAAGAAGGAGCAGTGTAGTGGGGCTGTCTGGTCTGCAGCTGGGTGAGGACTGGCGTCGGTGGCATCGTTGGCGTGGGTGGAATCTGTGGCATGGCTGGCATCGGTGGCGTGGGTGGCATCGGTGGCATCAGTGGCACCGGTGGCATCCGATGTACCTGTGCCTGGACTGGGAAGGGCTGCCTGTGCTGCTGGACCTCCTGGTAGCTGTAGCCTTGGTAGGGAAGGGCCTGTGGAAAGCCTTGGAAGGGGAGTGACATCACCTGGGGTAGAGGAGCAGGCCTGGACTGGGTGGGAGCAGGTTCATCTTGTTCTGGAGGGTTGTGAAGAAGATCGGTGATCCTGTCCTTCACCACCTGGTACTGGGGTTCCGACATGTTCATGAGGGTCTGGTTGACGTAGGTGAGGAAGGGCTTGCGGTTGGAGGATGGGGCATCAGTGTGTACCAGCTGATAGAGGAGATCTACGCTGCTCCTGATGGTGTCTCTTATCTCCAGCAGGACAGTGTGGCTCTGCCCCTCCTGTCTGTCTCTCTGCCTTTCTATGGAGGTGGAGCTGGGGGTGGATGCGGGTTGGGCTGTGGTGGAAGTGCCGTCTCCTTTCTCCCATTGCGTCAGGGGATCCTCCACGTGCTCCGCCAGGGGTAGTACAGCTGTCGGGGGGGTCTCTGTCGTGGCACGCTCCACAGATACCTGTCTGGACACAGGAGCTGACTCTTTGCCAGAAGAGGACTGGCTCTCAGCAGGCTGCCTGAGATAGAGGGTTGTGAGAGGGGCTGCTCCTCAGTGGCGGATCTCACCCTCCAAGAAGCTGCACTTGGCCAACACGTAGGTCTCCCGGTCTGTCAGCTTGACCACGGCCTGGCCAGATTTCTTGAGGTGCAGCTTCCCGTACCAGGTGTGCATGTGCTTCCACCAGCCGAGGAGCACCTCCGAAGTGTAGCCCAGGCTCTCCGCCTTCTCTCTCCAAGCAGCCTGCTTCTTCTTGGTGTCTCGATAGAGCCTGTGGCCCTTCCACCAAAGATATTCATTCTCCCTCAGCCACTCCAGCACCTCCTCCTCATGTTCCTCTTCTATGGTGTATTGCCTCCTCTCCCGTTCACACTTCTACCTCTTACTCCCTTTGGCAGGGCCATATGGGCCCTCATCAGAGGGGCTTCGAGGTTGTAGGGGCTGCTCCTCCACACCACCACCACCAGCAGCAGCAGCAGCAACAACAGTAGCAGCAAAAGCAGGACCAGCAGGACCAGCAGCAGCAAGACCAGGAGCACCAGCAGCACCAGCAGCACCAGGAGCAGGACCAGGAACACCAGCAGGACCAGCAGGACCAGGAGCATCAGCAGGACCAGGAGCACCAGCAGGACCAGGAGCAGCGCCAGCAGAGTAAGCGCCAGCAGAAGCACCAGCACCAGGAGCAGTGCCAGCAGAGTAAGCACCAGCAGAAGCACCAGCACCAAAAGCAGTGCCAGCATAGTAAGCACCAGCAGAAGCACCACCGCCAGAAGCAGCTTCAGCAGAGTAAGCACCAGCAGAAGCACCACCACCAGAAGCAGCATCAGCAGAAGCACCACCACCAGAAGCAGCATCAGCAGAAGCACCACCTCCAGAAGCAGCATCAGCAGAAGCCCCAGCACCAGAAGAGCGAGCCCGGGCAGCAGAAGCCCCAGCAGAAGCAGAGTCAGGGCCAGGGGGTGGGAGGGTGGCCCTGTCCCTCTTGCCAGGGCTGGCAGCAGATGGCAGAGGCTTCCGTTTCTTCCCCATTGTTGTTGGGTTGCTGGCTGGCTGGCTGGCTGGCAAGCTGTGTCTGGAAGCAGGTGTTTCCTCTGAATGGTGACCTGCTTGCGAGCTGCTTCCCTTTATATCTGCGGGGCTGACGCAATGCATCCTCCCCGCATGCGCAGTGAACGCTAGGCATCCGCTAGGCATCTGCTCGGCATCCGCTGTGCATCTGCTTCATCTGCTCGGCATCCGCTCTGCATCCGCTCTTTCCGTTCCGCGTCCGCTTTGCTGTGCTCCCCCGGAAGCCTTGCAGATGTGCCATCCGCTTCCATCCGCTTCCATCCGCTAGGCTTCCGTGGAGCATCCATTTTCCATCCACCCTAGGTCCTCCCCCTGTCCGTTCCTTTCCGTGTTGTCCGCTCTGGTTATGCAAATTCGGGGCACTTTTGATAGCGGATAACAATGGATGGAACATTTTGCTCATCCGCTGTGTCCTTTTTACAAATGTTTTGCATCTGTCAGCCACTGTGACATGGCCTTTTTGAGACACCTACAAGCCACAGTTAATTATGAGACCAGGGTGTGTGTGTGTGCATGCGTATCTGTATAAAGTTACCCATTTTTATAGTGAAGTAAATAAATAAATCTTCTTGTTGCCATCAGTTTTTCAACTTTATAAGGCAGGTTCCTATCCCTAAAAAGCTTTTTGATATGATATGCTTTTTCTGTATATCCCATTCAGAATTATATGCTTATGATAAATGAAAGATGTGTATGCATCAACTGGTTTTTTTTTTTAAACAATTGTTTAAGGAGCAGCTTATTATTACCATCTGAGTTGAAGGTTTAAATAATAAACCTGAGCATTGTAAACCTTTGTTGGCTTGGTATTATCTGTCTCTTGAAACCATTAAGGAATATCAGGTTTTCGAACTGTGACTCATGGTTTAGGGGATTTCTTAGCAAAATTACATATTTTTCTCAAGATCTATGTAAATCATTCCTCTGATGATCAAGAGACCTGAAACCATTTAGCTTTCTACTTTTCTTGTTTGAGGTTAGGTCTATACACCATTTTATTGTTACACAGAAAATACAGTGGTGCAAAGATAGACACTCTCTCTATATTGTCAAATGCTTATATGTTGCTGTAACAGCTGACTATGGATTTCCAATGCATTTATGTATTTTTCAAGTAGCAAAGCATATGTCCATGTTCGTGTTGAGATAGGGTACATATTTAATTTTATGTGGAGGTGCTTTCTGTGTTAATTACTGGTTGTGTGTATTTTGAAGGCCTAGAAATCGTGTGGACATAATACAAGCATTAAAGAAATAAATAAAGATTGCAAGTCTTTATTTTATTTCATAAATACATTTGGACTTGATTTGAATTTGATCTTTAACATACTGCTTTAAATAAAACAATCAATATTGTGTTTGTTGGATATTGGACTTATTGGACTTGTCAAACACTATTACCCAAAATTGTAAAAGATAATGCATAAACTAAATTCTATTTAACGGCTTATTGGATTTGCTTGACTATATCAATTCCAAAGGCAAACATTGGTTTATCTATTGTGAATTGTAATATTGCTGTGATTATATGTAGTTAAGGAGACAAATAAATAATTCTGTCCTTATATGTCCAAATATATTTTTCCAATAAAGACTAAGGAAGAAAACACCTCACTCCAAACTACTTGACTATTCACTGCAGTGATTTGGTATTTAAAATTCATAGTGTATTTAAAATTCATAGACAACATAAGATAATTTCATGTGCAGATCCTAACTACCTAAAGAGGAGACAGCAACATTAATTAGAATCCAGTTGTTTGAATTCAAGTGATCTTATTGCACAAGTACTCATTCATTCTTACATTTTTCAATGCACAGTATTCCTAAATCAGTGATATTATTGACAGTTATTTATTCAGCATTTTCATATAGTAAGATTGCTACCTGATGGTTTGGGGAAATATGTCCTCAATTTCTAGTTGAATTACAGGGAGTCCTCTACTTACAACCACAGCTGAGCCCAAAATTTCTGTTGCTAAGCGAGACAGTTAAGTGATTTCCCTCTCCTATAGCATCTCTCTGAGATCTAGACAGCCCCAATTCTGTTAGTCCTCTGAAAAGCCCTGAAAAAAACAAGAGCTGGTTTTTCATTCAGCACTGGGGCTAGTTTATTAGTTGAGTCCAACAGGAATGAATGAGTCTCAGCTTTATTGTAATGTGGTTTTACTAGGGTTTTTTAAAAGGTTTTGCATTGTAAGCTGCTAGGAGTTAAAAGACTGAGATGGATAGCTATATAAATACAATGACTGAATAAATGCTGTTGTGCATGCAAATATATAATTGTTCTATCAATAGCCAGTTATGAGCCAGAATCTGATTATTCAGTGATTGACTTTCTGAATTCTATATTAACTGAATTAACCATGCTGTAGCAATTTTTTTTGCTTCATTAAACTTTGGAAAAATTCATTCTTCTCTCTCTTGTTACCATGCAGCAAAATGATGCTCCAAAACCTGGGCCAGGTGTCTGCTTCAGAAGTCAGTGCTTCTGCAATTATTCCATGTTTGTCTCCTCCTGTTTCCCTGGGCTTTGAAGATTTCACAAATCTGACCCCATTGGTAAAAGAGGAATTAAAATTTGCCATCCAGAATAAGTGCCTTTCTCAGAGGATGCCCTCCACCTTGGATACAGTCATGGTTTCTGATAGATCTGGTGAAACATCTATTTTAAAAAGAGAGGTACTTTATTTTTATTTTTAAGTTATGTCCAACTACCACTTTCTAAAAATAGAGAATGTCTTTCCTCTGTATTATAATTATCATAATTATCATTTTTATAATAATTTAATTAAACTTATGAAGGTATAAAATACAAATGAAAATAAAAATAGTTGGAAAATGAGGAAGGGAAAGGATGGAAAAGTGTAAAAGGGAAAAAGAAAGAAAAGAAAAGCATTGATTTTTGACTCTCTTTATGGTAGTGGAATAAAATATTACAGTCTCAACATTTCATTTTTACATATTTAATATGTATTAGCCATTTCTATAACTACAAACTTAGCCCCCCAACTTAAGCACAAAATTCAGAAGTGGTTTCCAACGAGAAACAAAGTTGGGTATATTATTTTCTTTGATTAGACTATTTAATTTAGCCATCTCTGCTAGTTCCATCAGCTTTTTCATCCACTAATCCATTATCATAATTACACCATTGCATAAATAAGAATGTTATTATAAAGTTATTAGCAACAGTGACTTTCTCTTAAATCAAAATTGACTTCACTTAATTAGATGAAAGTAGTGTGCTACTGCCTTCTTCCAGAAGATAGACAGACAGGAGAGAGAGAGAGAGAAGAGAGAGAGAGAAAACTTTAATTTCCCAGTCTCATATACATTAGGATTCCCTAATGATTTTCCATACAATAATAATGAGATCCAAACTTGCTTATGTTAGATATCCTATCTAACCATCATGACATCAAAATATAAAGTAATGAGGCCACACACTAGAACATAAAATGCAGAGTTTGTCTCATAATGATTTTTGACACTTGCTGCCTTCCTGGACACCTATGCCTGCTTAGCTTTCAAGATCAGACAAGGTTGGGTAGGTGCTGCCACCTGTTGTGACAAATTGGTTAGTCCCTTTGGCATTTGCATTAATGATCTTCATGTGCTCCAAACGGGAATGCCTTCATGAAAGGCAAGCAGCGTTGGAGTTGTGATCTGAATCTGGAAGACATTAAGCAAATGAAGGCCCCTGTAACTGTTACAGATTTTATACTTATGCAGTATAATACACTTCATACATTCATTGGTCACATGCTATATCACAATGTAATTCATTTTGCACATAGAAATTCTTCATTCTCTGGCAACTTTTTTTTTTTAAAGGACAGTATGAGACTTTAATGGAGAGTTGATAATACTTACTTCCTATGTTCTTTCTCCATAATTCCAGTTATAAAGAAAGGCAAGAGGAGAAAGAAAACTCTTTTTCTCTATAATAAGAAAAGACATTCCATCATGCTCAGAGGCATCATTTTTAGTATTCTAGGTTGTAAGGTTGTGCTCTGGCAGGAAATGGTTTTTGAAGATAATCCTTATTAGGATTTAAACCTGCTTAGAGAAGAAAATTCAGAATGAACCTACCCTCTTTAGGAGATCAGATAAATCCAAGTATATTTGACATTATTTGGAAACTATAGGAAAACTTCTTCAAGGTTTTCATACTTCTCAGAGGTTTTCTGACTCACTGTATATGAACTTTTTATGTTCCTATGATGTTTTATGCCAGACAATTTCTATTCTGTTTCATACAAGGTTAAAGGGCCAAACTCACGAATTAGTTATTTGGTTGACAAGGAACAAATCAGACTTACTGCTATTATAACATCTATAGGGAACGAGTTTCTCTCTTGCAAACACCCACCCCTTTTTTTGACTGATAACCATCTAACCCTGATCTCTTTGGGTTCTATTAGTGTGCACCCCAGGAAGATGATAGGAAAAAACGTCGGAGAGAACGAAATAAGATTGCAGCAGCAAAATGTCGAAACAAAAAGAAGGAAAAAACAGAATGCCTGCAGAAAGTAAGTTAACCAATACTTTCTAATTAATATCTGTGAAATATAAACACATCTATGTAAGGTGAAAGATCCATAAAATTCCATGGATAAAATAACTGTGAAGATCTTCACTGTGAGTTGCTGATTAATTATAACATTGGTTAACTTGTTAAAGGTGAAATTATTCAGGCTCATCAATCTGGAGAGTGTATTATAATGTAAAATCTTACACTAAAGCTTTAGAAGTACTTTAGAAGTGCTTAATTAATTAAGGTTTCTAGCCCAAATAATAATGGAAAATCCTTTCTTTTAAAATTTAAACAATTTTCAAGATACTGTACTTGTAATTAAATACAATAGCAGAAAGTTTTACAAGGAAAAAAAAAGTCCCCAAAAACAAGTCACTACCTCAAAGGTCTCATGCTTTAAATACTGAGGTTATCTGAAATAAAAGCTATTTTTTTCTCTTTGAATAACTGATCTTTAAAATGGAAGCCTTCCTTCCTTCTTTCCTTCTTTTCCTCCTTCCCTTCCTCTGGTTGTATTGGACTGCATCTCTTATATTCCCCAGCTATCTCAAAAATTAATAGAGAGCACCAGATTGCAGAAAATAGAGGTTGTGATAATAATAGAAAATTTATTTATTCATCAAGTTTATATCTTCCTTCTACTTTAGATTGCCTCCCTTAGTTGATTTCCCAGCTCACCTACCCTATAGGTTGAGATACAGTGACTGAACTATAAATGATTAGAGAATTGGACTAGAAGGCCCCAAACATCCATTCCAACCCTATTATTCTGTGTTTTGTATTTTAATTGTCATGAATTCCACTCTACTCCCTTGAACTGTTGTACCACAAGAGGAATTTGTTTGGTGGAGCTCAACTTCAAGAAACAGAAGGTTCTTGTGGGAAATTTAAAATTGGAAAAGTAAAAAGATATGCTGTGGGTAGGAAGATAATAGCTTGTAAAAGGAGCATGGAAAGGAATGAGAAGGCATTTAAGGTATATGAAAAATCTACTGGATAGTCTGAACATTGGGGAAGTGAATAATTTTAGCTGCAGAATTCTGCATAGAGATCAAAAGATTAAAGCTGATATACAAAGGCAAAAGGATACAAAGAGGAAACCATCATAATAATCTATGTAACCTTGACAGAAAATGAGTTTCCATAGCATATTTCCCTGTTCATATTGTCATGTGAATGAGCCCTCAGCTACATTTTTTTTCACTTGCATTTTTAAAACTTCCACTTCTATGTTTATACCTTTCTTCTGTTACCAGGAATCAGAAAAACTGGAAACAATCAATGCAGAATTGAAAGCTCAGATTGAAGAGTTGAAAAATGAGAAGCAGCACTTGATCTACATGCTCAACCTACATAGACCCACCTGTATTGTCCGTGCCCAGAATGGTAGGACCCCAGAGGACGAAAGGAACCTTTTCATTCAGCAGATCAAAGAGGGAACCTTGCAAGGCTAAACAATAATGAGGCAGTGCTCAATGTTCTTTAGCCATGCTTCTTATCATTAAAACAACAACTTGCCATCCCAAGTCAGAAGCCACAGAGAAGATATTTCAGCATTTGTGGCCTCCATTTAGTCAAGAGAAGATGGATCTGACATGATTTTGCTGAGAAGAAAGAACTGTGGTAGCTAAGCTTCAGCATTTCCTTGCAAAGACTCAGTTGGGTGGAAGAGAGCCACGGCCTTTGCTCCAGGTCTAACCAGCTGCCACACTTGCTATCCTAGAAGCAATATGGCTCTAGACTACTGGCATGCATTAAACTCCTGCTGGCATGCACTTGCAATGTTTCTGGTAGGGCCGAAGGGTTCTCTATGATGCGCATCTGATGAACTGCCAAGCTGAGAGGATTCCACTCGTTAGATAGGGAATGTAGGTGGACTGGGTTGTGTTCTATTTGTTTTGTTTTATACTTTCAAAGAAAGGAGGTTAGCAGCTTCCAGAACTCTGTTTTCAGTTCCAAAAGGCATTGCAATGTAATGGGAATTGCTATGTTTCTACAACTAATGCAAGATTTAACGTGGGCACTGCACTTTGCTAAAAATGTTTTTATAAAAGCCCTTCTATGGTTTTTTGATTATTCAAGTTAGAGATGATTGTAGGACAATGTAACAAGCTTCAATATATTGCAGAATTGCTCACTGAGTTAAGCACTCTTGGCTTACTTTAAGAAGGTGGAATGTCCCTTTCAAAACTCAATTAATGAGTCACATGCAGTATTCAAAAGAATGTTATACAACCATGGTGTAATCACTAGAGATGTAAAATTGTATGCTTTCCTGACTTGTGATTTATCTTGTCCTTGGTCTTCATCTTACAAATGTTTCCTTGGCACAAACTTTTTCAGAACCAGAGAATGTAATTGCTGAATTGTAATTGATTTGTAAAATCAATTTACAAATATTGATTTATATGTAGACATTGTAGACAATGTAGACATTGATTAAGTGAAAACATTGTCCACTGATGAAGAGTATGGCTCTGCTAGGAACAGAGATGAAAAAGTACAGTAAAGGTGGGCTCTGTGGTTTGGATTTGCTTTGATGGAATGATTCAGATCACAAAAGCAATGCTATTCTTTTCATGGGTCAAGGTGACACAATTCTCCTTAGTGAGCCTGGATTTGGGGTTGCCTTGAATCCTTTCCTGACAGATCCATGAGTCAGAAGAGACTTCGAGTCAGCTCCTGGCAGCACCAGAAGAAGCTCTTGTTCATGCACAAAGATGTCTTTCATCTAATGAACTTGCCAGAGAAAATAGACAAAACCAATAAAATGATGTAACATGGCCTTTTTGCTTTTAGAAATGAGTCTGGGGAATGCCACTTTAAAGGGATGCTTTACTGACCATATCCCTTTGAAGACTGGTGAGGAAGTAGCCCAAGAACTTAAGAAGTTCTACTTCTTAAGAACTTCAAAGCAAGCCCAGGAGATACTTCTTTCATCATTCTGTAAAGTAGTAGAAACTAGTACTGGAGGCTTCCTAGTTGTATTTAAGCCAGCTTCTGAGTCTCAATCCATGCTGGGCTGATATATGGACAATAAAATCTGGATCTTCTTAGAATTATGGGAGCATACCTTAAAAACCAGCATTGGCCTTCCATATAATCAAAAGTAAATGTTAATAACAAAGATAATAGTCTGTTTAACTAGCAATGTTAACTTTTGGCTAAAACTTCTTAAAGTGTTCTTCTGCAGATCATTCTTCTAGATATGTAATAGCTAAATTCTCCAAATTCCCAACCAGCATGATCAAGAGACAATGCACACTAGGCTTTGTGGGAGTATTCCTTTTGGATGACCAATGTATTATTTCTAACGTTCTGTTATCCCTGGGAGGTGCTATGATTGTATTATTCTTACTGTTTTCAGCTGGAGGAATGACTGGCTTAGAGCAGTGTTTTTCAATCTTGGCAGCTTTATGATGGGAAGACTTCAACTCCCAGAACTCTGGAAGTTGAAGTCCACCTTTCTTAAAACTGTCAAGGTTGAGAAACACTAGCTTAGAGTGAAACATATGGTGGAATGTTATGAAGCTATAATTAGATGAAACTGTAATTTTGATCTGGGCACTCTGCCCTGATAAATTATAGCAACAAAGGACTGAGGAGGAGAATGTTCCCACCTTTACTCCTTCACATCTTGGTTAAATTGAAATGTAGAAGATTAAATCTGGGACCTCTTGCATAGGAAGCAGATGCTATGATTCTTCCCTTGTTCCCAATAGATTTCTTCATAGATGAACCTTATGGTTGAAGTCCTGACTGAGATAAAACCTTCAGCTGTCTACAACAGGCATGTCAAACTCGCATTGTCACAGCATCGTCATGTGATGTAAGGGCTCTTTTTTCCTTCGCTAAACTGGGTAGGGGTGAGGCCAGTACGTGACTCATCTGGCCCGCGGGCTGCGAGTTTGACACCCCTGGTCTACAATATGACTAACTTCAACAGTGCCAATCATTGTTATGCAGAAATGATGGGAAAGGAGAATTAATTCTGGATACCATATGCCTTGTTCAGAAGGCCAGCCTCAGTTCCCAGGCTTTACAATGAGGATCTCTGCATATTCCTAAAACGAACAAGAATATTATGTCTCAGATTTTAACTATTCATATTTGTAATAAAGAAGAAAATTGAACCAGGAAGTCTGTATGATGTTGAATATCATTTTAGATCTCAAATTCTGGAAAATTGAAGGGTTTGTTTTCAAAACCTATATACTTCTTTACAAATTTCAAAACAAAATTACAAAAATGGATTAAAAGTTCAAATGTTTTCTGAAATATGTTATAAATTTAAATTAGAGAGCTCAAGTTTTAATTCTTGCTCTGAAAAAAACTTAATTTTAAAATATGGCATATATTTTAAAAAAAGAAAATTGCTCAACTCTTTTAGGTATAATATTTGTATGCTTTAGTCTTTGAGATCTACTTTCTTTAATGGCAGAATTGAAGCAGTAGACTAAATAGCTTGCAAAAAGAATACTTTGTCCAAACATTACTTCTGTTAAAATTCATATGCATGTACAATCCTCAAACAGCAACATCAAAATGTAGACTCTCAGTCTTGACTATTTCTTATTTCTTACCTCACACTAATTTTTACATTCTGCAATATAAGTATTTGATATGCTTTCAATAATCTGGATATATTGTTATGTCCATTACATTACCATGTTCCAAATACATATATATTTAATGTAACCAAAATACAAGGAAATGGGCCAAATTCTGTCTCTTTAGAGAAATATTTTTTCTTCCAGCATCCAAAATGGCTTTTTCTGAAAGTTTTTTTAAACCACCATGTTTGACAATATATTCCAGTGGCTTTTGTATATCAATTCATTGACTAAACTTTATATGGAGGGGTATTATATGACTGCTATCTTCTAGCAGCCGAATAAATTGGGTTTATTTAAAAATGATTCTATCAACCTCTGTAGTTATATATGATTATACAGCATATAACCTTCTGTAACTGTTGCCTCTGAAAGCATTTACTCCAGATAGATGCTGTAAACTGGATCCAAAAATGAAAAGTGGAAGGAAATATGTAGCCTATGCTTCAAAGGGCATGGAAGAATATCCCAATAGGTGCCTTCATTAGAGTAACATGTTCCTTGCTTTGGTGAAGGTTGTTCTCAACATGAAAGTTGAGAAGCATGGCCAGAGCAGAGAGTAATTGAGAGTCACTTAAAAAAAGGAGGAAAGATCTAGAAATTATCTATGCTCAATCTTCATGCAGCAGACCAAGCTACCACATGAAGGAATTAGTTCAAATCCTCCCCAATTCAGTGAGATGTACTGTATTATTACATGCTAGGAATTGTTTCCAAATGTGTACTTCTGCATATAAATTTACATATATGTCTGTCAATCTTGTAAGCTCCTTTGGTCTTTTTCTTGTTTGTTTGGGTGGGAGTTAATATATTTGCTTTGATGAATCTTCTTGTCATCCTATTCCAGTTTTCACAATTACAGTATATTTCTTCTACTTTGGAAGAAGATTTGTTTTCATTTTGTTTAATTAATGATCTAGAATCTCATAGACATGGAGTAGATCTTTTGTAAGCAGAAGATAGTTTCCACTTATACAAAGACTCCCTGAGTTCAAGGCCTTTCTCAAGGTAATAAAGTTACCTTCAATATTAGCACAATATAATACTCCCAAAGGCATTTACAGACCCCTGTCCATATATTTCAACTGTTTCCAAAAGCCATCCAAAAAGCAAACAAACAAGTAATTTCTGATGCTGTTTTATGTATCATGTTATACAGACATTTAATGAGAGAATTAAGATTTTTCCTTTAAATATTTTTCTATGCATGTTTGATATCCTATTTAAAATGACGCTGGCGTCATGCTGCTGCTGTTGCTGCTGCTGTTGCTTCAAGTTACACAAATGTTAACTAGCATGCCAAATGTTTACTAAGGTGCTGCTACCTTTGTCAAATATATTTCTTTTTTAGCTGTGGCTACACGTTAGTTCAATTGAGTTCAGACACAGTATATGCCTCAGGATGGTACAGTGATATTTTTTTTTCATTGCTTGAGAGAATAATGGACAGAAAGACTGGGTGTAAAATATTCTGTAATCCGATTTTCGGGACTGTACTCTGATAGCTCTATGTCAGAGAAAATCCACCTGATGTAACTGCCTGTTTGTAATGACTGTAGATATGATCATGGTGGAATTTTCCCTTATTATCTGAAGCAGATGCAAACCCCTACAAGATCAGCTACTGGTGGTTAGGAGATATTTGAATGGGAGAATTGCATGAATGTATTTATCTATTTTTATTTGAACATTTAATAACACAATAAAGATGGTTTGTTTTATTATGTTTTATGTTTTGATACTTTCATAATAATAAAGACTAATGTGTGTTTTCCCTTATCTGACTTAATTTGTCTTGTTTGAAGGACCAATGTTCATCTAGAACCTCTGGATAGTTAATTTTTCAGTGTGTCTTAACTAATGCCAGTTCAATGCATGACCCTTACCTAGTGCCCATATTAAGCCAACATCATACCTCACCTCCCACTCGTGCCAGTATCATCATTTTTTAACCTGGATTTCTGTTGCCTTCACTCATCGTGCTTTTGTAGGATATGCTCTGCATCTAGAATAAACTGTCCAATTCGTCATTGGTCCAACTAGCTTGAGTATTTTTTTGAAGGTTTTATATATGCAGGTTCTGTAACTAATACAGTACTAATGCTCATGGCTCTTCCATTATGTTGTGAATAGGATCTCCATGCCTAGCATTAAGTTGATTTCCCTGGAAGCATCTTCTACAATCCTACAAATGTATTCAGAGTATAATGCCTAAAAATATTCAGCTTATAAAATGTATAGAATTGGATAATGCCATAGAATTGAAGTAATACAAGTTCAACATAGCTGGTAAGCCTCAGTTTAGGGAATATTTCCACATCATTACATTTGTGGCATTTAACTACTATCAGCCCAAATATGAGGTTCCTTGGGTTTAAATAATTACTAGTGGAGCTACATGATTTCTCATACATGCCAACCTATGAACAAATATCTGCTCAAATAATTAATGAGAAAAAATGGTAATCCTTTCAAATCTAATTCATAAATTAATCACCAGTCACACTGAGATATTATGTGAGTACATAGATGATGTACATAGTTAGAGATAGATAGAAAGATAGATAGATAGATAGATACAGTCATAGAAATATAGATAGATGATAGATAGATACAGACATAGAAATATAGATGATAGATAGATAGATAGATAGATAGATAGATAGATAGATAGATAGATAGAT
>BLBF01000018.1:41752657-41783697 GCA_015471245.1 Laticauda colubrina | reverse complement strand
GATAGATAGATAGATAGATAGATAGATAGATAGATAGATAGATAGATGAGAGACAGAAAAAGAAAGATAATAGATATGGATTTCAGGATAACATATATGCCTGCTTCTCAAATTGACCTTCATATTTCCAATGATGGGGATTTAAATAATTTTCCTTGTTTTTTCTTATTAAACTTGAAAGCCCCAAATATAACTTAATAGAACTCTATTTCCATTTTTTTAAAAATCAAATATATATGTCTTACTCCATTTAAGAGCATATTCTCACTTCCACATCTCCAGTTCTGCTTTTTCACCATCTTATCTGAAAGTGAATTTTTGGATATATAAAAATTTGCAAATATTTTGCAAACTTTCTTTCGACTTAATTGCCTCTTTGAATTTTAGGCTGCTTTGTTCATTTCTACTGCATTTTAATCAGTTTGAAGTAATCTAATGGAAAATATAAGGCAATGATGAGAAGTCCAGGTCCAAAATCATCCTTATCACCCTTTTTTTGTCTGAGCTTCCTCCAGTTGATTTGGATTTTTCTTTTTTTTTTTTCCAATTGCAGGCAAGTCAAGGGAGTAGCAAGTCCTAGAGGTAGTTTCTCGCCCATGTTGCTCTTGGCTGTTCATGAAAACAACTTCAAAGAGTTCAGTCTGAGTTGCATTGATGTGGCAACAGAACAGAGTTGGTACTCACTCTGGAATATGACTATCACACACCGTGAATGAGTCTTCTCCTGATTCTTTCCCTTCTCATCCATGCAGGAAAGGCAAGTCTTGTAGGCTGGCTTCTGTCCAAGGATGTCTTCCAGGGCCTGTCTTTTTCTTTTAGGGATTGTTTTCACTAAGTCACAAAGATTTAGGAGAAAACAAGGAAAGGAGTCTTTGTAATAGTGAGAGAAAGAGGTGGGAAAGCAAGGGGGCATGCTTCTTGCAGTGTCCTCACAAACTGAAAGGATGTCTGCTGAAAGATCTAAGGATGGAATGGAGTGAAGGGCTTCTGTTGGGGATGGGGGAGGCACAAGAACAAGTAGTTAATTGACTTGGTATTTGAATCAACCACACAATAAAAAATGATATTTGCTGTCCAAGGAGAACATTATTATTAATGGAACTCCATTATTCTAGGATGAAAATAATTCCACAGGGCAGTGATGAGAAAGGAATTATGTGGAGCACTCTCATCAGTTGAGGTGATACTAGTTTGGAAGGAAATATTGCAGATCATCCACTCAGAAGAGGTTAAGAGGACCAAACCAGCAATTATGAGCTCCTCTGTAGTTTTCATGAAGATAAAGGGAAGAAGTGGGAGAAGCACATTCAGACTTGCAAGATTCTGTTGCTACAGTATAGCTTTACTGTAAAATAGTATTGATCTATATGACATTGCTTTCCTAGTCTGGTCTACCTTGAAGGGACAGGAGGTGGTGCATTTGAAATGGATTAAAAGAGGGTAGAAGATGACATCATATGTTCCTGCACTCAAGAAACAGTGGGTAGACAATACTAGCAATAAGGCAAGCAGAAAATGCAGAACTTCCCTTTCTTTAATTCTTTCTAGTCTCCACACATCTCAACTTTCAGTAGATCCAAATATATCTTTTGCCAATTAGAGTAGATATCTTGCAAAATAGAGCAGGTATTCTCTAATTCATAGGTCTATGTCTATGTACAAAAATCAATCCTTCCTGGAAAGATATTTCTGCCTCTAGAGGGCTCAGCTAAGGTTACTAAATCACTCAGTAGTGTTAACAAAGCTACCCGTAGCAGTTTCCTATGTAAGATAAATTATTCTCATTTTATTTGGGGGATGACAGCAGTGAGACAATTTTATTTCTCTGACTCATGGTATTAAAAATCCAAATTTGTAAATAGTATGAATTGCTCACCAGCATGGGATTTGATGGATGTCAGTATAATTGAAAGTTCAATAACTATAAATTAAGATAAAATAGTGCTATATTTTTGTTTGTAATTCTCCAAAGACAAGTCATTCTTTGTAATCCAAGCAGAATTATTGTCTAAGATATTAAACCACAAATCATGAAGGTTTTAATAGGTAGAACTGTTAAACCTGCATGATGTATTCACTCAAGAAGTTTAAACATTCCAAGGGAAATAAAAGCCCCATAGTGATGGATGCCATTTGTTTTCAGAATAATGAAAAACAAGATGGCTTCAGGACAACTTCTAGATCTGGTAAAATCTTTGTGAAGTACCTCCAAAAGTAAAGAATATTTTAAACCTCTTCTCTGAGATCAGAAGGAGAGCTAAAAATGTAAAAGGGGACATCCCAAAAGTGCTTTTTCAGGAGGCAACTGGACTTTCTTGTTTTTTCTTTTGCAGATGTGTCAGACGGTGCTCCATTCAAAATCCAAGAAAGAAATACTTAGACTCTTTAATTTAGAGAAAAGTTATCTTTAATGAAAGTGAAGTGGTAGCAACCAGAGAATTCTGAATCTGAGGAATTAGGCGCGCAAATCACATATACAAAGTGATGGAAGTGTTCCCACCCCCAATAGTTCAGATGAAACTTCCAATTAGAAATTGTGAATATGATCGTGTGGGCATCTTCAGGTGATGATGATGCCTCTGTCCGTTGACCTTGGCATACTTTGATAACGGGTTGCAGTTGCGCAGAGAAAAGAAAGCTAAGCGAGAAATAGAAACCTAACTCTATTGTATGCTCCCCCCCCATTTACACAACAGAAGAATGTAACACCTCCAGCTCACTTCCCAGACTTATCCCTACCTCCCCTTCCCCCCATTACTTATGGCAGCCGAAAGATGCAAAGCGATAGTAGAAGATCTTGAAGGCTGACATTCGGCCCTCCTAGAAAAAGGAAAACCGTCAGTCCAGGAAGTCGTCTTCCGAGTCGAAATCGTCCTCCTCGGGGTAACCGGGGTTTCTGGCTCCTCTCCCGCGAGGGGTGACCTCTGCTGTCTCTTTCCACTTTCGTGCCGCTTAGCGAGGCTTCGCTGGGGATTCTTCCCTTCTTTTGGCGCCCCCTTTGGTTCCAGCTTGACTTTGCAGTTCACAGTCCAGTAACCTTCCTTCCCACATCGAAAACAGGCAGAGGGGTTGGGTCTTGCCGCTGCTCCTCCCCTCTGAGGTTTGGGGACCCCTTGAGGACGTGGGGGGGAAGGCTTGCTCCACCCAGAACCTCCCCGCCATCTGCTTCGGGTTAAATCAATTTCCACTTCTTCTGCCAGCAAGTACCACATCTGCAAGTCATTTGGGTCTCTTCTAGCAATGCATCTCTGGTACACATCTTCGTTTAAACCATCTTTAAACACTTCTATCAGGGCTTCCTGGGGCCAGCCTCGGATATGACCTGCTAACTGTCTAAATTCTTGGGTGTAGTCAGCCACTGACCTCCGCCCCTGATTTATAGTCTTCATCCTGATCCGGGCCTTGCGCTCTGCCAATGGGTCCTCAAATCTAGCTTGCAATGCAGTCATGAACAGGTTATAATTCATCAACTGGGGAGCATTATCGTTATGCAGGGTCACCATCCATTCTGCCGCTGTTCCCTCCAGAGCCCTGTTAACACATCTCACTTTGGCTGCTTCTGAGGGAAAATCCTCCCCGTATTCTTCCATATAGCTCCAAACTTGGGCTAGGAAAAATCCCAAGGTTTTGGGATTTCCCCCATATTTTACTTCTAATGGAGGCAGCCTAGGATCTCTACGCCTTCTAGGAATTACACCTCCCACTGAGGGCCCCAGGGCTGCTGCTGGTTTGGGTTGATTTATGGGAGAGGGGGCTGCTCTGCTTCTTCTAGCTGGGGCTACTCCCCCTTCCCCTTCATAGCTTTGTGCAGCTTGGAGTTGTTCAAAGGCTTCATTCAGGAGTCTCCTGGCTTGATCCAGTGAGAGTTCTCTCTTTTCCCTCTCTTGCCATGGCTCCTCTTTTCCACACCAGTGGGTGGTTGTGATCCCGGAGGGGGGGGTCCTTTTCCGGATCGTTCCAGCCAACCCCCACCCACCATCTGGGCTTCACAGCTGGATCCTCTTCCAGATTGAGCTCTGCTAATGATTGGGCTTCCTGTACCAGCAAAGAATCTTGCCCTCCAATGGCTCCCAGATCTTCCTGGTCACTAGTTGAAGATGACATGATGTTCAGGCCCCCTTGGAAGAAAATTGGGTGTTTTCTCCAGGTGGGCTGGTAGAGTGAGATTCAGAATAATGTCAGATGGTGCTCCATTCAAAATCCAAAAAAGAAATACTGAGACTCTTTAATTTAGAGAAAAGTTATCTTTTACTGAAAGTGAAGTGGTAACAACCAGAGAATTCTGAATCTGAGGAATTAGGCGCGCAAATCACATATACAAAGTGATGGAAGTGTTCCCACCCCCAATAGTTCAGATAAAACTTCCAATTAGAAATTGTGATTATGAACATGTGGGCATCTTCAGGTGATGATGAGGCCTCTGTCCGTTGACCTTGGCATACTGTGATAACGGGTTGCAGTTGGGCAGAGAAAAGAAAGCTAAGCGAGAAATAGAAACCTAACTCTGATGTATGCTTCCCCCCCCTCATTTATACAACAGAAAAATGTAACACCTCCAGCTCACTTCCCAGACTCATCCCGTCCTCCCCTCCCACCCCCCATTTCTTATGACAGCTGAAAGATGCAAAGCAATAGTAGAAGATCTTGAAGGCTGACAAGATGTTTTACTTCTCATCCAAGAAGTTTCTTCAGCTCTACAAACTTTTAGCTTTATAATTTGGGATGGATACTCTTTGAATGGTGTGGGAGGAGGAATGGATTTCCAAAGGAAAAAATTGCAGACTACAAGAACCAGGGGCACTACTCAGGTGACACAGATAAACCTCCAAGAGCTTCAATGACCTTCTAAAATGGATGCAAATTGCCAGCTGTCTGCAAGGAATATAAATAAGTGGTGGGATTCAGATTTTTTTACTACTGGTTCTGTGAGCATGGCTTGGTGGGTGTGGCAGGGGAAGGATACTGTAAAATCTCCAGTTCAGAGGTGGTATTTATCAGTTCTCTGAACAACTCAACATTTTCCCTACTGGTTCTCCAGAACTGATCAGAACCTGCTGAATACCATTTCTAGTATAAATCCTTCCATTCCCAACCGTCCTGTCAGAGCTGAAGAAGTTTCTTGGATATGAAGTTAAACATCTTCAAAAGAAAAAACATGAAAGTCCAGTTGACTCCTGAAAAAGCACCTTTGGGACAACCATGACCTGGATGACTGAGAATCTCTACAGACTTTTAGTAATAGGAGATGACAGATTTTGCTGCCATGCACTTTGCTGGCATAGAAAGTCTCTCAGGTCTTCAAGGAACATAAATTTTAAGAGTTTCTAAACCTCCAAAGTGGCTGTGGCATCTTTAGGAAGAAATGCATATGGCATGTAAAAAAGGATGACTTTAGATGGCTTTAATTGTGTGTTTAAAACTCTCATCTTAACTGAATTGATTCTCTTCTTCTGTAGATGCTCTTGAATAGCTGATGTTGTAGATGGCATGCTTACTTTTTCACTGTTAAAGAGATGGATACTGCAATAGATATCAAAGCTTTTATTATCAGTCACACTTCATTGTAAGCTCTAGTGGAGTTATAAATGTGCCATTGGAAGCAAGAAATTGATAGTAATGGAAATTGGTCTCCACTCAGTCTTGAGCTTTCTTTCTGGTCATACTAACCTATTGGACTGTGCTATATATGCTAAGCTTTATTTTCATGCTTAAAATCCATTTTGTATACTTTCTTATTGGAAGAAGAAAGTCCAATTTTAATTATTATTCTGATTGTCACCTTTAATAAAATCAGAGCTGTTTTTAGCTTTCATAAAGAACTGGATATATAAAGTGGGAATCTTAGAAATGTTGATCGGGCAGCTTCTACGGGGCCAGATAGTGATAGTTGCAGAACTGTGTGTCATAGAGTAGGTAGCTCTGAAGATAACTGTCAAAGCCATGACATGCTTATGGCTGTTAATAGAAAACCAGAGAATATTCCTTGTCAAAAAATACTGTAAAAATGCAGACAAAGATGTTAAGGCTTGAACTGGAGTTCTTAGACCTGGTTTCTTCGATGCGACTGTTGATAATTTTCAAGAGTGAGAGATCTCTAATTCCTTGAGATATAATTTTTAATCATTTTTAAAAAATCTAGTTGTGCACCATTTTATTAATAGCTGGATAAATGATGAAATTGTACACTAGTAGATTTATTAAAACACACACACACAACACACACACCATACAGTAGACAAGTAGTTAACTCCTAGAAAGAAAAATAGTAACTTAGAAAATCTGCTGAGTCTTAGATGTATAATATTCTAAATGTTAAGCAGAAATTATAACCACAATGCCTTTTCTTAAAGGTTATTATGGAAGATACAGAGACCAACAGAGGCAAGACAAGATTGTTTACTTAAAAGTTGTTGTACCTGTACAGACAGGTATGTGTATTTTAATGATCTGTATGTATGTGAGTGCACGCATATGAAAGTGTATATATGCAGTAGGCAGCACAGACAGTAATTGACTAATGGGAGAGGCTGATAGTTTGCAGTATGAACCAAATACCTTGCAAACTGTTACCAAAGTGTTTTTGTCCAAAAAGCATTTATTAAACTGGTTTGCAGTGAAACTGGCATGAGCACAGGTACTGTGTAAGGGTGCAGTGTGAGTTGACTTTCTGTTTTAAAACCTGAAACCTCTTCACAGAGCACATTCATTAACAGATAGCCACTAGAGGACAGTATGAATCAAAATAAGTTCCCTTGTGCTGCTCTACCTGAAATCTTTTCCTGTCATTATTTTTGCATCATAGGAAGAGTGCAGCCTTCCATTTCCTATCAGCAAAGAAAGACAACTATATACAGGTAGGCCTCGACTTACAACAGCTCACTTAGTGACCGATCAAAGTTACAACGGCACTGAAAATGTGACTTACGACCATTTTTCATACTTGTAGCATCCCCATGATAATGTGATCAAAATTCAGATGCTTGGCAACTGACTCATATTTATGACGATTGCAAAATCCCAGGGACAAGTGATCTTCTTTTGTGACTTTTTGACAAACAAAGTCAAGGGAGAAGCCAGATTTGCTTAACTAAGTTAACAACTATAGTGATTCACTTAACAACTTTGGCAAGTAAGGTTGTAAAATGGAGGCAAAGTTCACTTAACAAATGTCTCATTTAACAACAGAAAAGTTGGACTCAGTTGTGGTCATAAGTTGAGGACTACCTGCAATTACAGTATTTGGAGACACCATTTCTTGACTTGACTGTTGGATTGGTTGGTTCATATATGGTTGTTCCATAATGCTTACTATATATGGTAAGCAAGACAGATAAATTCCCAGCCTTGGAAAAATATATATTCTACATCAAGCTTCCCCAATCTTGAACCTCCCAAATATATTTATGTATATCTCCCAGAATTCCCAAGCATGACGGAAATTCTGGGAATTGTGCTATAACCCATAGAGAGAGTTCTAGGCTGGCTAAGGAAGGCTGAGATACATTTTTATGTAAATGTATTTACATTTACATGTACATAAATGTACATTTATTTATGTAAATCTGGTAAATCAATAAGGAAACATAATGCCGTTTACTTTCATTACACATATCCTACAATGCTTAGCTCAGGGTCTGTCCAAATGATTTGTATGGTATATCTACACTCAAGATTATTTAAATGTCTTGGATCTATTCTCTTTGAAGCAAACTTGAAAAATCCAGAATTACATCTAGTTATGATAGCATTTCATTTATGGGAGAAACTTACGTAGGCCCTGAAATGCCAATTCATGGTTGAGGAAACCACATGACATTATGATTATGCATGACATTTGCAATAACAATGAATGGTGACAAGCATCATGTTTACAATAAGAATGAGTAGAATTATTAAGTTTATATGGAAACCAAATGTTGGAATTGATGTGAGGAACTATGAATGATGGAAAATGAAGTCTTTCCGGTTTTCTTTTTGGCCATACATGCACCCCTTGGGGGAAAGATACTTGACCAACCCTGAAATGCATTACAGTTAAACTTAGCATTTGATTTCCCAATGAAAAAATGAACCTTATCTGAATTCAGTATTTTCTCACACTACTATCTTGGCTTAACTACATTAAACTAAAAATATTGCTATTAACATAACTGAAAGTTAATATTTTAAAGGTTAGGACATTTGTTATGTCATAAACTGTCTTTTATAAAGAAATCCAGTACTTGTCTGTTCAGACTCCTCACAGAGGTCAGAAGCAGAGGTGGTATTCAGCAGGTTCTGACCAGTTCTGGAAAACCCATAGAGGAAATTTTGAGTAGTTCAGAGAACCGGCAACTACCACCTCTGACTGGAGATTTTACAGTATCCTTCCCCTGCCATGTCCTCTAAGTCACGCCCACAGAACCGGTAGTGAAAAAAATGAATCCCACCACTGGTCAGAGGCACTAATTTGATCAAAATGTGTAAAAAATTTTGTTTGTTTGTGGAATGTCCCTGAGGGTCATATGGTTTAGGGCCTCATTTGGTGTTTGTCAGAACATGATTACATTCCATCATTCCATGGAAGCTGAGCAGATAGGGAACTGTTAATACTTGGGTGGGACACTACGAGAAAATATAGGCTTACTTTAGCAAGATCATATTTTCCTTCATATTTAAGACAGAATGATAGTAGCCTAATTTAAGGAAATCCAGCCAGTTATTGCTCTTGCCTTTTCTTCCCTTGTAACATCTGCTGACAGATGTGGTATCTGGTATCTCCAGCCTGCCATATAAATTAGTATAACCATTTGCATTGATCGGAGACATTAGATCAGGGGTCTCCAACCTTGGCAACTTTAAACTTGGAGGACTTCGACTCCCAAAATTCTCCAGCCAGCTTTGCATTAGATGGATTTAAGGATCTGATTAAAATAGGCAGGACCACACAGGTTCTATTTTTCTCCTTTTTACTCAGCTTGCTGAAACAGAAAGAAGTTTTATTAGAACAGAAAGGCACTTTCACTTTTACAGCTTCAGCTTTGCTAATTGTGCATTTTTTTCCCCCTGTGTCAGTTTGCTCTTCTTCTCTAATGAACCAGAGATTAACAAAGTAGGTTGCTTTTTATCAATCACAATATCAATCTAATATATACTTTATTCTATCTATGCCAGCAATTACTGGAACTAATCCTGTTTTATCATCTGTGTCACAACGTGAATTAGAAATTTACCATTCATTTAACTCTGCAGAGCTGACAAAAAGCATGGGTTGCCTGCCAGATGGATAGACTGATTTATCTTTAACTCATGACCTTCTATGGTAAAAGATTCTTATAGAACTTCTCTACAACATATTTATTCTACTAGTTCATGCCTTCAAATGCACTCACCCAGCATTAGTGAAAATAGCTCATTGGATTTCAGATTTACCATCCAACCTAGAAATTACTTAGAAGTCAACAACAATTGGAACTGCCTAATCTATGTTAGTTATTACAGCATCTTAACTACTACCCAGATTTCTTCATTACTTAGCTTCTACCTCCCAAAATCTTATCTGATGATATTTTGACTTCTAATCTGACAACGATAGAAATCCCTCTGAACCTCCTTCTTTTCCTACATAAATCTCACAAAAGTTCCCATAAAAATCTAAACTAGTCCCTACTTGTTCTGTATAACTTGGAAAGTTCCAAGTAGTTAATTCTGTTTGGCCAAAAAGGCCAATAGTGGATTGGTTTATTAGGAACCAATCCAAGAAGCCGCTCAAAGGCGGCAAGATTAAACAAGTGTCATTGGCTACAAGCTGGCAGGCAAGCCTCTATATAAAGGGCTGCCGCGGCTTGAGCTAATGTTCCGTTACTGTTGCTGTTAACCGAATAAAGAATTGTTAGTTGGAACCCGGTCTCTTGCACTTTTCTGGATAGAACACTGGCGACGAAGGTGGGATCATCTTGAAGCTGAGACCGAGCACGCGGTGAGAGAACAAACCACGCTAGACGAGATGGCTGGTAATAACTCTCCGCCCGCACCATTTAACCCCAATGAGGAAGATTGGGAGTCTTATATTGATCGCTTCCTGATGTTTCTGGAGAGCAATGAAATGGAAGACATTTCCGATCAGCGAAAGAGGGCTGTCTTCCTAACACATTGCAGGCCAGCTATATTTAAGATGGCAAAGGCATTGGCGAAGCCCAGAGACGTGAAACAAATGACCTGGTCTGAGCTTAACCGAATGCTGAAAGCTCACTATGCGGCAGTTGTCTCAAATCTTATTAAGAGACACGAGTTTTATAAAGAGACCAGAGGGAAGACGAGACCATTGCGGATTTTGTGGCAGCTCTCCGCCATCTGGGAGGAGCCTGCGAGTTCCAGAATATGGATGAGGCCATGCGAGATCATGTCATGTTAGGTCTAAAGGACTCTACTTTACAAAGCAAACTATTAAACATACCTAACATAACTGTGGCAGAAGCAATCGTGGAAGCCACCACTGCAGAAGCCGCGAAGAAATCAGTGGCCACAATGAAACTGATGAATGCCAATAATGACATGACAACCCTTCCCAGAGGGAAGAAGCAAGCTGCCACAACCACACACCACGAAGACCTAGATGAATCATCAGAAACAGAAAAAGATGATAATGAGGTCCATCACCTGTACGCGAACCAAAAAAGGCATGAAAGAAAGAAAAATTGGTGGGAATGCGCTGGTTGCGGTGGAAACCACCCCCGAGCCGAGTGCAGGTTCCTTGATGCTATCTGTTGGGCTTGCAAAAAGAGGGGACATATCAAAAGAGTCTGCCAAAATCGAAAAACAGCAGCCCTAGCAGATGGTGTCGTGGAACACAATTAGACGTCTAATCCCAAACATCAGACAAAACGAACTCAAAAAACAAAAATCAATTCTCAAAGATTACCAGGGAAATAGGATTCCCGTGGTAGGTCTGGGGCACTTCAGAGTAACTTACAAACAACACGCTGAAGTCCTACCATTGACTATAGTCGACCGAGACCGTCCCAGCCTTCTGGGCATCGAATGGTTTGCGCCATTGGGCATCGGGATGACTGGAGTGAGCCGAATAGTCACGAAAGATTGGGAAGAGAACCTGCTACACAAATTCCAGGACGTCTTCGACAGAACTTTAGGCAGGTACCAGGGAACCTCAATATCCTTTAGCCTAGATCCCCAAATAGCACCGAGAAGACTAAAAGCCAGACGGGTCCCCTTTGCATTAAAACCCAAAATAGATGAGCAATTAAATAAATTGATTGCACAAGGGGTCATAGAACCAATTGACCATGCAAGGTGGGAGACTCCAATAGTAACACCTGTAAAACTAGATGGGTCTGTGCACATCTGTGGAGATTACAAGGCTACCCTGAACCATGCGCTACAGCAAAGTGCATACCTGGTACCAGTTGTGCAGCACTTACTGCACTCACTTGGGCGAGGAAAATTTTTAGCTAAACTCGATTTGGCCCAGGTGTATCAGCAACTTCCAGTAGATCCCTTAACAGCCAAGGCACAAACAATAGTAACACATAGAGGGGCGTTCAAATGTAACAGACTTCAATTCAGAGTGAGCGTTGCCCCAGGTGTCTTCCAAAGCCTCATGAAACGGCTATTAAATGGAATAAAAGGGGTCGTTCCATAATTTGATGACATCCTAATTTCAGCGAAAAACGTGACCCAATTAGAAGCTAGACTAAGGGAAGTGCTAACGAAATTCAGAGAATCTGGCCTGAAAGTTAAAAAAGAAAAATGCTGCCTGGCCACTGACTGCATCAAATTTTTATGATATTTGATTGACGAACAAGATATCCACCCAACAAAAAAAAAAGTCAAAGCAATTAAAGATGCACCCAGACCTAGGAATAAAACGGACTTACAGGCATTCTTAGGTCTGATCAATTTTTATAATGTATTCCTCCCCCACAAAGCAACGATAGCAGAACCATTGCACCAGTTGCTAGATAAAAATCTGTTTGGACTTGGGGTCACAAAGAACAAAGAGTCTTTCAAAATATAAAAGACTTGTTAACCTCAGACACTGTTCTTATTCAGTTTAGTAATACTCTACCCTTGATAGTCACCTGCGACGCCTCACCATTCGGAGTCGGTGCCATCCTGAGCCACCAATTACCTGACGGAAGAGAGGCACCCGTCGCTTTTTATTCGAAAACGGTCTCCAAAGCGGAATGCAACTATAGCCAACTAGACAGAGAAGCCCTGGCAATCATTGCCGAAGTAAAACGCTTTCATGAATACCTATACGGTAGAATATTCTCCATTGTGACTGACTATAAACCATTACTAGGGATTTTGGCTGGGAATAAACCCACACCGAACATTCTGTCCCCACGGATGACTAGGTGGTCAGAATTCCTGGCTGCCTATTCATACACATTGCTGCATCGACCCAGGAAACAAATCGCCCATGCAGACGCATTAAGCTGAACACCTTTACCAGTCTTAGAGGACGACCTGGCTCCAGCCACCGCCACCCTACAACTAGAAACCTGCCCTGAACTTCCATTGACTGCAGATGATGTCGCCAGAGCCAGCAAAAGACTCATTGACTGCCCGCGTTTTGACTTGGGTAGGTAAAGGCTGGCCGGAAGGCCAAAAGACTGAAAACTTTAAACCTTTTCAGACGAGACAAACTGAACTGTCAACACAAAAGGGGTGTTTGTTGTGGGGAGATTGGGTGGTGATTCCATCCAAACTACAAGAAAAGGTGTTAGGCATGTTACATGAGGTCCACCCAGGCATAGTTAAAATAAAAAGCCTGGCCAAGAGCTATGTCTGGTGGCCTGGCTTAGACAAGGACATTGAACGCTGGGTTGCAACATGTCACAAGTGCCAGAGAGCTAGACCCACCCCAGCACAAGCTCCCATACGGGACTGGGAGACCCCACGAGGCCCTTGGTCTCAAATCCATATTGATTTTGCGGGACCAACTAGGGGCAATACATTTTTAATAGTTGTGGATGCATATTCAAATTGGCTTGAAGTCATCTTAATGTCATCCACAACAACCGACGCTGTTATAAAACAGCTAAACAAGCTATTTGCAACTCATGGGTTACCTGATTTGTTGGTATCTGACAATGGGCCACAACTAACAGCAATACAATTCGAACAATATTTAGCCTCTTTGGGTATACGGCATGCACTAACCGCGCCAGCTCACCTGACGGCGAATGGTAGGGCCGAGAGAATGGTCCGGTTCACAAAAGAAGGCCTTGAGAAAATGGACCATGGGGATGTCCAAGACAAACTAAACCGCTTACTTACACTACAACACATCACTCCCAGTAACACAACTAAGAAGATCCTGGCAGAATTATTAATGGGGAGAAAACTCAGATCCCATTTAGATAGGTTGCACCCCAATTATACTTGCAAGAAACCCCCCAACTCTTCCAGCTGATACCGCACTTTCAACATCGGCGACCTGGTCTATGCAAAGAATTTTACTGGGGACCCTCTTTGGCTTCCAGCTACGATCACACAAGTAACAGGCCCCCGGTCCTACCGGCTAACCATGGACGATGGAAGAGAGTGGAAGCAGCACATAGACCAGCTTCATTCTTGCAACATTGAGCGCAAAACAACCGTGCAACCTCAAATAATAAATTTTGATGAAAACAAAACCAAGGAGAGGGGGGGGAATACAAATAAATAAAAAAGGGAGTGAAAATGAACCATTAAAATCACAACCAGAAAATCTAACCAACCAAAAAGAGCACTTATGGTTAGATGAGACCATCGGAAGAAGTCATGGTGAAAGGGAACCTTCCAACCTGGAAGGTGCCAGACAGGCCAGCTCAACCAGCCTGGATGAACCGGGAGGGAGCAGCAGAACCACTTTGACTGGCCTGAGAAACTCAGACGGGAGCGGCAGTGCTGACTCACCCTTCCAGGCGGTTCCATGGAGAAAAGCTGGAGAGACAGTGATCCCAACCGAACCGCTTGAAGTCCTAGGCGAGAATGAGCCGTGCAGGTCAACTAGGACCAGAAAAAGGCCCACCTACCTGCACGACTATGTCACTCACGTAGGACTGAACTAAAGGGGGAGGGTTGTTCTGTATAACTTGGAAGGTTCCAAGTAGTTAATTCTGATTGGCCAAAAAGGCCAATAGTGGATTGGTTCATTAGGAACCAATCCAAGAAGCCGCTCAAAGGCAGCAAGATTAAACTAATGTCATTGGCTACAAGCCGGCAGGCAAGCCTCTATATAAAGGGCTGCTGCGGCCTGAGCCAAAGTTCCGTTACTGTTGCTGTTACTGTTACTGTTGCTGTTACTGTTACTTCCGTTACTGTTAACCGAATAAAGAGTTTGTTCTGTATAAATATAGTAGACTCCAAATAACTCATTCTGATTGGTTACTAAAAAACTAATGGGGATAGGTTCAAAAGGAACTAATCCTCGAAGCCGCCCAAAGGTGGCAAAATCAAATGAATGTCATTGGCTACATAGGCCGTGTCACACTGCCCAACGGATGCAAAAAGGACACAACGGAAGAGAAAAATGTTACATCCGTTGTATCCGCGCTCAAAAGGGCCGAAAATTTGAATAATTGGAGCGGACAACACGGACGCAGGGAGGACGCAGGGCAGACGCAAAGTGGATGCGGAACGGAAGCCCAGCGGATGGAAGCGGATGGCGCGTCCGCTAGGCTTCCAGGGGGCCTCAGCGAAGCGGACACGGAATGGAAAAAGTGGGTGCAGAACGGATGCACAGCAGATGAAGCGGATGAACAGCGGAAACCTAGCGGATGCACAGCGGAAGCCTAACAGATGCCTGGCGTTAATTGTGCATGCGGGGGGGATGCATTGCACAAGCCCCCCAGATATAAAGGGAAGTAGCTCGCACGTGGCCAGCATTCCGAGGAAAGACCTGCTGCTGGATACCTCGAGTTCTTGCCTGCATGTCTGCCTGCAAGCCTTGCTGCCAGCCTGCCTCCAAGCCTGCCTCCCAGCCTGCCTCCCAGCCTCCTGGGCAGCCTCCCTGCCAGCCTTGCTGCCAGCTTGCCTTCCAGCCTCCCTTCCAGCCTTGCTGCCAGCCTGCCTTCCAGCCTCCCTGCCAGCCTTGCTGCCAGCCTGCCTTCCAGCCTCCCTGCCAGCCAGTCTGTCTGCCAGCCTTGGTGCCTGCCTTCCTGCCAGCCTTCCTGCCAGGCTTCCTAACAGGCTTCCTGCCAGCCTTGGTGCCAGCCTTCCTGCCAGCCTTGGTGCCTGCCAGCCTTCCTGCCAGCCTCCCTGCCAGCCAGCAACCCCACAACCATGGGGAAGAAGTGAAAGTCTCAGCAACCTGCCGCCATCCCTGGCAAGAGGGACAGGGCCACCCTCCTGCCCCATGTCCCTGACTCTGCTTCTGCTGGGGCTTCTGCTGCTTGGGCTCGCTCTTCTGTTGCTGGAGCTTCTGCTGTAGCTGCTCCTGGCAGTGGTGCTTCTGCTGCATACTCTGCTGAAGCTGCTCCTGGTCCTGCTGGTCCTGCTCGTTCTGCTCGTGCTCCTAGTCTTGCTGACCCTGCTGCTGGTGCTTACTCTGCTGCTGCTCATCCTGGTCTTGCTGCTGCTGCTGCTGCTGCTGCTGCTGCTGCTGCTGCTGCTACTGATGATGATGATTCTGCTGCTTATGATCCTGCTGGTGATTATGCTGCTGCTGCTGCTGCTGTTGGTGTGGAGGAGCAGCCCCTACAACCTGGAAGCCCCTCTGATGAGGGCCCATCTGGTCCTGCCAAAGGGAGGAAGAGGCGTATGCAACAATGGGAGAGGAGGCAGTATTACATCGAGGAAGCGCACGAGGATGAGGTGCTGAAGTGGCTGAGAGAGAACGACTATCTGTGGCGGAAGGGACATTGGCTGTACAGGGACACCAAGAGGAAGCAGGCTGCTTGGAGAGAGAGGGCGGAGAGTCTGGGCTACACTTCAGAGGTGCTCCTCGGCTGGTGGAAGCACATGCACACCTGGTACGGGAAGCTGCACCGCAAAAAATCTGGCCAGGCCAGGGTTAAGCTGACGGACAGAGAGAACTATGTCATGGCCAAGTGCAGCTTCCTGGAGGGTGAGGTCCGCCACCAAGGAGCACCAGGAGCCCAAATCTCTACCCTCTCTCGGCAGCCTGCTGGGAGCCAGTCCTCTGGCGGCCGAGAGTCAGTCCCTGTCTCCATGCAGGTATCTGTGGAGCGTGCCACGGCAGAGAACCCTCGGGTAGGTGTTGAAAGCGTGGTGGAGAGCGATGAGGACTCCCTGGTGCGGTGGGAGAAAGGAGACATCGAGTCCTCCACTGCCGAAGCCGCATCCACCCACACCTCCGTCACCACAGTAAGGCAGAGAGCCGGACCGCAGGAGGGGCAGAGCCACAAAGGTCCTGGTGGAGATCAGGGACACCATCTGCACCAGCATAGGTCTCCTCTCTCAGCTGGTCCCCATTGAATCCTCCTCCTCCAACCGTAAGCCCTTCCTCAATTATGTGAACCAGACCCTCAAGGAGATGGCGGATCCCCAGTACCAGGTGGTGAAGGAGAGGATCACCACGATGCTTAACAACCCTCCAGACCCAGAGGCACCTGCTCCCACCCAGTCCAGGTCTGCTCCTCCACCCCAGGTGATGTCCCTCCCATACCAAGGCTTCCCACACCCCCTCACCTACCAGGGCTACAGCTACCCAGAGGTCCAGCAGCACAGACAGCAGCCCTTACAGATGCAGGCACAGAGTCATCGGGCGACACCGCTGCCACCGGTTCCAATGATGACACCGATGCCAACCTCGACAGTCCTCACCCCGCTGCAGAGCAGGCAGCCCCACTACACTGCTCCTTCCTCCATCCCACAGCCAAGCCCGGCCTCAGTACATCTGTCCTCGGTACTGGGGCTGACACCCCATGGCATGGAGGAAGGACCTCTCAGCATCACGGGGCTGAGCCAGCTGTCCTACACCTTCCTCAACACACCGTCCCCTGTTGTCCTCTCGGGGCTAGGCACTCCAATAACACCTCTGACCAGCACTGCAGCAGCACCCACCTCCACAGCACCTGCTCCCTAACATCTTAGCCTGGGCACACACCTCCAAGTGACCAAGAGGAGTGCCAGAGACTGGCTGCCTGGATATTTGTGGACTTTATTTGGACACTTGACTTGGGTCATGTTTATTTTACAGCTTGTTATTAATAAAGTTTATCTTTGTTTCATATACTTGCTTCATTAATTTTTTTCGATAAAGTCTTGGTGGAAACATTTAGAAATGGTTTAGCCTTTGCATGCTTGTGGGATGGGTTAAGATAGCTGTGGGATGGGAAGGGATACCTGTGGGATGGGTTAAGATAGCTGTGGGATGGGAAGGGATACCTGTGGGATGGGAAGGGATACCTGTGGGATGGGTTAAGATAGCTGTGGGATGGGAAGGGATACCTGTGGGATGGGCAGGGATACCTATGGGATGGGTAATAGCTGTGGGATAGATAAACCTCCAGTGCAAGCATAGTGGGACTGTATGGTCCACCCTCCCAGGTGCCACCCCTATGGCTCTTTATTATCAATAATAATGTAATCAATCATCCACACATGTCAACATAAACACAACTCTTTATTAAACGCCCTGTTCATTGTAGGCCAACCAAACATACATGGCCCAATCTCATCCGTGTGATGAGACAGGCTGAATGAAGCATCCATTAAGCATCTACCATCCTGTCTTGCCACTCCATTACTCCAGCTGGGGAGTTGCACCATTGTCTCAGGAGGTTGCACTGCTTCTTCGCCTCACGTGAGGCTCTGTTGGGCCCTTGCACATCCTCAGTGTCAATCAAGTTTCGCCCTTGCCTCCATTCCCCAGGCTCCATGTCCCCATTGCCTTGCTGGAGGTCCAGGAGCCTGTTCTGCAAGACTGGGTAGCGGGTGCGCATGAGATTGTGCAGGATGCAGCAAGCTTCCACAATCCTCCTCATGGTCTCTGGGCGATGCTGCATGTTGGTGAGAAGTACCTGAAACCTGTTGGCCAGGATGCCAAAGGCATTCTCCACCACCCGCCTTGCCCTGGACAGCCTGTAGTTGAAGATCCTCTCTTCACAGGTGAGACATCTGGAGGTGTAGGGCTTCATGAGGTAGGTTGTGAGGGAGAAGGCATCATCCCCCACGATGAAGTAGGGCACATCTTGCGTGTCGTTGGGCAGCGGGTCTGGATCTGGGAAGCCCACCATGAGGTTGCTTTCCATCCCCTCCTTGAGGTGACTGTCGTTGTATACCTGGGCATCTGAAGATGAGCCGTTGCCTGAAACATCGATGTACATGAACTTGTAGTCAGCATCGACCATGGCGAAGAGGATGATGCTGAAGAAACCCTTGTAGTTCTGATAAGTGGACCCCGACTTGGCTGGAGCTTTGCAGGCCACGTGCTTGCCATCAATGGCTCCAACGGTGTGGGGGAAGTTCCACTTCTGATACCACTGCTCTGCAACTTTCTTCCATCCTTCTTCAGTGGCACTGGAGGAGCTCCTCCTTGTATTCTTCGATGGTGGCCTGCACCACTTCTCTGACAACAAAGCTGATGGTGCTGGGTGGCACCCTCCAGCTGTACTGCATGCTCCTGTAGGTGGTACCTGAGGCCAGGTGGCGCAGAGTGAGTGCCACCTTGAGCCCAGGTTCCAGGCTGGGTGGGAAGTTGGTGTTTGTCTTGGTCAACCTGTGTGTCAGGCGCTGCACAACTTCGTCAAACATAGCTGGAGGCATCCTCATGAAGTTCTGGAACGCCCGAGGGTCTTCGCTCCTGAGCTCCACCATCAGCTTGTCGTAAAGTACGTACTGCGCTCTTCTGGCGAACCATCTTCGGAGCCAGACTTTTTTTGGGTGCCTCCTTTTCTTCCCGTAGTACTGTTCACAGAGACTGTAGATGGTTTCACAGTGTTTCAGAAGGATGTTGGCTGCCGAAAGGATTTTGTCGCAATCCACGGTTGACATGACTGGATGCTGTGGAAGAGGAAGAGGCAGATGAAGGCTGCAGAGGTCTGCACTGCTGGGCTGCTGGGCTGAAAGTGCGAGGCAGATGAGTTGCTCCCCCTTTTTATAGGCAGTATAGGTTTTCCGCTAGGCATCTTCTAGGCATCCTCTAGGCATCCTCTAGACATCCTTAATATCCGAGATAGGTCCCCTCTGCGAACGTTTTTTCCATTTTAAATGCTTTGTTTGCGTTCTGCATCCGTTCTGCATCCGTTCTGCATCCGTTCCGCGTCCGTTCCACTTCCTCCCTGCATCCAGGCGGATGCGAGTTGTGCGGATTCGCAGCGGATGCCTAGCAGATATAACGGATGCGTAACGGATGCGTAGCGGATGCAGAACAGACGAACTGGATACATTTTCCGCGCAAAAGTTTTAAGCAGCTTAAAACTTTTGGAGCGGATGAAACGTCCATAAACGGATGGTGGATGGATAGAGAGGAAGCAAAACGGAGGCAGTGAGTACATCGCGTTTTCGAACGGTTGGGAAGCTTTTTTGTCCGTTTTACTTCCTCTTTGCATCCATTGGTGCAGTGTGACAGGGGCTTTAAGGAACTCCAGAGACAAAAACTAACCCTCAAAGATTATCAGGGAAACCGAATTCCTGTAATCGGCCTGTGACATTTTCGATTCGCTTACAGGCAACATGTCGCAGTACTACCATTAACGATAGTCGACCGAGATCGACCAAGCCTCCTGGGTATTGAATGGTTCGCACCATTGGGCATCGGGATGACCGGAGTAGACCGGGTGGCCGCAACTGACTGGGAAGAAGACCTGATCCAAGAATTCCAGGACGTCTTCGACAGCTCCCTAGGCAGGTATCGGGGGACCCCCATTTCTTTTAGTCTAGACCCACAGATAACCCCTAAAAGGCTAAAGGCCAGATGGGTTCCTTTGGCTTTAAAAGCAAAAATAGAGGAACAACTAAATAAATTAATAGATCAAGGGGTTTTAGAACCGGTCGACCACGCTAGATGGGAGACACCAATTGTGACACCAATTAAGCCAGACGGGTCGGTTCGAATCTGTGGTGACTATAAGGCTACCCTGAACCACGCGCTGCAACAGAGCGCGTACCCGGTGCCAGTTGTGCAACACCTACTGCACTCTCTTGGGGGAGGAAAAGTTTTCGCTAAACTAGACCTAGCACAAGCGTACCAACAGCTCCCAGTAGACCCCTTAACAGCGGAAGCACAAACAATAGTGACTCACAAAGGGGCATTCAAATGTAACAGACTCCAAATTGGAGTAAGCGTAGCCCCAGGCGTTTTCCAGAGCCTCATGGAACGCCTGTTAAATGGCATAAAAGGGGTCATGCCATACTTTGACGACGTCCTAATTTCAGCCAAAGATGCAACACAGCTTAAAAAAAGACTCAAAGAGGTCCTAAATAAATTCAGAGAATCTGGCCTTAAAGTAAAGAAAGAAAAGTGCTGCCTAATGATTGATCGCGTCGAATTTTTAGGATATTTAATTGATGGAGAGGGCATACACCCCACTGAAAAAAAAGTCAGAGCTATAAAAGACGCACCAGAACCGAGGAATAAAACTGAGCTGCAGGCATTTTTGGGACTGATAAACTTTTATAATGTGTTCCTACCCCAAAAAGCCACAATAGCGGAACCATTGCATCAATTACTGGACAAGAAAACAATTTGGACATGGGGGCTTAGAGAAAAAAAAGCTTTCCAAGGAATAAAAGACTTATTAACATCAAACACCGTTCTTATCCAGTTTAGCAACACACTGCCATTGTCGGTGACCTGTGACGCCTCGCCATTCGGAGTCGGTGCCATCCTGAGCCACCAATTGCCTGATGGGAGAGAGGCACCCGTCGCATACTATTCAAAGACTCTGTCCAAAGCCGAGTGTAATTACAGCCAGTTGGACAGAGAAGCTCTAGCAATTGTCGCAGGAGTGAAACGCTTCCACGAGTACTTATATGGAAGAACTTTTCAAATCGTAACAGACCACAAACTGCTACTAGGAATTTTGGCAGTAAACAAGCCCACACCGAATATTCTGTCCCCACGAATGACTAGATGGTCAGAGTTCCTAGCAGCCTATTCCTATACTCTGACACATCGCCCAGGGAAACAAATTTCCCATGCAGACGCTTTGAGCAGAGCACCATTGCCATCCACAGAGGAAGACCCGGCACCAACGATGACAGCCTTGCAGATAGACACTTGCCCCGATCTACCCATATCTGCGAATGATGTCACCAGAGCCACCGCAAAAGACCCATTGACTGCCCGCATACTTAACTGGGTAGGTAAAGGCTGGCCGGAAAACCAAAAAACTGAGAACTTTAAACCTTTCCGGACCAGACAAACTGAACTCTCAATCCAAAAAGGTTGTTTATTGTGGGGTGATCGGGTAATTATTCCTAACAAATTACAAGCCAAGGTACTGGGTATGCTTCACGAAGGCCACCCGGGAATAGTTAAAATGAAAAGCCTTGCTAGAAGCTATGTCTGGTGGCTGGGTATAGATAGGGACATCGAATACTGGGTAAACTCGTGCAATAAATGCCAAAGAATCAGGCCGTCCCCGCCAAAAGCACCCATAAGAGACTGGGAAACCCCAAGAGGCCCCTGGTCACGAATCCACATCGATTTTGCGGGTCCTACCAAGGGGCATACGTTCCTGATTGTCGTGGATGCATACTCTAATTGGCTGGAGGTAAAAATTATGCAATCAACGACAAGAGAAACCGTTATAAAACAACTCGACAAACTATTTGCAACCCATGGCCTACCGGACGTCCTAGTGTCCGACAACGGGCCACAATTAACCAGTCTCCAATTCAAGCAATACCTAGCCTCCCTAGGTATAAGACATGCCCTAACCGCGCCGGCCCACCCAGCTGCAAACGGTAGGGCAGAGAGAATGGTCAGGGTTACCAAGGATGGTTTAGAAAAAATGGACACTGGGGATGTCCAAAATAAAATAAATCGATTACTCACTCTCCAACATATCACACCCAGTACTATAACCAACAAAACCCCAGCAGAATTACTGATGGGAAGGAAACTAAGGTTACATCTAGACAGATTGCACCCATATTTCACACCAGAAACCCCCCCCGACTCCTCCACTCGATTCAGGACCTTTGCAATAGGCGACTTAGTTTATGCAAAAATTTTTACTGGGGACCCATTATGGCTTCCCGGACAAATTACACAAATAACAGGCCCCAAATCCTACCGACTAACGGTAGACGACGGCAGGGAATGGAAGCGGCACATAGACCAGCTTCGCTCCCGAAACATAGAACGAAATGCAAACACACAAACACACATAGAAAAACACGACGAAATTCAAACCAAGGAGGGGGGGAAATGTGAGAAATCAATAAAGAACCATTTAAATTAAACTCCGAAAATAATAACAATCAAAAAGAGCAAATAAAAGACTCACTGTTTGAAGAAAGTTGCGAGAAGAGTCCATCCGAAGGGGCCAGCCAGGCCAGCTCGACCTGCCCGGAGGAAACAGGAGGGAGAGGCAAAACCGCCAGCCTAAGAAACTCAGGCGGCAGTAAAATGGCTGACTCACCCTTCCAGACGGTTCCATGGAGAAGGACTGAAGACACAGCAACCCCATCCGAACCGGTCGAAGTCTCCAACGATAATGAACCGTGCAAGTCCAGTCGAGTCAAGAGAATCCCCACCTACCTGCGCGACTACGTCACCACGTAGGACTGAACTAAGAGAGGAGGGGTGTTCTGTATAAATATAGTAGACTCCAAATAACTCATTCTGATTGGTTACTAAAAAACTAATGGGGATAGATTCAAAAGGAACCAATCAAAATCAAATGAATGTCATTGGCTACAAGCCGGCAGACAGAAAAGTATAAAAGGGCTGTCGCGGCTTGAGCCAATGTTCCGTTTTGCAACTGTACTTGAAATAAAGACTTTGTTGTTGGAACCCGGTCTACCTCGCGTTATTCCGGACAGAACAGAGTTGTTAGTTGGAACCTGGTCTCTCGCGCTTCTTTTCTGGACGGAACACAACTCGTACCTTCTGATCAGCTAAGTGAGTACAAACTGTATTGTTTCAGTGTCTGCATGGATGTACAAAAAGCTTGCAAGATTGTGGAGGAAATCAAGCTCACCACACTGTCTCTTCCTTAGACTTCTGCTTTAATGAGGCATTGCCTTCTTTTTGGCATGGTAATAAGCTGTTGCTGCTGTGTAGAGCTGACCTGAAATTAAATTCACATAAACCGAAAAGATAGCACAAGTTTTATGAAGCATGGGTCCAAAAAGTCAAGGGCAAACTCCTGCAGTATTTTTTAAATTTATTTTTTAATTTGTCATTTTATTATTTTTATATGTAACTGAAGGCAGCGAACATAATCATCCTTGGAACTCCTGAGAAAGTAAGCTTAGTAATTGTGGGGTTGGAGCTAATTTACAGAGTTCCAACTATATGTATGGATGCTTAAGTAATTTTTATTTCATTCTGAAAGTGTTTACATTTTTCTCAAAAAGATCAGGTACGTATTTGAAGATATTCTGTCACAAATAGACTTAGATATGAGTCTATTAAAATTTCATATTTTTGCAATTTCCCTTGTTTGTTTTGTTTGGATGATGTTGTTTTGCTTTACTCAAATACCAGTTCTTACCCAGGTATGGCCCAGAAAGCTGAATAAGGTTTGCAGACCTACTGAAAATTTTGGATGCTCTGAGCATGTGCATATCTCAGAACTTGTAATCAGTTCCAGGACCAAACACTCCCCAGTATGACCACCTGCTTTCTCTTGCTCCCCAGCAGCTGCATAAATATAAATGCAAAATGTGCATTATGTATGGAACTTGCGTGCCAGAAACTTGTTGATCTACTCTTTCAGGGATCTGTTAGGAGATTCCAATTTTCCATTTTCCCATTTTTTGTTCTAGAAGTTTATGTAGCTAGAATACATTTCACAAAATATCTGAAAACATTTCTATTTCAATTTCTCAAAGTGCATGCAGAATGAATACTTACCTGGAAATGAACTTCTTTCATTGTCTCAGAGAAACAGGCATTGAAATATAATTCTAAGAAGTCCAAATTATCACTTTATCTGTATTGTGGTAAACTAAGGAAATTTGTGGTTGCACATTTACTACTACTATTAAACATCCTTATGGCCAATAGTTCAGCTATTACTGAATGAAAAGTACAGGTAAAAAAGCTGTTATTTGCAGGTATTATTTAGTGCTGAATAGTACTCATTGATGTATGTATGCATGTCCAGAGGATATTCATTGAAAAATTGAACAAAATTTATTTTGAAATTCTATTCTGCAATATTCAGGCTTATTAATGATGGAAGAACTTGATATAGAATCCCAGGTCATTGGGGACAATTCTATCTGTGATGGTTTCTGGACTGTAATTAGTAACTTTCTGGAGAAACCCAGTTGGCTAATCTGAATATTCAGAAAGCTTTAGCAACATGTCAATTGTTCAGTTTTACATTTAAGAAAAGTTCCACTATCTGTTTTCATGTATGGATATTTCTTTACAGTTCTGTCAGATTGTCAGCACACAGTGGTTTTAAGTGTAACAAGTAATTTTAAGTGTTTATGAATGACTCTTACTTACAAGAATTAAGAGCACTTTGTATAATTAAGTGAATGCTTAGAACAGTGTATGTATATCTTCACATGATCATAGTTTATATGCAAATAACTGACTGCATTGCAAAATTGTGGAATAGCTAACAGGTTTTGGAAATAATGGCATCACAACACTGGATCAAAACTCATTTTTTCCATCCGTTGTGTTAGCATTGTATGTCTATCATGCCATCAAATCTCAATATTCAGTTTAGGCCATTAATTAATTTGAAATATTTTCAATCAATTATATTATTTCAATTACATTAAATTTAATAATTAGCCTTTATCATATGGAGAGGTCCATGAAACGGAAATACAAGTGCACACCTAACATTGGAACTTTTGTGACATAGTAATGAGAGCTAGCTTCAATCAATTTTTAGATTTTTTTTAGACAAAATAATGGCGAATAAAGCTATTGATTACTGTTCATGATGAGTAATACATTATTATTGGTGTCAGAGGAAGATAATATGTTTCTGCCTAAATCAGGGGCATATGTTATTTCTTGGGTCAAAAACAGTATGGCTTGTGAATACTTATTATTGGCAAGCAAAGTGAAGTAAGTCTTCCTTATGTTCTTCCCACATATATCAGATCAGCTCCTGTTGGGATGTTTGATTTGGATAGGCCTTTGTGTGATATGGCAACACTCTTCTATGTTCCTACATGAGTTCCAATGAGCAGTAGCATTAGGGATGCTTTCAGTGAGTGAAACTGCTAAGCGCTCAGAAAGCCCACCATTGACAAAAATACTATGAAATTAGTTTTTTCTTTTTTTACATTTTTTTTATTTTATTCAAGACAAACTTAAAATACAAAACTCAGAAAAATCTTAAAATGTCAAACAAGAAAAAACAGTACAAAACAACCAAGACATTAAAAAAGGAAAAGGTACATCAAAAATGCCCAACATGTGTATACAGATTATTCCTTCCTAATTGAATACTGATTAATGCATTAGTACATCATTGATTCCCACCCCTTGAGAAAAAGCCCCCATCTTACATTTAAAAAAAATATTTTATTGATATTCTAAAGATTAAAAACACAGCATAAAACTATATACATTGTTATCAACATCAAGACATCTTTTACATTTCCTTGCATTTTTCAATATATGATTACTTATTCCATTACATTACATCTAATTCTTGTTACAAATCAATATATTTCATCTTACACTTCAATCTTTTCTATAACATATATACATATTTACATACTTCCTCATTCTTTTCCTAATTGTCATTTTATTTTCTTTTTATTTCTAAACCACTCATACCACACTATGAAATTTAACTGATAGCTAGATATAGAAATCCACGAGAATTTGCATCCCAGTGCTGTTCAATTTGTAATTTTGATGTTCATCCAGGTAATCCAAATAGTCTTGCTATAAGCCAACTGAAATAGCTCCAGATACCATTAGGGTGCACGTTTATCTTAATTCTTACATGTGCTTATTTATTACAATTTAGATATAATTCCATATACTATTTGGAAGCATATGAATGATAAAAGTAGAGTATTGATTCCAATAATTGCCAGGAAACAAATAATACAATGTTGAACAGCAAAATTACAGAGTTGGAAGGGACCTTGGAGGTCTTATAACCCTACTCCCTGCTCAAGCGGGAAATTCGAGAACATCTCAGACAATAGTTATCCAATCTCCTCTTAAAAAACCCATTGTTGGAGTTTCCACAACTTCTGGAGGCAAGTAATTCATCGTTATCATATACTAAGAATTTAGGGTGATTGGAAAATTCTGAGGTCCTGGGGGGGGGGGGTTTAAAGTAAATATCCGTTAATATTTAAATTTTAAAATGCTTTTGGTGCCTATTTTAGGGTTAAATTTAATCTTTATTAAAATGTTCAGTTCCATTTTTTTGTTTTAAAATTTTGTTAGGCAAATTGGAGCCAGCTAATCTTCGGATGAGAATCGGGAAATAACAGGACAGGAAGTAAACAAGAAAACAAAGAAGACAGCAGATATCATTTCCAAATTGTTGCCAAGAATGCAGTTACTGAAGTCATCAAGAGTTGAGCTTGGCTTGAAGGAGAACATTATATTTTTTAGCTGTCTTAGATGCAGTACTTTCCAGAACAACAGGCAGGATATAGAGATATAGAGATACCGGTTAAAGTGTTGTGTAATGTTGCTATTAATAAGTAGATTTTCTAAACCCAACTATTAGCACTGAATCATATTATGCTATCCTCTAAACAATTCCCATTCCTTTGAGCCATGAACATATTTTTACTCTAGCTTTTAAATCAATAGTTTAACTTTGTCCATTAGGTTTGGGAATACTGATCCAGACCTTGGAGAATACTGAAAAGCAATGGGAGAGCCAAGAACAGCTGCTGGAAAGATATCTCCAATTCTGTCGTTGTATCTCCATTTACACAGATCACAAATGATTTTCTGCCAGCTTTAGTAGCTAAAAGGTCTGAATGAAGATACCTTTGACTCAACTTCTTATGGCTGTTACCTTAGTTTCTGTGGCAGATTTCTAACAGTGAACAGGGAAAAAATCAGTAGTGAATAGGGAAACTCAATTTCCAAACCACTGTTTTGCATTCCTGAGCTACTTGGGTTTGCTGTTGGACTACAATACTTCAAGAATATTTTTCAAGTTCTCAGTTGGAGTCAGTCATGAAGCACAGGCCTCCTGATTTTACACAGCAGAACTCTTTCCTGGCCAGATTCAAGAGACACCTCACCAATTCAATTCTTTTAAGAATTTTTATTGCAATAAAGCCAAACTAAGCAGTTACCTTCCTGCTGCCAATGTAAAGACACAAATGTTTGTTACTTTCAGGCTGATTCAAATCCACAGTTTTGTCTACAGTACATACACACGCACTCTCTCTCACACACACCCCTTTGATCATTTTGTTTTCATTCATAATAAGTGGCTCCTTGTTACTCAATTTGCCATTTCACACTTACAGAAAACTATTCTAGGATTTTCCTTATTGTTTTACACATACAGACAAACACACAGAAAGATTGAGGAGGCAGTCACCTGATATTCTGCTGGATGAAACAAATCCTAAAAGCTATTCTCCTTCAAACACCCAACCAAGAGTTATTTTTTTCAAAAGCACTGCTGCAGTTTTTTTTCCTTTCTTTCCCATAACGTTGCCTTCAGCTAGTTGATTCACCCCATGCATAGCAGGGTTGATGGACATATTTTTGGCTCAATGCTTCCATGGTATAATGCTGCACTTTTGCTTGTGGGGAAAGACTGATTAAAAATTCAAGGTAGAGACCATCTTGTCTTTTTTAACTTCTCTTTAAATATCTTTGCTCACATCTTATTATACAGTACACACACTCATAAGTACTCAAATGTGTTCATTTGCTGCTAATGCTTCCAAGTGGATTAACCATTAAACACCCTAAGAAAGGAGAACATGATCAAAGAAAGTCAGGCAGCGTTGAGGAGCAATGGAGTGATTACATTTTTAATAATTAATTGCACCTTGAGCTGAAAAAAGTTAATAATGAACAGTTAAACTAGATGTATATTTAAGGTTGATAGATACAGTTTAGCAGCTTTCTATCATTTAGCAGCCTTTTCCTGGGTGCTAATGTCTGCACTGAAGCACACAGTGCAATATTCCTGCTGTCATCCTTTGGCTTCAACTGGAGGTTGAAGCCAAACACCCAGATTCCCTTCCCATCATTTTAGGGGATTTCAATCAAGCAAATTTAAGGAAAGAGCTCCCAAATTATTTCTAGCATGAAAATTGTCCCACCAGAGGCAAAAATACTTTAGATCACTGCTACGCAACAGTAAAAGATGCTTATAGGTCTTTATCATGAGCAGCTGTGGGACACTCTGCCCACTGTATGATTCACCTTGTACCTGCCTACCGACAAAGAATTAAAACCATGAAACCAACAACAATTAAATCAGTGAGGACTTGGTATGATGAGGCAAAGCTGAAGCTCCAGGCTTGCCTTGATTGCACTGATTGGAATGTTTGTGAATATGCCTCTGCAGACCTAGATGAGCTCACAGATACTGTAACATCATATGTTAGCTTCTGTGAAGACTTATGTGTACCAACAAGGAACCTGCAAATATATAGTAACAATAAACCTTGGTTCACAGCAGAGGTGGTATTCAGCAGGTTCTGACCAGTTCTGGAGAACTGGTAGCGGAAATTTTGAGTAGTTCAGAGAACCGACAAATACCACCTCTGATTGGAGATTTTACAGTATCCTTCCCCTGCCACGCCCACCAAGCCACACCCACAGAACCGGGAATAAAAAAATTTGAATCCCACTATTGGTTCACAGCTAAACTTAAGCAGCTATGTCATTCCAAAGAGGAAGCCTACAGAAAAGGTGACAGAATGCTATACAATCAGGCCAGAAACATATTAACAAGAGAGATCAGAGCAGCAAAAAGAAGCTACTCTGAAAAGTTAAGGAATCAGTTCTCAACAAATGAATCAGCAAACATGTGGAAAACTCTTAAAAACATCACTGGCTTCAGCAAACCTCCTTCCCAGGCAGAAGGAAATCAAAAACTAGCAGATGACCTTAATGTGATTTACTGCAGGTTTGAAAGGAAACTACAGCCACCTATGTCCACAACTCCCATCTCAAACACACCAACAACAGCCAAGCCTCCTACAACTGGCCCTAGCCCATTGGGTTCTCAACCTCTGGTGATCACAGAAAAAGAAGTGCAAGATCTATTACACAGACAAAAGCCAGGAAAAGCACCAGGGCCAGACAAGAAAACTCCTTCTTGCTTAAAAGTTTGTGCTGACCAATTGGCCCCATCTTCATCCAAATCTTCGATAGATCACTAGAGATGTGCTATATTCCTTCCTGCTTCAAACACTCTACTATCATCCCAGTGCCAAAGAAGTCCTCCATCAAGGAACTGAATGACTATACAGACTGGTTGCTCTAACATCTGTAGTTATGAAAATCTTTGAAAGGCTTTTGCTGTCCCACCTGAAAACCATCACAGATCTGCTGTTTGATCTTATGCAGTTTGCATACTGAGCAAATAGATCGAAGATGATGCTGTTAATATGGCTCTGCATTACATCCTACAACACCTTGAATCTCCAAATACCTACGCAAGGGTCATCTTTGTAGACTTCAGTTCAGCATTCAATAAGATCATTCCAGACATTCTTCTAAGTAAATTAAACCAATTAGCGGTATCTGAACACACTTGTAAGTGGATCATAAACTTACTAACAGACAGGAAGCAGCAAGTGAAGCTAGGCAAAATCACATCTGAGACCCGTACAATAAGCACAGGGCCCCCCCAAGACTGTGTGCTTTCTCCACTTCTCTTCTCCCTATATACCAATGACTGCATCTCAAACGATCCATCAGTTAAAATATTGAAGTGTGCTGATGACACAACAATGATTGGTCTCATTCGAGACAACGATGAATCCGCATACAGACAGGAGGTTACACAACTTGCCTTGTGGTATAACCAGAACAATCTGGAACTGAACACACTCAAAACCATAGAAATGGTGGTAGACTTTAGAAGAAATCCTTCCATACTACCACCTCTTACAATACTATACAACACGGTATCAACAGTAGAGACCTTCAAATTTTTAGGTTCTACTATATCACATGACCTAAAATGGACACCTAACATCAAAAACGTCATCAAAAAAGCACAACAAAGAATGTTCTTTCTGCGCCAATTCAGAAAGCTCAAACTGCCCAAGGAGCTGCTGATAACAGTTCTACAGAGGAATTATTGAGTCTATCATCTGCACCTCTATAACTGTCTGGTTTGGTTCTGCAACCCAACAAGACACAGACTTCAGAGGATAATTAGGATTGCAGAAAAAACAATTACTACCAACCTGCCTTCAGTCGAGGAACTGTATACTGCACGAGTCAAAAAGAGAGCTGTGAAATTATTTACAGACCCCTCACATCCCGGACATAAACTGTTTCAACACCTTCCCTCAAAACGACGCTATAGAGCACTGCAAACCAGAACAACTAGACACAAGAACAGTTTTTTTCCTGAAAGCCATCACTCTGCTAAATAAATAATTCCCTCAACACTGTTCAACTGTGACAAAATCTGCACTACTATTACTGTTAATCTTCTCATCACTCCTTATCACCCATCCCCTTCCACTTGTGACTATATGACTGTAACTTTGTCACTTGTATCCTTACGATTTATATTGATTGTTTCCTAGTATGATTTGATTGCTTATTGTACCCTATGACTTTCATTAAGTGTTGTACCTTATGATTCTTGACGAATGTATCTTTTCTTTTATGTACACTGAGAGTATTTGCACCAAGACAAATTCCTTGTGTGTCCAATCACACTTGGCCAATAAAGTATTCTATTCTATTCTATTCTATTCTATTCTATTCTATTCTATTCTATTCTATTCTATTCTATTCTATTCTA
>BLBF01000018.1:41723220-41751154 GCA_015471245.1 Laticauda colubrina | reverse complement strand
AACAGCACACATGTAAGTACCCGCGAAAACCTAAGAAAATATATACATACATACATACATACATACATACATACATACATATATATATATATATATAAAATTTCTGTGCCATCCGTCCCACCATATAACGAATCTGGGCAGCTTACAATATATTAAAAAGTTAAAAGTTATTAAAATAAAAAATAATAGTAAACCACAGCACTGTGGACCTACATAGTATGCTGAGCAGGGGCTAAATGCTAGCCAGCAACTTTGAGAATGAATGGGTAAAAAGCAGAGATATTGATTTCTAAATTTACCTTGATTTAGATAATTTTTTAAACAGATAAATGACTAGAAGATTATCCACAATTACTGTGCCAATAAGTGCATAGAAGATTTCCTCTAACTCAGTGGTGTACAAGTGCTAGAATCAAGCTCTGTGAAACTAATACATACAGATATGTATGTGCAAATAGATGGTGTCTGACCTGAGCTGCAGGAGTTGTGCACTCACATTATTTCTGGTCAGGAAATCAATACTGGGATGAACTATTTAGGCGTAGGAAAAAGCAAAATGACTTTGATACCTCTTTCCTTTTCACTGCTAGGTGATAGGCATAAAACTTACTCCATCGCTGAAACTACATGTCTATAAGTCCCTCCAGCTGTTATATACTCAGAGGTGGAATTCAAAAATCACAGCAACAAGTTTTCTGCCCAGTTGCTGGGTGAGCATGCCCATGGTGTGCGTGGCCTACCAGAACTTCTGGGAGGGCCATTTTTCACCTTCCCCAGAGTCCAGAGGCTTCCATCGGGCCTCTGGGAGGGCAAAAATGGGCTCCCCTGGGCTCCGGAGGACCTCCGAGAGCTAGAAACAGGCCCGTATCTGGACTTCCAGAGCTTCCAAGAGACCCATTTTTCACTCTTCCAAAGCCTCTGTGTCGACCCTGCACATACCTGCATCCAAAACGGGCGGGCCACTTGGAGACTCCTGGGAGGGGAGGGGCAAGGTGGGTGGGGCTAGCTGGTCGGTTCAACTACCGGTTCTGCGAATCAGATGTAAATTAAACATCCAGTTCACTTGAATTCGGCATAACTGGCTAAATCCCAACCCTATATATACTGTATTTATGACGTGGCTAGAATGTTCAGCATGCTCATTTTTTATGTTAAGATTAATGAGAAGCAACTTTTAAAAGAAAAATTTCTCTCTGAGCTAATTAGTAACTCTGTTTAAAGTCTGAAATAATGTGTTTGGTCATCACAGCAAAACTTTAATGATTAGGCAAGGTTGGTATTCCACATTAGCTTGCGATGGATCCTATTATTACATACAATATGAGCATGCTTTTAAAAATTCTTGTGGATAAGAATTTTGATCAGAATAAGAATCTTGTAGTAAGACTTAAAATAGACTATGGAAGACCAAACACTTATTAAGACTGAGCAAGGAACCTTACTAACTGCTTTTGGTGAGGAGAGAAAGAAGGAGAAACAAAAATATTTAGGAAGGGGGAAGAATGATATAGCCAATATTGTGAATGTTCTGGTTTCTGAATAATGCATAATTTTTTGGAGACGCCGAGTTCTAAAGCAAGGCATGGTAACTCTGTTCATTGGATAGTTTTCATACCAGCAAGTACAGCATCATATAAACTGAAACTTTAGTATGAAGCCTGAGTAACTGAGCCATTTCTAGTAAACAGAAAGCAAAAATAATGTTAAACTTTCTACTCATTCTGTCCCTTCAGATGAAAATACAATGACCTTGAACATTACAAGACCTCCTTTAAAAAAAGTTCAGAAGAAAACTTTCATAACTGAAATGAACCAAGAAGTTTTCTGCAAAACTTTTGAAATCCTGTGTCTCTCATCTATCTTGACAATGAATTTCATTTGACGATGAAGGGATGGAATCATGAAGTAGATATTCTACTCTATTTCACTGAAAAGTCACATTTTATTTATTGTACACTATGTACTATATACACTATTCTATTTTCCATCAAAAGGGTTGGAGAAAGAAGACAGGGAACAATGAGAGTGTATCCATTTGTCAGAATGAATGCTGGGAGAGACCTGGAAAATAATATGAAGGATAGAATTTTCCTTCTCATGACTGGACAAAACTTAAACACTTTTGAAGGAGGGCTAGATTAATTAATATATGATAATCAACAGAAGAAAATATCTGTAGCTCAGGATTTAACTGTGAGGTCCAAAGGCTTGCCCTATCTATGATCACTAAGACTACTCCCACCAACAGTGAGAGAGCAAACCTGTAGAATATAAAATGAGAGCAAACCCCATTCCCTACTAGCACTGATGGTGTTTCCTACTTTGATAATGAAACTTCTGCACAATTATTGTCAATACTTTTGGTTGTCGGATGCAAAGCATCTGTCCTTACCTTTGACTTTCCAAAGGCTTCTGGATGGCCTTTGTAGAAGGAGAATGTTGGAAAAATTCTTCAATCAATCAATCAATCAATCAATCAATCAATCAATCAATCAATTAGAATAGAGCTGGAAGGGACCTTGAATGCTTTCTAGTCAAGGGTGGGACTCAAAAATTTTAATAACCGGTTCTGTGAGTGTGGCTTAGGTGGTCATGTGACTGGGTGGACATGGCTTGGTGGTCATGTTATTGGCTGGATGTGACCAACTCAATATCACTCACATTGAGGCACGCATCTCCTCGCCTGGCCTCTCATTACTGTGGGGATGCTGCAACAGTCATAAGTGTGAAAAATGGTCAAAAGTCACTTTTTTCAGTGCCATTATAACTTTGAATGGTCACTCCACATAAGAAAAGTACTAGGAAAGGAGGGGAAAATAACTCCAGAGATGTTCCTGAGATAGGAAGTCTAGTCCTGCCAAGAATGTAATAGGAGTTAATGGAGAGGCAGTTTCTGTAAGCAACACCAGAATGTTTCCTTCCTGCCTTCCATACAGGATTAGGCCAGTAATTTCTTCTACCAACCGGTTCTCTGAACTGCTTAGAATGTTAACCGGTTCTAGTGAATAGGTGTGAACTGGTAGAATCCCACCCGTTTCTAGTCCAACCCCCTGCTCAAGCATCTCTATCATACCTTTCTCCTTTTTCCTGACCAGGAGGACCCACTCACAGTTAAAGCTCTGATTGGCATATCCACTATGTTATTCCTGAATGAGTTAATTTTCTTAAGAATGTCTGTATGTGTTGTATATTGAGGCTCTTTTTTATCTGTAGCATAGGCAGAACCTCTCGCTAGAAGATCCAACAGACTCAATCAATCAATCAATCAGAATAGAGCTAGAAGGGACCTAGAAGTCTTCTATTCCAATTTCCTGTTCAAGCAGGAGACCCTATGAAAATTGAGACAAATGACTGTCCAGTCTCTTCCTCGAAATCTCCAGCAATGAAACACCAACAGCTTCTGAAGGTAAGCTGTTTCACTGGTTAATTGTCCTCACCGTTAGGACATTTCTCCTTAATTCCAGGTTGCTTCTCTCCTTGATTGGTTTCCATCCATGGTTTCTTGTTGACTTCTGGTGCTTTGGAAAATAAGTTGACCCCCTCTTCTTTGTGTCAACCCTTCAAATGATGGAATATGTGATAGTTATTGGTGAAATTAATTATCACCTTGTTATATTCTTATGAAAATTATAGATTATATTTGGTTGTTGGCAGCTACATTCAATGATAGCTAAATGAAATATTAATGTTTGAAAATAATGTACCAATTTTGGGGGGGACTCATATTTGACTTGTGCATTTCCCAGAAATACCTTGCTGAAATGGTCATCTGTTGCAATCCTCTATATGTCTATATGGAATTACTCCCAGATGAGTTGGTAAATGCCTCAGTCGAAGTCATAAATCTGCAGCCTCCAGTGTGGTGCCTAAAATTTCCTTGGCTTTCTGTTTATTGTGACTGAAAATGGGTTCTTAAATGTTGATATTTTATTTTAATTGCGACAGCTAGATTATGGCAAAGTGAGAGGCTGCAAGACAAGTAGTCCTTGACTTACAACAGTTCATTTAGTGACTGTTAGAAATTACCACAGCACTGAAAAAGTGACTAAAGACCATTTTTCATTTATGGCCATTGCAACATCCCAATGGTTATGTGATCAAAATTCAGATGCTTGGCAACTGACTCTTGCAATATCATATTTATTATGACTGCAGTGTCCCAGGGTCACATGATATCCTTTTGTGCCTTCTGACAAGCAAAGTCAATGAGGAAGCCAGATTTATTTAACAACCATATTACTAATTTAACTTCAGTGATTCACAACAATGGTAGCAAAAAATGCAGTAAAATGGGCAAAATTCTCTTAACAAATGTCAAGTGCAACAGAAATTCGGGACTCAAATGTGGTTGTTGGTTGAGAACTACCTGTGCCATCTTGGTGGGCAATAGAATATTTTATTTTGGGTGGAATCTTATTCTGAACTTTCACTTTCTTAATTCTAGCTCTATATAGTTGCAGAATACCTTTCTGTAGTCTTATTTTGTCACCTGTCCCTTCTTCCATTTCCCTTACAAATCTTCTTTCATTTGCAGATCTTCACTAAAATCTGTGTAATCACATGAAATCTGTAATCAGATTTCAGATCTTCACTAAAATCTATGTAATCACATTTTCACATCTTCACCAAAGTCTATGTAATCACATAATTACATTCTTCTGCTGTCATTTTTTGCCCTTTGGGCAAACTGTTTGAAGTTGTGCTTTTTAACATGTTCTACTGCTCATCTTGTATGTAAACAATGTTTTGGAACCAGGAGGGAGGGAGGGAGGGAGAGAAAGAGAGAGAGAGGTGGAAAGAGAGAGGGAGGGAGAGATAAATAGAGAATAAAGAAGAGGATAGCATTGCTAGAAATGACCTCCAACCTCTTCTCCTCTCTTCTGCTAGTTTATTGTTCTCACCCTTTTCTACCTATTGGCTAATGTCCACATTTACTAAGTCTAAAGTAAGTTTAAGGCCCTGTCACACTGCCCAACGGATGCAAAAGGTTTGTAAAAGGGACACAGCGGACGAGAAAAAATGTTCCATCCGTTGTTATCCGCTCTCAAAAGGGGCAAAAATTTGCATAAGCAGAGCGGATAACACGGAAAGGAACGGACGGGGGGAGGACGCAGAGCGGATGGAAAGCAGATGCAGAACGGAAGCCTAGCGGATGGAAGCGGATGCAGAGCAGATGCGTAGAGGATGCAGAGCGGATGCGTAGAGGATGCAGAGCGGATGCGTAGCGGATGACTCGGATGCGTAGCTGCATCTGCTTTCATCCTTTCTCCGTCCGTGCTACTAACGCTGAGTGTCCGTTCTGCTTCCTCCCTGCATCCGTTTACCACTGGAACAGATTTGAGTTGCACAGATGCGCAGCGGATGCCTAGTGGATATAGCGGATGCGTAACGGATGCAGAACGGATGTCCCCCATATGCCTAGCGGATGCAGAACGGACGCATTGGATACATTTTCCGCTCAAAAGTTTTGAGCAGCTCAAAACCCTTTGAGTGGATGAAATGTCAATAGACGGATGCTGGACGGATAGAGAGGAAGCAAAACGGAGGCAGTGAGTACAGAACGGAAGCATCGCGTTAACCAACGGATGGCAAGTGTTTTTCTCCGTTTTACATCCTCTTTCCATCCGTTGGTGCAGTGTGACAGGGGCTTTAATTAATAGCATAGCTGTGTTTATTTAATATGATTTGCCCAAACAAATAAACATAAAATATTTTAGCTTAATGTCACATGATCCACCCAAATAACCTTTTAAAAAGACTAGATTCCCAGATTGTACTTAACTAGAAACTATCCAGTTCCATTTTCACCAGTTCTGGTATGTTGTATGAACTAAACCATGGATCCCTTGTGCCTTAAGTCTTCAAATCTTCCTGCATCTTCTCCTTATGTTTAACAATTCTTGATATGCATATCATATGCATAGCTTTTGAATAAGGCTTTGGGGGCTTATTTTCAGGAATTATCTATGAATCTATAGCTTAATAAGATTGGAGTTTTATTAATTTTACTATTAATTATACTCACTTAACCTAATAAGCCATTAACAGAGTCAGATCTTAAGAATAGCTCTCATAGTTCCCCAAAGTGCCCAACCACATTATTCAGGATTTATGGAATGACCTGATCAATATTTTTGTTTCAAGATATGTGAGAAAAAATAAATTACACTTCTAAACATGATTTTCTTCATCACTGTGCTTTACTTATTTTCATTTATGATTGATTCCCAATATTGTCAGGTGAATCATATAACAGTTTATTTTCCATTCTCATAAGCGGGTGAGGTAGATTATTCTGAGGAATAGACTGCTTTAAGGTCATACAAAAACATTATGGACAGGTGGGAATTTAAACCTAGGCTCCAATAATATCAATCTAACTCTAATTCTGTTATTCTTTGTAGAAGAGCTATAAGAAAAAAACCAGGACAATTTCGAAGAAGTAACATTCTCATCAAAATTACCAGAAGCATGAGACAACATTGTCCCACATTCAAATCTATCCTCTTCTGAGTACAGCATGGATAAAAGCAGTCAAACGTAGGATAATATAGCCTGGAACTAGGAACATATTCAGCTATTATTGAGTTTAATGAATCCTAATTTTTTTGCAGGGATTAATAAAGAAAAGGTAAAGATTTCCACCTGGGAAATCAACAATTTCTGAAAAACAGTTTTCCACCTCAGGAAAGATCCCATCTCCAAGAAGTTAGATATCATTGTTGTGTCTTTTACACATAAGATTAAGTTCTTAGGTCTCTGACTAATTTCCCAAATTTTAACATGTCTATGAAGATTCTCAGTCACCCAAGTCATGGTTATCCCAAAGGTGCTTTCTCAAGAGGCAATCAGACTTCTTTTTTTTAAAAGACATTTTGTTTCTCATCCAAGAAGCTTCTTAAGTTCTGACTGAATGCTGGAGGATGGAAGAATTTATATTTCTTGCAGTCATTTGGTTGTTAGCATTCTTTCTGAGAGTCATTGAGACCATTGGAGGTTTATTTATTTACAACACAGTCCTTTTGGCAGTTCCCAGGTTCTACACCCTTTTGCACTATTCAGGTGACCCTGGGGGCACAGATAAGCCTTCAAGTGGCCTCAATGACTCACAGAAAGAACGCTAATGACCATCCTCCAGCATTCAGTCAGAACCGAAGAAGCTTCTTGGATGAGAAGGAAAACACCTTCAAGAAAAAACAAAGTTCAGTTGCCTTTTGAAAAAGCACTTTTGAACCAAACTTTAGTAGCTTTCCTGATACGATATTTCCTACCCAGCCAAACTATTGTCCATGATGGCTGAGAATTTCAGATTTTTATTTCAACAGTTCTTTATTGCACCAAGTTGGGGAAAACTGAACTATAAGAAACTGCAAATGTCCCATGGGATGATGTGTTTTCTTCTTTCCTTCCTCTTTTTCTCACACAAATTTCCCCTTTCCTTCCCCCTTGCAGCATGAATGCTGGTTGACAGCATTTCTATTACTCTGAAAAATACTTACTGAAAGTTGAATGTCAAAATCAATCATGAGTGGATTACATTTGCTGTCATGCTAATGCATACTTGGGAGTGGGGAGAGTTGCATAAGACGAGACTTCTTCAGATCTCTTAATGGTGGTGAAGCACTCAGGAAACACTATATCTATAAATAACCTTGCTAGTATCGCACTTCTGCCATAACTGATACTAGTCAGTCACTATTGATTACAGCAGCACATTAAAAAATAAAAAAGATTTAGGATCTTCCTTTTTCTGATTGGCCCTCTCCTACACACCACAGAATTTATGAATTTAAAATCAGGAAATGCATGCTCTTCATCTAAAAATGGAATGGGCATCCTGTACTCCCCTTTCAGAAACTTCAGCAGTGTGTTGCTAGGGTAGAAGCATTATCTTCTAAGGAGAATTACATAATTTTCCTCAACCAGATGTTATCCAGATGAGTGAGTCTCCAGGACAATATGTTTAATTCAGGCTTTGGTGGGATGAAATGTTCATCTTTCTCTGAAAGATAACTCTGAACTTTTTCAGAGAATGGTATGAGCAACATACCAAAGAAGAAATTGCATCATTCCTGAGATATGAGATCACACATTTTCTCCAATAGATTTTCTTCAAACAGAAACCACCACCCTTTGATTAGCTCCTATAACTGTGATGAGAGAAAAGGACCGGATCTTAGTCATAGGAAATAAACATCTGTTTCGTGAATTTATATAACCATGATGAATTTGTACAGTAAAATACCACTTAAAAGGAATTAGTTGAATTACTGTTTCTTCTTTTCATGAATCCTGGAAACCATAGTTTGGAAAAGAGAAATACGGAATGTCTACAGAACTCTTGCCATCTCATATATTCTCAGGATTCTTTTATGGAAGCCACAATAATTAGAATACTATTAAAGCAGGAAAAGTATTACACAATGAATAGAAATAGGGTTCTACTGAATACTTCTAATTTCTCCAGGAACATTCAATCATCCTTCAATCCTTCAATTTCTCCAGGAACATTCAATCATCCAAGAATCATATGAAATTGTCCTTTATGAAGCAATTCTGCTTCCATTATGAGGTTCCTGAAATTTATATCTCAAAGTCGCTTGTTCTTCCTATGCTAATGAGGATCTAGGTTTTGCCAAAAAGGGGAACATCATGACTTTTATTCAAAGAATTGACTGGGTTCTTATTTACATAAAACACTCACATTTTAGTTCCCAAGTACATATTTTCATTTGGATATTAGGACACTTTAATACTACAATTCTGTAAATGGGTATCAGGGTCAGATTTACTAAAGTCTGATTTTGCTGCACTAAAATTCTGAAACTTCCCTCAGATAGTATGATAAGTAAGCCAAAGCAGAAGTATGATAGGAAATTGCACACTTTTAGCTATTTTTAACTGATTTGATATAAATGGGTATGTTTTCTCTCTCTGTCACTTACTACCAATGTACATAGATCAATATTCTTTATTTTCTAAAAAGTCTGTTATGACTCTTGGAAATCTGGAAAGAAATTAGAATGTGGACTGTGGCTGTTTGTGTAAATGGGAGCCGTACTTCCACCATACACCCAGACTTCCTCTGGATACTCAAGTCATGGGTATCGATGAGAGAAGCAGATCAAGAGAATAGAACAGAAATTATCTCCTTGTCAATTAGTTTTATATTTGGCTCTTTTATTTCATTCATTCATTCATTCACTCATTCACTCACTTATTTGAACAATCAATCTATATAACTGCTAATGTCACATGTGTAACTCTAAGCTGGTCCTAGGATTAAATTCAATCAAATAATACAATGAATACATGAAATAAAAAAATCAGTAAAAACACAATAGATCCCTTTGCTTTCTCACTAAGCTCTTCAAATGTAACTTCTTGGAGGGATGCAGGCTTGTGTACTTCTTCAGGAAGTGTTGCTTCAACATAGCTGTGTTCTTGTTTTCATGAAGCTGCTGTTCTTTCATATATTCTGTGGCACATCTTGCATACTAGCTATTCCTTGACAACAGGATTGGGGAAAAAAATAAGGGGAAGGAGAGAAGCCATTTCCTTTGGTCCAATGTGTTTCGATACCAGAGTAACAGAAAACATTACAACATACAACAAGCAACCTTTTAACAATGAAATAAACTGCCATGGAAAGTGACCAATTCTCCTTCATGAGGAATTTTTAAAGCAAACTCAGGATGCTAAATTAAAACCTCCCATGCCACATCATTTTCACTTCCCAATTGTCAGAAACAGTTTCAAACCAACTTGCAGTTGTTCTCACAGTGCTGACCTTGAGAAGTCAAAAAACAGCAAAGAAGATCACTCCTACACAAGCTGTGCCCTCTAGTGCTGAAGGTCCTGCTGCTAAAAACAATCGGTCAAATCCACTCCACAGAAAAGAGAAATGAAAACAACTGCTAGTAACCACCATTCATGTCCTTACTTTATGTTGTGTACATTTGTTTGGTCATGTGTAAAAATCTTGTCAGAACTGCTGCAAAATTGGCCAGCCATCATCAGAGAAGAAGACAAAGGAATGTGAGAAGGAGTTTCTTCCCAGAACAATTGTGCTGCCGTGGCCTTCATAGAGTTATAGCATTTAAAAGGATCTTCAAAGAAAATGATATCTTTGTTGCAATTTGAACTCCATTATGGTGTAGCTGGAAATATATGTAAGTTGATAATCACTGCAGAGAATCATGTATTGAAGCATGAAGATATGCCTTCCAAACCTCATATGCCACACAATATGTTCACACCTAAAAACAATCCTAAAGCTATATCCAAAAATACGGTTATTAGGTTTTCAGAAAACGCGAGGCATTTATCACCGAAGAAAATGGAAGAGAGGAAAAAAGACAGGGAATCAGAGTGCTGGGAAGCAAAAGCAGTCCCTGTCTTTGAAAAAAGATTGTCATATCTATGATCCTTTTGGTTTCAAGCCATTTTTCCCATTTCCGATGATGGCCGGCAAATTGTCTATTATTATAAGGAGCATACATCTACATGGTTAAGCATGAACTAAAGTTAATATATTTCATATTCTAGTAATTCTAGCACATAATATTTCCTATTCCGTGCTGCATATGGAATACATAGTAGAAACACAATGAAGATATCCTGCTCAGCTGAAAATTGCTCCCATAAGGCTATAATTCATGGCTTTTTAACATCAACATTGATTCTTGATGATTGGATGAATCCAAGGTAACACTAGATGTAGCATATGCTGCTGTAAAAATGTGCGGACTCATGCAACATGATGGTCAAAATGACAATACTGGAGAGTCTTGAAATCTTCTCATTCTTTCAGGTTTCTCAGGAGGGAGTCTTATCTTGGTAAGGGACCAAGGAGGGCTTCATGTCTGGGAATCAATCCAAAGTTTAAGGCACAGTGTAACAAGGGACAGATTTTCTCATGGTTCCTCAACACTTCACTCAGATGTTTCACTTCATCTGTCAGCTTTCCAATCTCCCTTTTTAGAGAACTATTCTCTTGTTCAAGGCACTCATATTCCTGAAATAATTGATAAAAATAAACAGATCAAGCATGCAAGCAAGAATCCATGATTATTTATTATTTTGCTAAACTATTCTTCATGCTTAAATTCTCAAAAGGAAGATTAAAAATAACCAAAAAGACAATTAAAAATGATACAATTATTCTGAAAAATATATTTACTTTGAAAAGTAGATAGCTCCTAATTCATTTTCTTCCCAATCTGGTTTACATAAGACATTTTTTTCCCCAGTGGGTTTTTAGTGTATCTTAATTTTACCTACCTAAGGTATAGTTTATTTATATTGTTCTATTTAAAATATTTCTATAGGAAATTACCATTAAACTAATACCTAAGTGGCAGTGTAGAGCAATATCAAATAGAGTAAATCCTGCAGTGGATATTTTTTCCCAAGACAACCATTACTTTTAACATAATTTGTACAATAAATATTAATAAAATCAACAGAAGTCCTCTGTCAGAAGACCTTAGCCAAGACAAATGCTTTTATCTGTTCTCAGAAGTGGACCTATATGGTTGGACAATCCAAAGGGGAGGAGCCTAGTTTGGAAAGTCCTTTATTGGTCAGTATTTAGAGAAGGAGCTACCATAAAGGAAATCTCTCTTCATTATCTTCAGCATCCAATAAAGGGAATAGCTTTGGCTATTCTTTTCATCTGCATTTATTTCATATTATTTTATCAATGCAAACAAGGGGTGTAAAATATGAAGTTTCTGATTTCATATTGCTTGCTGTAAAGATTGCCACCCAATTGTACTTTTTAATTCAAAAATGGTGGAAATCACAAAATATATAGAGAACAATTTTATAGATAATTGAACTAACTTGGTTTTAATTACATTTGAACATAAATTATATTAAATCAGCTCAAGTTCTGCTTTTGTTTTGTTCTCTATATTTGGAGGGGGGGTCTTGGCCATTACCTGGGCTTCCTTGGCTGTTGTGCTGTTCTGTGAACCTCATGACTGAGCCAGGTCTTCAGGCTCTTCAAAAGGCTAGGAGAGTTGGGCCCTCTTCCTGAACCCCACCGTTGAAAATCTTTAACTGACCCCAGGGTCCAGAACATGCCTTCCTTCCCTGAGTGAGACAAGCTGATGTGATGGGGATGAGGTAGTTCCTCAGATAATGTGGGCCCATGAAAAAGTTGCTTGGGTAAACGACCAAGGGCAATATTTAGGATTGAAAACAGGTATTAAATATGATGATGAATAAAACCTCCATATTTAGAGGCATTATACTGTAGGTTTAAATGCCATAGCTATGGGGCAAATTGGGAAGAAAAACTGGCTGTAGGTTTTAAAGGCCCGGTCCCACTGGCCGACGGACGCAAAATGTATGCATAAAGGATACAGTGGACAAGCAAAATTTCGGGTGGCTCCATCCGTTGTCATTCGCTCCAAAAAGTGGTGAAAATTTGCATAAACAGAACGGAAAAGAACGGAAAAGAACGGACGTGGGCAGTATGTAGTGGGGATGTTAAACGGATGTTCATAGGAAGCCTAGCAGATGACAGCGGATGGAAGTGGATGACACATCCGAAGGGGTTCCAGGGGAGAATTGCGAAGCGGACGCATAGCGGAAGGGGTGGATGCATAGCAGATGAAGCGGATGCATCACGGACACCTAGAGGAAGCAAAGGGGATGCCGCATGGGTGTATATCGAATGCAAAGTATTCACTGCGCATATGGGGAGTATGAATTGCATCAGCTCTGCGGATATAAAAGGATGTAGCATGCATGCAGTCAGCATACAGGGGAAAGACGTGCTGCAACATACATCTAGCAGGAACACCATGCTTCGTCAGTCAGGCAAGAAGAGGAAGCCCGTGCCTACTCGTTCCAGCCCTGGCAAGAAGGCCAGAACCAGCATCCCACCCCCGGCACTGACTCTGAAGCTGCTGCTGCTGCTTCTGCTGCTGCTGCTGTGGTGGACCAGCCCCAAGGCCCTCAAAGCTCTGCTGCTGAAGGCCCTGCTGCTCAAGCCCCTAAAGGTCCTGCTGAAGCCCCTGCCAGAGGGAGGAAGAGGCAAGGGAAGCAGAAGGGAGAGAGGAAACAGTGCACCGTTTCCGAGGAGCATGAGGATCAGGTGCTGGAATGGCTGAGGGAGAACGAGTACCTCTGGAGAAAGGGCCACAGACTGGATCGGGACACCAAGAAGAAGCAGGCAGCTTGGAGAGACAAGGCAGAGAGCCTGGGGTACACTGCAGAAGTACTCCTGGGATGGTGGAAGCACATGCATACCTGGTATGGCAAGCTATACCTCAAGGGCAGGCCGCTGTCAAGCTCACTGACAGGGAGATGTACGTCATGGCCAAGTGCAGTTTCCTGGAGGGTGATATCCGCCACCAAGGAGCAGCCCCTCTGACACCCCTCTCCCTCAGACAGCCCACAGACAGCCAGTCCTCTTCCAGCCAGGAGCCAGCTACCCTGTCCAGGCAGGTGTCTTCGGAGGGCCCCATGGCAGAGACCCCCCCGACAGCTGCACTCCCCATGCTGGCAGACTTGGAGGATCCCGTGGGGGATGATGCCATGCTGTCACAAATGAAGGAAGAAGCGGCAGCCACCAGAGACCAACGCACCCCCACCCCCAGCTCCACAGGATGCAGGCAGAGAGGCAGACTGGAGGGCCAGAGCCACACTGTCCTGTTGGAGATCAGGGACACAATCAAGACCAGCACAGAACTTCTCTCTCAGCTGGTCCACAACGACATACCATCCTCGGACCGGAAGCCCTTCATCACGTACGTGAGCCAGACCCTCATGGACCTGCCCGACGCCCAATACCAGGTGATGAAGCAAAAGATAACAGCACTTCTGCACAACTATCAAGGCCCAGCTAAACCTGCTCCGACCCAGTCCAGGTCTGCTCCTCCACCCCAGGTGATGTCACAGCCTTTCCACGGCTTTCAACAGCCCTTCACCTACCAAGGCTATGACTACCTGGACTTCCCACAGCAGAAGCAGAACTTCCCAGTCCAGGCCCAGGTTCATCGCACACCACAGACGCCACTCCTCACCCAGCTGCAGACCAGACAGCCCACTACACTCCTTCTTCCTCCACCCCACAGCCAAGCCTGTCAATGGACAATCTGTCATCAGTATTGGGCCTGACATCTCAAGTCCTTAATGAGGGGCCTCTCAACCTCAGGGGACTGAATCAGCTCTTGGACAGCTTCCTGATCACACCATCCCCTGTTGTACCCTCGGGGCCAAGCACCCCAATGGTGCCTCAGACCAGCATTCAAGCCACAGCAACCTCCACAGTCCCTGCCCGCTTAACAACTGAGACCATGGACATGACTCAGAGTGACTGAGAATAGTGTCAGAGACTGAGTTGTACTTGTTAAGTTTATCTTTGCTTAAGATACTTTACTTGGTTAATTTTGCTTTTTTAATAAAGTCATAAAGTTTACCTAAGAAAGTTAATAAAGGTTATCTTTGCTTAACACACTTAATACAGTTTACTTGGTTCATTTTGCTTATTTAATAAAGTCATAGAGTTTACTGAAAACAGTTACTAATAAAGGTTATCTTTGCTTCACACACTTGTTTCATTTTTTTTACTTAATAAAGTGTTGGTGAAAACTTTGAAAAAATGGTTAAGCCTTTGCATGCTTGTGGGATAGATAAGGATAGTTGTGGGATAGATAAACCTCCAGTGCAAGCATAGTGGGACTGTATGGTCCACCATCCCAGCTGCCACACATATGGACCTTTTTTATCAATAACAATTTATTCATTGATCAACACATTTTAAAATAAACAAAGCTCTTTATTGATGCCCTATTCATTGTAGGACCACTCAACATACATGGCACAATCTCATCAGTGTTATGCGACAGCCTCAAGGAAGCATCCATTAATCATCTATCATCCTGTCTTGCCACTCCACTGCTCCAGCTGGGGAGTTGCACCAATGTCTCAGTAGGTTGCGCTGCTTCTTCCCTTCACGTGAAGCTCTGTTAGGGCCTTGTACATCCACAGTGTCTATCAGGTTACGTCCTTGCCTCCATTCACCAGGCTCCATGTCCCCATTCCCTTGTTAACGGTCCACAAGTATGTTTTGCAACACTGGGTAGCAGGTGTGCATGAGATTGTGCAGGATGCAGCAAGCTTCCACGATGCTCCTCACAGTCTCTGGGGCATGCTGCATGGTGGTGAGAAGTATCTGGAACCTGTTGGCCAGGATGCCAAAGGCGTTCTCCACCAACCGTCTTGCCCTGGACAGCCTGTAGTTGAAGATCCTCTCTTCACGGGTGAGGTATCTTGAAGTGTACGGCTTCATGAGGTAGGTTCTGAGGGAGAACGCATCATCACCAACGATGAAGTAGGGCACATCTTGTGTGTCATTGGGTAGGGGGTCTGGATCTGGAAAACCCATGATGAAGTTGCGTTCCAGCCCACCCTTGAGGTGACTGGCGTTGTATACCTGGCCATCTGAAGCTGACCCGTTGCCTGAAGCATCGATGTAGATGAACTTGTTGTCAGCATCAACCATGGCAAAGAGGATGATACTGAAGAAGCCCTTGTAGTTGTAATAAGTGGACCCTGAGTTGGCTGGAGCTTTGCAGGCCACATGCTTCCTATCTATGGCTCCAACGGTGTGGAGAAAGTTCCACCTCTGATACCACTCTTCTGCAAGTTTTCTCCAGCCTTGTTCAGTGGTGGGGCACTTGAGGAGCTCCTCCACGTATTCTTCAATGATGGCCTGCACCACTTCTCTGACCACTTTTGCTGATGGTGCTGTGTGGAACCCTCCACGCATACTGCATGTTTCTGTATGTGGTTCCAGAGGCCAGGTGGTGCAGAGTCAGTGCCACCTTCAGTCCAGGGTCCAGGTTGGGACGGAGGTTGGTGCTCGGCTTGGCCAACCTGGGTCTCAGACGCTCTACAAGTTCGTCAAACATGGCTGGTGGCATCCTCATGAAGTGATGGAATGCACGAGGGCCTTCATTCCTCAGCTCCACCATCAACTGGTCATACAGTCCAAACTCCATTCTTCTCACGATCCATCCTCGGACCCACACAGCTCTTGGACGTCTCCTTCTTCTCCTTCTGTATAAAAGGTGAAACAGTCTGAACAGGTTTTGGTTCTGGTGATGAACGAGCGCAGCTATCATACGGACTGTGTCATGATCCATGGTGGAGAACAATTGATGATGTTGAAGACCAAGACCAACGGTGAAGAGGTCTGTACACCACAGCTGCTGGACTCATACTGAGATCCAGATGATTTTCTCCCCCTTTTTATAGGAAATATCGGTTGTCCGCTAGGTGTCCTTCTACATACTCTAGACATACTCCAGACATCCTATATATATGAGATACATCCCAGATACAAACGTTTTGTCCGTTTTTAATCCTTTATATACAAGATGCATACGCTTACATCCTTTGTATTTCCGTGCTACTAATGCTGTGTAGACGTTCTATGTAACTTTTGTTTCCTCCCTCTTTCCGTTTTCAGCTGCAACGGATGTGAGTTGAGGGGATGGCCAGAGGATGCAGAGAGGATATAGCGGATGTTTAACGGATCATAATGGACATAGAACGTTTGTTGCCTGTGTATGTCATGGATGTACATCGTACGTGGCGGAAAGTTCAACCGTTCACAAAGTTTTGTGCAGCTCAAAACTTCTTCCGCGGATTAAATCGTTGTGGACGGATGCTCGATGGATAGAGCGTATGAAACACGTATGTAATGAGTACACAATGGATGCATAGCGTTTTCCAACAGATAGCAAGCTTTTTTTTAATGTTTTACACCCTCTTTGCATCCATAAGTACAGTGGGACCAGGTCTTGACTTGAAATGACATAGCAGGCTTTTCTGATTTATTTCTGTGAGAACATAACACTTGAATCAGCTCTCAGCAGCACACAGGTGGTCACAGCTCAAACTCCAAAACTCAGGGATGCAAATACTGAATGGCTATTTGACATTCTCAGTCCAAAACATTTTTGAATTCAGTCATGAAGGAGGTTCTAAGAAGGCTATTAATACATAATTCCAAAAGAAATGCAGCACAAAACAAAACAAAAGAGAGACACATTTATTTTTCCTTTTAAAAGCAAGCAAGCATTCATTTACATGTAGATATATATTGTTAAATGACAGTAATTTAAGGAGATGGGAAAGATTATGACCCATCATCCCCAAAGAAAGGACTATTTCTGTGAAAATCATCTCATGGCCATCAAATGTGGGTTTACTTCAATGTTTGGCTGATGGGGGCATGGGTATAGACAAAAAAAAAGTAGAAGGTAAATCCACTGGCTGAACACTGGAAGTTTCAGATAAGCAGGGATTCCAGATTCCCAGTTCTTTAAGAATAGCAGAACTAAAGGTATCTCTCATAAATTATTCTGATAGAATGAAACAAACATAAAGATGAAACAAACTCAGAATAGTATACCAGAATATACTGGTATTTTTCCAAGATGACAGCTCCTAGTGTGACATCTTTTGCTGTTATTCTACTTTGTCCTAACTTATTTTCCTGATAAGTAAAAAAGATGGATGAACTGGAAGTAAAAGGCAGAATTCCAAATCATATGGATATGGATTCATGCACTTCTCTAAACCACTATCTACTTAGGCAGAATTTATAGCAAGAAAATGAAACTTGCCAAGTCAAGGATTTATTTGATTTATTTACTTGGGGGATTAACCTTCAGAAGTAGGTGAGGCTGGATTTAAAAATGGTCAGAGCTGCTGAACTTTAAAAATTCTAGACACGCACATATGAACATGCACATACAAATGCGTATTCTTCAGGTCTAGGGGTACTATGGAAGTAGGACAAGAGAGGCAGAAAGTAAGGGGACAGTAATGTAGCTTTGAGCTTTTGGAACAGTGGCAGGGGTCTGTCTGTAAGAAAGCCAATGAGACTTTATAGGCCATGCCTGGAAACCTGGTCATTCTGGTCTGCAGTTGTAAGCCACAGTTTTAATGCATAGGTGGCTGAATTTGCTCAATCTCCTCATCCATAAAGAGTGGATTATGAAACACAATGAAAGGATCTGCCTGTCAGGATAAACCAAAGTGACTCTCATTTGGAAACCCTTAAAAAGGACCAGATGAACCAAGGACCAAAGCATCCTCCTTGAATGAGCTCAGTTCTCTTATATGGGAGGGGCAGGTCTTTGGCACCAGACTTTGAGCAAAAAGAGAAGTTACTTTACAAACATCAAATTTCCCCGTGCCTCTCTGATGTCAATTTCAACCAAAGCATGAATGAGGTAGTCTTTTGAGTTCCAGTAAAAGAAAGGAAAGCAAGTGGGACTCAGAAAAGAATTGCTTTACAAGGCAAATGTACATCAAGTGGCTAGTTTCCCCCTTGATTTGAATGTGGCTGAAACAGAAATGAACCAATGTCCTTAACCAAAAAAAAAAGGCCATAGCTGCTCAGCCACCGTGACCAATATATTCATTAACTGCCTTACTGCACACATGAAGTCACAAGAACGGATGAATAATGTGCTTTCTTCCTTTGAAAGAATATGTTGGAGTCTGGTCCACCACCTTTATTCATCATTTTACTCAGGAATATTCATAATTGCTCATATGAAAGCTTTGAAGCACTGATAACAATCTCAATCTTGGCCAACACCTTTGCTATTCTACACTTAAGCTCCATTCTTTAGAAGCCAGCTTATAAGCATCTATTGTTCATTTGGAAAGGAGAACATGAAAAAAATATTGCAATGATTAAAGAGGCAAGAAAGGGAAAAAAGACTGCGTGTTTTTTTTTTTTTAAATCACAATAATATTACAAATTGCTTTCCCTGCCCAGTTGTCTGACTATCAGTTAGAACAAGACTGTTTGGAAGAAGTTTCTGGGCATAATAAGATATTAGACTAAGATTCTAATATCCTGATTCAGTTTGCATAGCTTAGGCTGCTATCCTAAAAATGCCAGGCTGGTCTGAAACAAAACACTAAATTCTATGAAGAAGATTAAAAAAAGCACCCACACATTGGACATTCCATATCCATAAGCTCTGAGCTGACAAATAACCTCAATGGCAAGATAAGGGCTCACCCAGGGGTGGGATTCTACCAGTTCACATCTATTTGCAAGAACTGGTTGTTAAACATTCTAAGCAGTTTGGAGAACCGCTTGTTAGAAGAAATTACTGGCCTAAAGGCTGCCTTGAAAGCTAAAATGTTGTCCCACAAACTTAGATCACTGCTCGGTTTTTAACTGGGGGTAGCATTCCCTGCATCTGAGAAAATGGAGTTTGTTCCATAAAAGCTTATTAAACCAAAAGGATCTGCATGAAGGTTAAAAAAAATCTAGATGCCAATTGAAGTCCCGTCATCTTTGTGTGCTGCATATGTGACACACATAAAAGAGGTAGAACTTTGAACGCATACACGCTCCACCTCCCACTTTGGATGCCCCTAATTAAGGAACTAACACTCTGTTAATTCTTAAGGTGACCCAGGACTTATTTTGCCTTTGATAATGATTCTGAAGAAGGCCAATGCATCAGTCACCTCATGGAGTTTATCTGCTTTCTGAGTTTGTTTCTTTCGGCTTCTCTGAGCAGCGACTCTGTTCTTCTCTCTTCGTCTTACTCGTCTTTCATCATCATCAGGACTCTGGTGAATAATATCAGAATATGCTTGTTTAGTTAATGACTTCCCTTTTCCTCCCCCCCCCAAAATCCCTCAGCATCCAGAAAATCCAGAAAGCTATACTTTGACAAACACACAACTTTTAACCTTGTGAGCCCTGATCACATATTTCAAGAGTGACTGATATTGATATTGAGTAGAAAAGTAATTTACAGACAGTCTTGTTGGTATATTAATGTAAAGACTGATTACAAGAACTCTTGTGGCTGAATCTGGTTCAAATAGTATTTTGAGTGAAAGGTGGCAAACTCTCTTCTGCACAATAAGTTCACAAGAGTTTCTAGGAAGAGGATGTGAGTGAGTCAGGGTTTGCTTTCTTTTTCCTGGGAAATTTAAATTGTTGGTTTTTAAAAAATAAAAGGAAGAAAGAAGGAAACCAGATCATCAAGGTTTTGGAATGCATTAATTACACCTGGATCCTATCTTTCATCCAAGAAAGATAGAAAATATGCACAATGTCTTTCATTTTATCCTCTTGTGAGGTCAGGTAAGGCTAGGCTGAGTTAGTAGTGCTGCAATAACATAGCAGACATAATTACCTCAGATAAAGACACAATTTTAAATCATAGGAAAATTATGTTTGGCAGTTTTGTTGTATGGTTAGAACACATCAGGATCAAGTTTGAGTTCGTATTGTGCAAATTATTTGGGGCATGAAAGAGCCAGGTGTGAGTGGAACATGTCTAGATGAAACACATGTATTTGGTCCTAATATAGGACTGAAATATGCAAGTGCAACAGAAAAGCATCTGAAGAGAGGACAGGGGAAAAAAATCAAGGACATATCCCTGCTCTTCCCAATCTCTTCTTTGCCTACCTCCATCCCTTAGCATCCACTGTTGATAGACATCACGCAAAGCAGATCCAATTGCCCCCCTCCCCTTTTTGTTTAAATAAAGGTAGAGAAAAAAAAGTAAAGGGAAAATCAGTAGGCAGAGTAGTGATGCCAGAAGTGGTAAAATTGAAACCTTCAGGCCTTTTAAATGGGAGAGATAGAAGTATGCTGGTTAAGGAGGAGGGAAAGGCATTTTATTATCGGGTTTCCAATGCATGATCGCAGGAGTTTTTGGTGTAACAAATATTAGGGGAAAGAGTTTGGCTTAGAAAGAGTTTGGCACAATCAAATCTAAAATCATGAAACAAACACAAAATGTCTACATCATGTTTGGAGTAGCAAGTCAGACTATCTGCCATATATAATGGGGTTCCTTCTCTACTAAGATGGTAAATGTTTTGCATGTCCAAAGGGAAATCCCCATAAGGTATGCGAAACATTCCCAATTTAACTCATGATTTGGCCCTGTTGATATATTCTTTTATCTCTCCCTCTTACTCTGTTTCTTTAAAACAGCTTTTTTAGTATGAAAAAGAGTAGAGCCATGAAGTGATGTCTAGGACATTTCAGTAACACAAGATCCGTTCAAGAGACTACAACACCAGTTAGAAGAATCATTTTAACCCTATCCCTAATTCCTGATGGTAATAAAAGTTTTATATTTGTGAGATGGATGGATAGAAAGATAAGAAAATTCTGCATGGTATAGTGGTATTTAAAATATAGTGAATTCTGGTTTCAGAAGCAGGAATGTGTGTTAGAATGTAGTTTTATAAAACTGTAGCAATTAACTATTGCTAATCTGATACACCAGTATTCTTGTTCTATTTTATATTTTTGTTTTGAAGTCTGAGAAATTCTCATAATTCACAAATTGCCAGTTTACATGTCTGATTTTAGTCCAACAAAATATCATCTTGCCTACATTATATCTGTGTCCTGTAACAGCAATGCCATCATTTCTATCTATCTTTGAATCCAATTCAAAATATCTTGGATTTGAGGAACAGACTTGACAAGCATAGGCAGGTACATTTTGATTCAAATTTAGAAGTAGTGCATGAGATAATATCCTCCTCAAATGCACTCAGACATCGCAAGTATCAACAAGCCTCCTTGTTTTATATTTAGGCAGGAAAAATCAAAGTTATAATAAGTACAGGTTAGGTGAAACCTGCCTCAAAAACAGTAATTGTGAGAGGGACCTTGGAGTCCTAGTGGATGATCACTTGAATACAAGCCAGCCGTGTGCAGCAGCAGCCAAAAAAGCGAATACAATCCTGGGTTGTATAAACAGAGGCATAGAATTAAGATCATGTGAAGTACTAGGAGTGTCGCTTTATAAAATCCTAGTAAGACCACACCTGGAATACTGCAACCAATTTTGGTCACCATACTACAAAAAAAGACATTGAGTCTTTAGAAAAGGTTCAAAGAAAAGCAACTAAGATGATCAAAGGCCTGGAGACGAAAATATACAAAGAGTGGCTGCAGGATTTGGGTTTGACTAGTCTGAAGAAAAGAAGAATTAGAGGTAACATGATAGAAGTATTCCAGTATTTGAAGGGCCACCACAAAGAAGAGGGGGTCAAATTATTCCTCAAAGCACAAAGAGGGCAGGACAAGAAATAATGGTTGGGAACTAATCAAGGAGAGAAGCAACCTGGAATTAAGGAGAAACTTCCTAACAGTGGGGACAATTAACCAATGGAACAACTTGCCTCCAGAAACTGTGGGTACTTCATCACGGGATATTTTTAAGAAGAGTCTAGACCAGGGGTGTCAAACTCAAGGGCTGCGGCCCAGATGCAACCCATGGGGTGTTTAGATCTGGCCGCAGGACTACCCTGGGAAGAGTGGAGTGGCCTGCTGCAGTGCCTCTGCCTGCAAAAACGGGCTCCCGAGCTTCATTTTCAGCTGCACCGGCCTCCTACAACCCTCTGCCAGCGAAAACAGAATGTTCCCCCCCTTTCTGTTTTTGCCGACAGAGGGCTGCAGGAGGCCATCGCAACTGAAAATGAAGCTCGGGAGCCCGTTTTTGCAGGCAGAGTGCTTGGGCCACCACAGGCACCCCCTAAACCCTAACTCCAACACAAGTGATGTCAAGCTGGCCACATCTACCCTGGCCATGCCTATTCCAGCCCCGAGGTCAAACACAACCGTGATGCCGCCCTTGATGAAATGGAATTTGACACCTCTGGTCTAGACAGTCACTTATCTAAAAGGGTATAGGTCTGAGGGGGCAAACCTATGGCACACGTGCCAGAAGTGGCATGCAAAGCCATTACTGCTGGCATGCGAGCTCTTGCCCAGAAAAGGTCAAGTGTGCATGCGTGTATGCCACCCGCCCGCCAGCTGATTAACAGATATCTGGCGCACATGATATCTGTGTGCGTGGCAGCACACAGGAGACACTCGCATGTGCAGAAGTGTGCAGCATGGGGGGGGTGCACGTGCATGTGCAGAAGCATGCAGCATGGGTCATGCAGGGCAAGTGTGCATGTGCAGAAGTGCAAATCGCGGGTCGCACAGGAGGCATGGGGGCGCACATTGCCTTCTGGGTGATGGCACGCAAGCACAAGCAGACAAGCGCACACACAATTATCAGCACAGGAGCCCAAAAAGGTTACCCACCACTGGTATAGGTTCTCCTGCTTGAGCAGGGGGCTGGACTAGAAGACCTCCAAGGTCCCTTCCAGCTCATTCTATCCTATTCTACCATGTTTCTCCAACAATATGGCCTCCACCAATAGAAAGGCCCAGCATGATTTCTAGGCATGAGGTGAAATTAAGCCCCGCCCCCTAAATTTCGGCCTATTAAAACCATGCGTTTCCCCGCCATTTCTCACATTGTTCGTTAGAACTTCATGAGATGAAGAGAAATGGGGGGAAAGGGCGGGGGTGGGGGTGGGAGAAAACTTGCCTTTAGGAGTGCCTGTAGGTAGCCTAGGCCAGAATACCCTGATAGCTGATAGAAGCTCTCTTGAAGGCAGAATCACCAGCCACTTCGATCAGCCGGTAGAAGCGGCCTCGAAGTGAGTGCACACACACACTGCCCTCGCCTCGAGGCCGCTTCTATCGGCCGATCTAAAGCTCTCTTGAGGACACAGTCCCCAGCTACTTCGGGGCGATCCGTGGTACCCTGTCCCCTCACCTTTAGGGCAGTTTCTTTCCGGCGATTGGAGCTCCCCAAGTGCGGTCAACAGTCACTTTGATCGGCCGGTAGAAGCAGCCTGGGGCAAGCGCGCACACACACTCCCCTCGCCACGAGGCCGCTTCTATCTGCTGATTGAAAGCTCCCTTGAGGACACAGTCCCCAGCTGCTTCGGAGCGATGCGTGGCTGCCTGTCCCCTCACTTTTAGGGCAGTCTCTTTCCAGCGATTGGAGCTCCCCAAGTGCGGTCAACAGTCACTTCGATTGGCCGGTAGAAGCGGCCTGGGGCAAGCGCGCACACACACTCCCCTCGCCACGAGGCCGCTTCTATCTGCCGATCGAAAGCTTCCTTGAGGATACAGTCCCCAGCTGCTTCGGGGCGAGGCATGGCTGCACCAGTCCCCTCGCCTTTAGGGCAGTGTCTTTCCGGCGATTGGAGCTCCCCAAGTGCAGTCAACAGTTATTTTGATAGGCCGATAGAAGTGGCCTCGTGGCAAGGGGAGTGTGTGTGTGCGCTCGCCCCTGGCTGCCTCTACCGGCCTATCGAAGTGACTGTTGACCGCATTGGGGAGCTCCAATCGCCGGAAAGAGACTGCCCTAAAGGTGAGGGGACAGGCAGCCATGTATCGCCCCGAAGCAGCTGGGGACTGTGTCCTCAAGGGAGCTTTCAATCGGCCAATAGAAGCGGCCTTGCGGCGAGGGAAGTGTGTGTGTGTGTGTGTGTGTGTGTATGCACGCTCACCCCAGGCCACTTCTACCGGCCAATGGAAGTGACCGTTGACCACACTTGGGGAGCTCCAATAGTCAGAAAGAGACTGCCCTAAAGGCGAGGAGACTGGTGCAGCCATGCATCGCCCCGAAGCAGCTGGGGACTGTGTCCTCAAGAGAGCTTTCGATCAGCAGATATGGTAGAAGCGGCCTCGTGGCGAGGGGAGTGTGTGTGTGCACTCGCCCCAGGCCGCTTCTACCAGCCGATCGAAGTGACTGTTGACCGCACTTGGGGAGCTCCAATCGCCGGAAAGAGACTGCCCTGAAGTCTCTTGGTGGGCTGCTCTTGGTGGGGGAGGAAATTAAGTCACCCCCGAAAAGACGGCCTAGCCGTTTTTTCAGGGGTCAAAAAAAAAATAAGGCCCGGCCTTATTTTGTGAGAAACACGGTATATGTGTGTGATCTCTCCAATGCCATGATGGCCACCAGAAAGACTGATCATTGCTTCCTCATCAGGGTGTTGATAAAAGCCCAAGACCCTAAAGCAAGAAGATATTACAACTAATGCTGGAGATATCACATGTGGGAACTGTGCTGTCCCAGCCAGTCTATCAGAATTGGATGGTTACTTAGGAATTATGAGCTGTCCCCTTAAGAGAATGCATCATGGTAAATGTAGTTAAAGGTATCCAGGGAAATGTAGTTCATGTCACGTGGCCACATCTATAATCCTGATTGGTCACTAGTTTGACCCTCGGTGGGTTGGAGGAGTTTTCCTCGTTCTTTGTCTGAACTCTCTAACTCATGGCAGCTTCTTTCTATCACTATGAGATGGGTTAGGAGATAACCATCTTTTATACTACAAGGCAGATATACAAAGGATTGGTCATAAAAGAAGAACTTCATCACAAAGTTATGAGGATACCTGATGAACCAGTAAATGTTCTTTGTTATGGATGTCTTGTTGAGTTATCTCTCTGCATCTATACAGTTTATAAATCCACCACTGTACAAGATACAGAAAAGGAACCATTGTCTTCCCAAGGATGATGGGAACAAGTAGTTGCCAGAAAATAAATCTTGTAAACTACCAAATATTTGATAGATTCAATTGCTTAAAAACAAACAGCTTTCAATTTTTTCAAGAAATAAATGGTTGAGGTAGGGGGAAATAAAATTCTTCTATGAAAATTGGACTTCTTACTCTTATCTAAAGTTACTCATCCTATACTCTGCCATGCTGTGCAGCCTCCCTGTCTCCTGATCTTTAGTATTGGTTGGGAGGCCCTCACCAATATCCTCCTTTTTTATATCAAACAAGTTCAAGAGAGATAGAGAGTTTGGCTGGAACTCGGAGACCATGAGTTCTAATCCTGGCTAAATACACAAGGCAAATCAACATGACTTTGGGCTTGTCACTTTTCTTCTTCTTAAGAAGGAGGCAAACCACTTCCAATTTTTATTTTTTTTTGCCAAGGAAACTGCTGACTCAAAAGCACACACAAAAGTTCAAAAATAACAAAGTGCATTTAAAGAATATCTGCAGCACCAAAGAATGGGAGAGGAAAATTGGGAAATTCCTTTTGCATAAGAAAACTCTTGAGAAATTGGATTTGGGTCTGGGATCAGCTACATGTTACACTCAGATGAGTTTCCATGTCTCCCTGCAGGCGCTTCCCAAATCATGAAGACTAGAAGTGAACCTAGCAATGTTACATCCTGTTTTAAAAGGTAAAGGTTCCCCTTGCACATACGTGCTAGTCATTTCCGGCTCTAGAGGATGGTACTCATCTCCATTACAAAGCCGAAGAACCAGCCCTGTCTGAAGGTATCTCTGTGATCATGTGGCCGGCATGACTAAATGCTGCAGGCGCATGGAATGATGTTACCTTCCCACCAAAGCGATCCCTATTTTTCTAGTTGCATTTTTACATGCTTTCAAACTGCTAGGTTGGCAGAAGCTGGGACAATTTAACAGGAGCTCACTCCGTTATGCAGTGCTAGGGCTTCAAACCACTGAACTGCCAACCTTTCTGATCAACAAGCTCAGCCACTGAGCCACAACAACCTGTATTAACCTGACCCAATTCAGAGTGGATTGTGGCAATATAGAGAATAAATAAATAATTAAGCAAATCCTTAGCATACTGCCCAAATGGGGATGATGTGTCCTGGAAAGTCTTTCCATGATAACAGAATCCTGCAGGAAGTTAAGATGGTGTGAGAAAGGCAAAAGTGCAAAGCCACCACTCGACTTCATAGACAAATTGCTATGGGACACCACACAATTGCTACACAGCTCTGCAGTGGTAAACTTAATCAGTTACACTTACATTTAATCCTTCAATCTATGCTGTACAGCTTATCTAATTTTCATGAGCTGAAATGGCACTTTTAGCTTTTTGTTACAGCAGGTAGCCTTAAAGTTGATCAAGTACCTAAGCAATCAAAATATCCCATCAAGATTATGATCATTTAAACTTATGGAACAGGAGGAGCCTCATGAAGGAAAAGGAAGATGGATCTTTGGTCCTGCTAGATCACTTCATTTCATCTTTGACTTCCTTCTACCAATCTCTCTGATTTCAACTTTCTCACTATATGCAAGAACAAAGAACACCCATTTGTTACTGACACTGTAGTAACTGTTATAATTTTTCTGGCTCGGGGACACCCTCCCACCCTATTTTTTCCTTCAGTGTAAACATTTAGTCTTGCACTTTGGGTATATTCAATCTGCTGCAAATTAATATATGTGCTTTGGTTGCACCACTCCCTTCTTCCAACTGCCCTCTGAGAGACCCCTTCCTGAACTCTGGAGATCCCTGCTGGTTAGTGGAATTCATTTTTTCTCAACTTTCAATTGGGAATGATGGGAACTTGAATCCAACACATGTACAGTGCGCTGGGTTGCATAGACTGGTACAGTTAGCATTCAACTAACTGGACACATGCAGCGATTCTTCACTGTTCAAACAGGGTTTGCCTTTTGGGAATGCCACTTGCTGGATGACAGAGCTGGGGAACTGAAGATTAAGGATATCAAACCTCAGACAAAGCCATATCTAGTCTGGAAGGTCACAGAGATAGGCCTACCAAAGAACAGGAGAAGTAGGATCTGGGCATGTCGGTTTGGTTCCCCACTCCACCCTGACTGTGACAAGTACCGGTAGGTGAAAACTATCCTGGACGCTCACCATTCCTAAAACCCTGCAAAAAATGTATATTCAACAAAAGCAGTAGCTGCTGATGAAATATTAATTGCTCAAAAACACCTTCCCTCCCAATTGCAGAATTTTAAAGTCATTTCAAGCAGTGGGAAGTTCCATCCTTTTCTCCCTTCTTCTGACTAGAAGTTCCTACTTCTTCCGCTTCTCTCGAAATAAGGCAAATTCTGGTAATAAAGAAGGGAAGGGAAAGGAAGAGGAAATGTGGGGCATGAGGCGCGATCCATGATTTTACGCACCACTTTTTATCTCCTTCTGTGGTTTTTTGGGTCTCTCTGCTACCCGAATTTTTCCTTCTTTCTTTCTTTCTTTCTTTCTTTCTTTCTTTCTTTCTTTCTTTCTTTC
>BLBF01000018.1:41695867-41723210 GCA_015471245.1 Laticauda colubrina | reverse complement strand
TTCTTTCTTTCTTTCTTTCTTTCTTTCTTTCTTTCTTTCTTTCTTTCAAAGCGCCTTTTTCTCCGGAGAAATCTCGCACCTCAGTTCTTTCGAGGGGCCACAGCTGCACTTCGATCCCCGCCGCTGCCCGCGAGCGAGGTCCGGCGCGTCCAAACGGCAGCGCTGAAAGAAACCCTGCCCCGCAAACGCCGAAAGGACCCGGCTGGGAGTCGGGATTTGAAGAGCGCGATCCCAGGCAGCTTCCGAATCGCAGAGGAAAGTTTCTTGGAGGCGCGTCCGTCTGTTCAATTTTTCTATTCTCCTACACAAACAAACACACACACACACACACACACACACAAACCCCGGGCTTCTGTTTACCTGCAAGGTCCCGTCGGACGAGGAACTTCGTTCCAAAATGCTTCCCGCGGCGGGGATCCCCTGAGACATCCTAGCCGAAGAGAAACAGGAGCTTGGACGGCCCTGTCAGGAGGCCAAAGGGCGCCTGAGGTACCGGAGAACACAGCGCAGCCACAGCAAGCGCCGGGGACGCGCGTGAGGGGGGGGGGGAGTGAGGAGGAGGGGGGAGGCCCTCGCTGCGCCCGCCGCCGTCTAAGCGGAAAGCCCAAAGAGAGGCATCCCGGACGCGCGTGCTGCCCTCGGCGCTTCCCCGACACCTGCCGCCGCCGCCGCCGCCGCCGCCGCCGCTCGCCTGCTTCCTCAGCTGCTCTTCTCGAAAGCGAGCGCTCGGCGGCCGGGAAAGCCGCGCGCTTTCGCCCTTGCCCGGCGCCTCAGATCTGTTCGTGAAAATCACGTGGCGGCCCTTGAAACTTCAGGAGGGAACAGGCAGCGAGACCGGGAGGCGGCCTTTGGCGGAGCCCAGCCCGATGGGGAACTGAAAAGAAGAGGGGCTTTTCCCTTCTTCCTCCCCGCTGTGGGGTTTTGGGGTGGCTTTCGAGCCGGAATCCGCTCGGCTGATGATCGGGCAAACCCAAAGCTTCCAGCTTGGCCGTGGGAGCTGTTCCTTCTCTCGCTCGCCTTCTTTCCTCGTTCAAAAAGGCCGCGCTTGTAGGCGGGTATTTGTCTGACAGGGGTCACCAACCTTGTCCACTTTTCAGCCTGGAGGACTTCAACTCCCAGAATTCCCCAGCCAGCTTTGTTGGCTGGGGAATTCTGGGAGTTGAAGCCCTCCAGGCTGAAAAGTGGACAAGGTTAGCGACCCCTGGACTAAAGAGAGCCCTGAGAGAGAGAGACTAGGAGGCGGAAAACGGGATCAAATCCTAAAATAAGTCGGTAGGCAATTGCCTCTAGCCTTACCGCTGTAAAATAAAGGAGGGCGCCATTGTTACACTGGAGCATCCTGGAAGTGACAGGATGGCTGTGCTCTGCTGTCTGGATCCCACCTTTTCACGAAAAGTGAGAAAAGTACCACTCAAGGCGGCGCAGTCTGTATTTAAAAGAATGACCCGCGCAAAATAAACTGGATTAAGCTGTATTATTAGCTCTAAATTAGCTAAAAATTTCGCTTAAAACCCTAATTGTCCCACTTTTATTGTGAACTACCTTTACTTCTGTAGAAAGTTAAACTGTAAATTAATCTTCTAAAGTGTAACATGAACTAGGAAGTGGATAGTTTTGATTATAGCTTATCTAATTGGATGTATCTCCTTTCCTTCAGAAGCTCAAGATGAAGTCCCTATCGCTCTCTTGCCTTTTCCTCTCAGTCTTCTACAGCAGTGGTCCCCAGCCTTTTTTGTACCAGGGACCGGTTTCACGATTATTCATTCTTCCACGGACCGGTACCTGAGTAATGCGAGACTCCACCGCCATCGGGATGGATCTTCATTCAAAGCTGCCCCCCCATCGACGAAATTAAGGCGCAAGGATTCCTTCAGCACCCAAACACCACTTTCCAACCAAAAACCCGGAAGCAAACGAAAACCCGGAAGTGCTGTCGAAACAAGATGGTACAAAATGATCCATGGACCGGTCCCATTCCGGAGACCAGTGGTTGGGGACTTTATCTACAGGATAAAGTTGAGTTGAGAGAGGGTGACTATTCAGCTGTGGAAACCTGATCTCTACGATTTAGTCCTTCATTAGCCAATACACTGATTTGCATTTTATTAGATGCACAAGCTTGCAGGTGAAATGTCTGATGGACAAAACATGCTTTGAAAGGCATAAAATGTGAAAAGGTGCCATAAAGAAAAAAAAATCACACATTTTTTATTTGCTGCTCAACTACCCTTGGAACCTTCAACGGTTGCAGAGTTGTTCAGCTGCTTCTGAACCAAGCTTAAGAATTGTTGGATATCCTGGAAATACATTCAAATTCTACATAGAAAATTGCCTTGTGCGGTAAAGCTTTAAGACATTTACTTCTGTAAGTTATACTGGCCCGCAACAACTCTGCTGAATTTCAAACAGGAGTTTCTCACAACCCTACTTTAAAGGTATCAGAGACTGAACTGAGCAGCTTTTGCATGCTTTGTGGATATACTGTGAAAAATGCAGTTTGAATTGAGCTCAATTCCTGATTTCATGGGCCATGTAGTTTTCTTGGCAGAAATATGGAAGTGGTTTGTCACTGCCTCCTTCAAAGAAGTTTTGACTTTCTAATCCCACCTACTGACTCAACTCATATGCCTGATTTTATCTAGACTCTGTCCTTCCCAGACTGAGCAAAAAAGGACCACTTCCACATTTAGTTAGAATAACAGAATTTTAAAACGTTACAATTGTGTTTTGTAAAACACAAAAGGATTTTTGCACTAATCTATAACCTTAAATTAGAAAAGCATGAATATAAAAGACAACTGTTTTTTTAAACGAAGCTGCAATGGATTTTGAGATTTTCCTTTGTCTTTTATATAATAGAGATCTAGGTTCCATTCAACATAGGCTACACTGAGATAGACTTTTGTAAGGCATTTGATAATTATCACTCCATGTTCTTAGTATCAAGTACCTTGGAGAGAACCTGCGTGTCTCAAGGTTCAACATCATGGGCAAATAACATTTTATTCCTGACTTGTCAAGAAGCCATTAAAAACAAATTTATTAGGATATTGAAGCTTAGTTAGTAATGGAAACCAAATTCGATAACTCTGTTCTACTCACCATTAAATTTCAGTATTTTTGTAGTTGCTGGAGCTCTGTGTACCATAACTATGAAGACTACATGCATATAGGGATTAAGCAACCAGTTTAATTATGTATCCATCTGAGCTATATTAAGAAAACAACCAGACGTCTTCTGATGCAATGTCAGTTTACAGTCAAGTTAAAAATATAAAGTTGAATGTTGTGACATTTCAAGTGAAGAGATATTTTTCAGCCTTAAAAAAAGGACTGACTTCTAAGTCAGTCAAATAATGGCACAAATTAAAAAACAGACTTCTCTTGTATAAGTCATTTAAAAGTGTACTGATTTATCTTTCCTGAATTTCCAAAGAATCCTCATTACCTATCTGCAGTTGGAATTTATAGTGCTCTCCCAAACACAGGCAACATTACTCATCTCAAAATGATACACACAGACGCACACACTTCCTTGTTCAAATAGCACTGCCTTGCTTCCTCTTACTTTCTTCTCCCAGCTTTGAAATTCCTTGTTATACTTTACAAAACTTAATATATACTCCCATACTTCTGCTGTTTTAAAAACTAAAAGAAAGTCATCTATCGATGTACAATTACTCTTTTATATTGTTCTGAATTTTATAGTCAAACTGCAATGCTTCAGAGTACAGTCATCTGAAAGCATTTACATTTAAAAAAATCCAACAACATGGCTAGAAAAAGAAGGTCCTCTGAAACACAATACAGTATATAACCTCATTCTTGCACAATTCACTGACAATTACTTGCAAGTACGTTTAGGACAGCAGAATGATTGATATGAAGAGAACTTGATTTTAGAACTTAAAACTTTTACTTTTAAGGTAGGCTAATTATTTTAACAGTCATAAAAGATCATTTAGCTGTTTAGATTTAAACAGCTAAATTTATTTTTTATTTAAAGGAAACACATGTTTATTGCTTTACAAATAGAAAAATGCCTTTCAAAATTGTAAGCTAATAGGAGATTCAGATCTTAACATTAAATTTAATGTGCACATAGTGGGGAAATCCATTAGTTTTAGAAATAATAGCGAGTCACAGTTTCATTTTCAAATAATCTGTATATTTAGGAGAATTAGCCAATTCTGTTAATGATAGTTTTATTATTGTGTCCTAATTTCAGGAAAATTAGCAAAAAATGGAACAGCATTTAAAGCAACAAGAGGTTCTAAAAGATCCAGTCACAAAATACTAAAATCATCTTCATTTCTGTGCACATAGTAATAGAACTAAACCAATTTAGAAATAGAGGTGGGACCCAGAGGAATGGAGATGGAACCCTCTGTAGAGATGTTTGCTGATGAAACAATAGTCATTGGTCTCAGCCGGAACAATTTGCAGATGAATATGCTTAAAACTGTAGAGATGAGTGTGGATTTTAGGAGGTGCCCTCTTATTCTACCACCTCTTACTATATTAGACAACGTGGTATCAACAGTAGAGTCCTTCAAGTTTCTATAATCTCATAGGATTTGAAATGGACACCTAATATTAGAACCATCACTAACAAGAATGTACTTGCTGTGTCAACAGCAGATATTGAGTCTATCATTTGTACTTTTATAACTGTCTGGTTTTGGTACAGCAACCAAACAGGATTGCATAGTTTGGACTGCATACTCACAGGTGCTTTTTTCAAAAGGCAAGTGGACTTTCTGGTTTTTCTTTGAAGATGTTTCACTTTTCATCCAAGAACCCTCTTCATTTCTGACTGGATGGTGGAGAATGGCAGGATTTATACTCCTTGCAGACAGTGATTGTTAAGGCCACCTGGAGGTTTATCTGTGTCATCAGGGTCACCTGAGTGGTGCAAATGGGTGTGGAGCTTTCTGGAACTGTTGAAAGGACTGTGCTGTAGATTGGAGATAGATGATGTCATATCCCTCCCCCTCTGTGGAGAGTGGGCTGTTCAATTTTAACATAGATTGCCTCTTTGACCCCTTTCAAACCAGAAGTCTTCTCTGTCCAAAATTTGGGCTTTGCTGTTTTCAAAAGAGTGGCGTGTCTCTTAAATGCAGATAGACTGCTGAATCTAATCCTGATGGGTTTGTTTTCCTATGTTGTGCCATGCATTTATGAAGTGATTGTAAACATTGAAGTGAAACGTCTTCAAAGAAAAAAACAGGAATTCCAGCTGTTTCTTGAAAAAAAAGCAACTTTGGGGCAACCATGACCTGGATGACTGAGAATCTCTATAGATATTTAAGACTGCAGCCAGCCTGCCTTCCATAACGACCTGTACACTGCATAGGTCAGAAAGAGGGCTGAGAAAATATCTACAGACTACTCACATCCACTTCAAATCCTTCCCTTGGGATGCAACTATAGAGCCCTGCATGCCAAAACTAGTCTTTTTTGTGTGTGCCATTACTCTATTAAACATCTAATTCCCACAGTACTGCCTTATGTCTATTTAACCATATAGCTTGGCTGTTTTACTTTTATCCTTTTCAACTATTCCATTACCTTCTTATTGGTATCATAATTATGATTATTATTACTTTAATATTATTACTTTCTTGTTTTCCATGAACATTGAGAGTTTATGTGCTGGAGACAAACTCTTTGCATGTCTATCACACTCGGACAATAAAGCTATTCTATTATATTCTTTTAATGGCTGAAGTATTTTACAGTTCATTTTGCAGTTGAGAAAGAATTAGTTTTGTCCTTTGATCAGTAGCTCCTTGTAACAAACCTGTTAGTCTCCTGTTTAAAATTAATGGAAGATCCTCGTTTTTGAGAAACCTGTATTCTTGGTGCCAGGGTAGCTAAGCCACTATTTGAATCCTGGCTACTATATTGTATTTTTATTAAATAATTTTGGAAAACATATTCATTAACCTTGATTATATAGCCCAAGTCTCTTATAATTTAGTTATACTTGAATTCTAAATTCTTTTATTCTTTTAAAAAGAATAAATCATCAGAAATTTTAAAAAACTAAAAGCAATATATTTCCTACATGTATTTTTGCCATTTTCTTTCCTTCAGGATGTTTTTCTTCCAGAAATAATGAATTCCTGGGGTTCTTTTCATTTTTTAAATCATTTTTAAAAAATCAACTGGATGCTCTTTTTACCCTTTTTTAATATTAATTTTATTTTATCCAAAATATTAAAACACAAACTCCAAAAAAGGAAAATGGTAATACAAATACAAAACACTAGGTAAGTTTACACAAAAATGTACATTAAATACACCCCCAAAACAGACATATGTAAATTGTCCCATGAACTGATAAATACTGTATATTTCAAATATTATACCTCCTCTCCCCTTGCGAAACAGGCACACAATTTATAAATTTCTACAAGTGTTTACCCAACCCACCTGGCCTTACATCTATTTACTATGTGGAAACATAGTTAAGAGTTAAATTTCAAATCCCTCACTTGTCTAGCAGGAAGTTCACAACTAGCTTCTGATCTCCCATAAATCACCGTAATAATCATCTCTGGTCTGACAGAATCAAATACCCTTGATTCTTAATGTTTTTCCTTTAAGTTATTAGAATCTTTCCTAACAGTTGGATTTTCCCCCCCCAAAAGTCATATTTTTGTTGTATATATCTCCACATTTGCTGTTCAGAGTCTCCTATAAGTTGTAATTCAACATCTCTTAACATTTGTTTTCCGGTTGAATATAATAAATTCATTCTCCAATCTGTTTGAGAAAATTGAGTTCATCCCTGGACAATTCTATCCAGTCTGTCTTTAAAATCCATACCTCTAACCAACTTGAATTTTTCAAAGCAGCTTCATTCCTTCAGGTCTGCTGGCAGCAAATTACATTCCAATCCATCTGGTTACTTACATTTGGTTATCTTCTTTGAGATGGTTGAAAATCACTGTTATTTTATCAAGCTTTTTATCCAAATATTCAAATTGTGCTTGTCAATTAAAAAATATTATTTTTTTCCAACTGTCCCCAAAAGCCTTGTCTTGATATATTGTTTGCGTATATTTTGATATAGTTTGAGATATTGTTTGAGTATATTTTGATATTGTCCAGGATACTTCAGGAGTTAAACTTTTGCAGCTGAACTTTTACAGCCAATTACAAAAAGCTCCTCTCAAAAGACAGGAAAGGCACCATAGTATATTAGTTCTGAAAAACATAGAAAAGAACTTCCCCTGAAAAAAGAGATTTTCATCACAAAATTAAAAAAAGACTGGACCTTTTAAAAAAAATTACAAAAGTACAAAATTCCTATAGCGAAAGTTTGATAGAAATGTAAATCAGATCAGATCTTTTTCAGAGTCTGCTGTGGAAGAAGCGGACATGGTTTATAACAATAAAACAATAAAAAGAACATTAAAAAAAAGATCTAGCAGGTTAAATTAGATCAGCGTTCAACAGTCGATTAACATTTAAAAGTAAAAATCAAAAGGAAATATCAAAACATGCTATGAAAACCCATGCCTTCTTAACACAATAGGCAGCTGGAAGGAAAAGATGGCGGCCCAGTCGTCCAATCACTCCCACTTAAAATTGCCACTTTCTAGGTCCTCTTCTCAGGTAGGCCCACAGTCATCTGAGGGTCATCTTGGACCATTCCTCGTAACTCCCATTCAAATCCAGGAAGCATGCTGCCAAGAGCCAGTTTTGGTGGTGAAACCACCTGTCTGTCAGCAGGGAGAAAAAACAAAACACTCCTGCTGATTCAGAACGCTGTCTTGGGGGTGGGGTGGGCGGTCAACTCAATATTGATCCTTTGGCTGGGACAGGAATTGACTGAATGGCTTCTCACCTGAGGATGATATCAAAAGCTGAGAGAGAGGCCCAAAGTCACCAAGCCGGCTTTACTAGCTAAAGTAAGATTAGAACTCATAGTCTCCTGGGTTTCTAGCCTGGTACCTTAAACACGATCTCACTCTCATCTTTCAGAAACAATATATTTGCAATAAATTTCATAAAAAGGAGAAAATGATATAATGTTGATTTTGAAAAAAATATAGATCACAATTACAAAATGAAAAGGCATTTGGCATTCAGAGACCCAGAAGGAACTGAGTTTTTAAAAAATTAAGGGAAAATACTGGTGATTTATAACACAATTCCAATAATTCCCAGTCCAGAATTGCTTCTGTCTAGCTCTCCTTGAATATGTTGCTTAAGCAAACCTATTAGAATCTATCATTTTGCTTTCTTACCGTATGCAATTCAAAATACAGTTTAATTTGATTTAGAAAAAGGACATCTAAATATTCAAAGATCAAACCATTCCAAAAATATGTTACTTTTCACAAGAATATAAATGTAAAACCAATTTCAATTGAAAACACCTTATTATAAAACTAATTTACTACTGGTAGAACTGTGCAGTTATATTCTGGGCAAAGTGGTTTTTAAATAATATATAAATTAGTAACCTTACTATTACTATATCTTCCTGAGGTATAAATTAATGCCAACTCAATTAGTCTTCTTTTAATTTGCATCATGGAAATCAGCAAAATAAAACAAAACATCCACTATTAATAATTTCTTGGGAGCACAAAATTTGGTGTTTCTTTACAACTTGAATATTTACTAAATGGTGATGGATAAATGGTCATCCTCCCAGCCCCCCCATCAAATTACCAGAAGTCCTGTCATGACTCAGGGAAAAGGGAATGCAGGAAGGAGGAGGTACAGGTAGTCCTTTACTTACAACCACAATTGAACCCAAAGTTTAAGTGAGATATTTAAGTGAGTTTTGCCCTATATGACCTTTCTTGCCACAGTTGTAAAGTGAATCAGGGCAGATTTGTTAGTAACAGTTGTTAAATAAATCTGGCTTTCCCATTGACATTGCTTGTCTAAAGGTCATCAAAGGTGATCACATGATCCTGGGACCCTGTAACTGTCATTAATGTGAACCAGTTACCAAGCATCTGTATTTTGATCATGTGAGCAACAGTCATGTGAAAAGCGGTCACAAGTCATTGTCTGTGCCGTTGTAACTTTGAACGGTCACTAAATGAACTGTTATAAATAAATGACTACCTGTGATGATGCTGGAAGCAGCATACATATAATAAATTCCCAAACGTAAATAAATTTCCTTTAATGCCTCCAACTTGGCCTCACTGTTCAATTGTTCACAATTGGAGATTAAACTCTTTCCAAAACAGTCTCCAAATGAAAGAAATACAGTCCAAACTCAAAGAACAGATAATGGAGAAATCAAAAATAAAACAAACCGCACTGAAGGAATTTCCATGACAGACCAGGATAATTAATTACAAACTTCAAGAAGATAGCAAGGTACAGTCGGTTGGAAGAACGCCAACCAAGATAAACCTCAGCCAGAAATAACTCACTTTGCTTCTAGCAACGCTGTTTTAAATGCCCCTCCTTTACACTATTCCCCCCCAGTTGCAGCCAATGAGGGGGATCATGGCCACTTCCTCTCCCTTAAGCCACATTGTTCCCTACTCCATTCCTCCCTGCATGTCCTAGGATGAAGAGGGGACGGGCCTGGGTCTTCCTCTGACTGCCCAGCTGGCCTCTGTCCTTCCCCAGCCTCCTTCACAATCTCTGGAGCCACACTTCCGCTCCCTATCGGCTGTTCCTCTTCTCCCTCAGAGTCAGTCTCCAACAGGGGCATGACACTACTTGTATATTAGCACCAAATACTTTTTCCTCATTAGTTTTTAGACTTTAGTGAAGACACAATCTGCAGCTAAATATTTTAATTTTTAATCCCAGCCTATAGCTACAATGAACATATATAGAAGTTGAGCTCATTAAAAAATTATACTGATCTAGAAATCCACAGTTACAGGGAACTAGATACTATGTGCATCTAAAGGATTTCGGTTCTCTGAAATTCCAGTTGTAGATGCTCTACTCATAATTCTTTTAAAGTTTGACTCAGTAAGAATCTTTGTTATGGAAATGTACAATTTCATGGATCAAGAGCATAGATAATGCTCTTACCTAATGTTTGGAGAAATTACTATTAAAGCAATTAAGCATTAAAGCATTCATAAACAAGTGAAAGTCCTTCTGGAAGATCATCCTGCTGTAATATACTGTAGGCAAATTTAGTTTCAAAGAATAATGTTCAAATTTAATAATATGCTTAAGTATTTTACAGAGAAGCTATATAAAGGGATCCAGTATCAAACTTCATCACCATCAAACAAAATTTGTTTGGTTATATGGATTCCAGGGGATCACTAAGGATGCTATATAAACAAACAAACAAAAAAAAGGCTATGCAATGATCTCTTCAAAAAAGTGTTCAAGTATCATGACTAAGTTTTCTTTGTTGGAGTGGGTAGCGTCTCTGTGGAGAACACGATGATCTCTTTATTTTGAGTACAACAGAATTACTGATAGCAGTTTGTGAAGGTATAACTTCCACTTGTGATGTAAGGTTTTTGACATCGCTTTTATTCTCTTTTTCAACTTCTGAGACAAACATGATTTCTTGATGGAGTCTGCACTGTTCCAAAGTTTGTTGTAAAGACAATGCTTTTGAGAAGCCTTCTGCTCTTTCCACAAGGGATGACAGGGACTGGAGATGGCAGCAGAAAAACAAAAACAATTCCGGATTATTCAAACTGAGCTATTACTAGTACTCTTGGGGTACTGGAATTCCTAAACCGCTTTAATGAATTTTAACAATAGTACATTAAAATTTAATTCATATGTGATATGTTTTACAACTTTTCCTAAAACCACTTTGTAATTTCAGTACACATTTAAAAGGACTGAAATTTTGGGAGTTGTAGATTTAAAGCATACCTAGATGACATGAAATACACCAGACAAGTCCTGAATAGATCTATTCACTTGAAAAATAAGAGACCCCAATAGTTTTTTTCTTAAAATAGTTAATGAATCATGTTTTCACAAGTGTCTTATTGCTTGGCAACAAGTAAAAGTTAGGAATTAGTAAAACTATGCATTCCCTGGAAATGGATATTTGGAGACTGGATTCTAAGTAGAACACCACCTGGAAAATACACTTCTGGAAAAACACAAACCTTTCTGGAACTAGCATATCATTGCATCCCAGAGAATAGTGAAACATTTGAGGACTGGAATATGTAATTTTTCACGTAGTTATATTTCCAGCTTATGAATGCTACTAATTTGGACCAGATTTTTTGTACTTACAACTATCTTATGTCAGTTGGAGTTGAGTCATTAATGTATAACCCATTATGTCAATTTATCAACTAAATCTAGATACATCCCATTGTATTTTTAGAAATCTCACCTTAAATGATTCTCCAGTATGTCTAGACATAGTTTTTGTTGAAAGTCTCAGTTCTACCATAGACTGATCTGGTTAAAAAAAAAAAGATTCATATATTATCTGAGAAGATAAACCAAGAAAAATATCAATCTGCTGCATTGTAATGTAAAAGAAAGGAGGGGAGGAATGATATTGAGACAGTATCATGGGCAATCTATTATTCCAAAAACACTATTTTATTCAACTTCTAAAAAGAAAAGTTTCAAAATTTTAAAAAGTAGAAATGTTTTGTGGATCATGTTACTTCATTCTGCAATTTACTATCAATTTATTTTTGATAGGTAATTATATACTGTGACATTCAATGAATTAAATATACAATCACTTCTGAAATATGCAAAACTAAAAATAAACCCTTTTCCTATCACATACATACATACTCAGATGATACTAGTGCACAGAAGTCAAACTTGATTTCATTGAGGGCTGCATCAGGGTTGTGTTTGACCTCGGGGATCGGGGTAGGCATCGCTAGGGTGGGCATGGCCAGCTCAATGTCACTTGTGTTGGGGATGCCTATGGCGGCCCAAGTGCTCTGCAGCAAAAATGGGCTCCTGAGCTCCATTTTCGGCTTCGACAGCCTCCTGCAACCTTCTGCCAGTAAAAATGGAGCTCGGGAGGGCCCTCCTGAGCTGTTTTTGCTGGCAGAGGCATCGTGGGCTAGTCCTTCACTGTTCCCAGAGCAGTCCTGCGGGCCAGATCTAAGCACCCCATGGGATGGATCTGGACCCTGGACCTTGAATTTGACAGCCCGATATCGTGAGATTCTAAGGAAACTCAATTAGGGATACTATGTTCAAAATCCATATTCAGCATGCAACTCAATTTACCAATGCTTTAGATTGGTCATACCTCCTCCTAAACCATACATAGTTGCAAAGGGATGACAAAAAATAGTTAAATAAACTAATCAGAACTCCTTGGAAGAAATGAATAATTACACTGTAAAACAAACAGAAAAATAACAGCAGACTTGTAAATAAATATTGTCTTCCAGGATTTCACGATCTCTAACCTGCCAGCTTCTCCCACAAATTTCTAAAACTTCTAATATGTACTGTTGGATAAATAAAAGCTATTGTGTATTACAATTTCATAGTATTTGAAAACAAAGCTATACAAAGGAGCAAAAAGGAAAAAGTTGTTGTTAATTTCCCATTTTAGCCTAATATTTATTTTAAAAGATTTTCTGACAGAAACTTCTGAAATTAAACTGTTACACATATATATTTATACTGCCATAAACTATTTATCTCCTATTCTTCCACAAATTTTTCATTGCTATTGTATCTAATGTCATAAATGCTAATTTCCAGAAGTTCAACAGACGTCTTTTCTTCTTGCAGCTCTTGAACCCTAATCATCAGAATTATGAGATACTATATTCTGAGAATACTGTATTTAATTCAAAACTGCATAAATCCTAGATTAATCTCCCTGGAAAATACTGTGTTGCGTTCTAAACTGTACAGTATATCAAATCCACATCAGAAATGAAGAACAGTAAATAGTAGTTGTAATTATAATCTCTATTAGAAGAGATGATATAAAGTACAGGTAAGTCTTTGACTTACAACAATTGAGCCCAGAATTTATGTTGCTAAATGAGAAATTTGTTACGTCAGTTTTGTCCCATTTTATGACTTTTTTGCCATATTTGTGAAGTGAATCACTGCAGTTGTAGCAGTTATTAAATGAATCTTGCTTCACCATTGATGTTGCTTTTTAGAAGGTCGCAAGAGATGGTCACATGATACTGGGACACTGCAACCGTCATAAATATGAACCAATTGTCAAGCATCCAAATGTAAACCTTTTGACCATGGAGATGCTGCAACAGTCATAAGTGTGAAACAACCCTGTGCATGCACAATCCCGCACATACATCAACTCCCCTGTGCATGTGCACCTGACCCGTGCGTGCACCCGACCCCCTGTGCATTTGCCTCACATGTGTGCGTGACTCCTGTGTATGCACCCCACCCCATGCACATGCAATACCCACATGTTCTCCCCCCACATGCGCATGTGACTCCCGCGCAGGCCACTCCCCCACACATGCACAGCAGAGACCCAAAGACTAGCTGGCTGATGGGAGGTGCATGCGCAGCAGAGCTGAGCTGGGATGACAACTCGTGTGCCCAGAGAGAGGGTCCTGCATGCCATCTCTGGCACGCATGCCATAGGTTCGCCATCACAGGTATAGGTCAACACATCTTCTAAAAACTTTACAATATAAGTTTCCAGGGAAAAGGGAGGAATAATCAAGTAAGTTATCTAAGACTTCCCAAGGACAAATCTACATGTTCAGTACAAATTCACAAAATCTGCTTTGACTCACAAATAACCTTTCTCAACTCAAAAAAAATGGGAAATCACTTTTCAGATAAAAACAAATGAGTGCACATCCAAGCAATGTATCTTGAGCAATGCTTGGCCCTAGGAAGGCAATGGCAAATCATTTCTGAAATCTTGCCAAGAAAACTGTAGGACTACTTTAGACAGCTACCAGGAGTCAAAGACACAATCCACCCCCTCCAAACCGCCCATGCAATTTTCTTCATCGGCTACATTTGTTTCTTCCTTTTATGGAATAGTATCTTGTTTATTTTTCAGGAAGACCCTCACTAAAGATTTGCAATTTGGCTGCATATTGGGGAAGGGGGGTTGGTTTCAAAATTTGAATTCAAAATTTTCATAAGCTGAAAAAACTCACTGCTGTGAGATAAGTAGCCATATCAATTATTCAAAATAAATATACAGATAAAAAACTCCATGGCCACATCAAATGTTCAGTTTGAATCCTTTAAACTTTGTTGGTGACTATACAGCAAACCCCCCACCCCCACCCAATATCAGCAAAAGCAAAAGTTTGAAAATTGTGGCATGTTAGTACTGCTTTTTGCAGGTACAATTAAAATGTACCTAATGAAAAAAGTTAAAGTTAGAAAAAAATATAATAAAAAGCCTCTAGGACCATGCAGTTCTTTGTCTGCTAGCCTTAATAATCCTAGGGTGGTGTTTTCCCATATATCTTCACTGTTCTTGTTTTCTGATTTGTTTTCCCAAGCATCTGTGTAATGTTCTAGCTTTGCTCTTTGAATCTCTTTCCTAAGTCTAATTTTTATTTTCCTACTATAACCAACCATAAGTAATTGTAATCCAGCTGGGTGACCATGAGCCAGCCACTCTTTCTCAGCCCTAGGAGGAAGAAGATTGCACAGAAAACAGCAGAGACCTGTCCAGGTATTTGCCAGGAGTCAACACTGAATCAGAGGCACCATTAAAAAAGGAGTTCAAATATAAAAATAAAAATATTTACTCTTTTTACATTTGCTACCTTTTATATGAGAAACTCATTGAGCTGAGAACTGTCCTCTTTCTAAAACTCAATGAAAACTGAAAGTATTGTAACAGTAATACATTCTTTCTGGGTGACTTATGGTCAACTTGACTGAGCTTGGACAAGTTATTGCCCTTCACTTCTGCATTCAATCTGTAAAATAGGAATGGGAAGAGTTACAGCATACTATGTTTTGTAAAATGATTACAAAACAACTGCTTGCGGGTTTTTCCAAGGTCAATTAACCTCATTTTAAAAGAAACTAGATTATTCCAATAAATCTATTCCAGCAATCCTTATAAATATGTTTGCCCTGGTATAATATTACAGGATTGTACATCAGATTAAGTATTTTTAAAACTAGATCTTTACACTGCTTCCAAAACATGGGAAATGAAATAAGGAAATGAAAGCCTATAATTCTATCTTTTGTTTCTGGTGACTGGAGTTACTGCACAGGGATAGATGCAAATTCTAGATTGGGCAAGTAAGTTCATTCACCATATAGTTGCACGCTTTCCTAAACATTATTTCCACTTTAAATTTTCTTTTAATTGTGATTGATCAGATAGTTTTACTTTATAATTCAACCAGCACATGGAACTTGTGGCACAAATTTGTATGCAATAATTCTTCATTGCAAATAAATTACCATAGCAATGTTTTCAAGTTAGAAGAAATGTTACCTGAAGCCAAGTTAAATTTGACAGTAAAATGCCATATTTGCCTTCGTAAGTGAATTCATATGTTATGTTAAAAATAAAATGAAACAGTGATATGATTGGCGTTTTTACTATTTTTTACTGCTACATTTGCACCTACTCCACATTTTCATAGCCTTATCATAACATGCGTTCTTACCAATAGCATCCAATAAAATGATATAATTTATTTCTTTGTGTAAAGCAATAAAATTAATTCTGAGCAGATTTAAGTTCAACCTATTGTCTCAGTTTCTCATGTGGGAAAATTAATTGCCCAACACTGGTCTAAACACTGTGGCTTGGAAAGTGATAGAATTTAAACTATAAACTTTAGATGGAATTCTGTTTTTTTCCTGCAAAGCATTGGACCCAAAATCATAAGCTTTTTTTTAATCTTAAGTATTTTTTTTATCAGTCAAGAGTTTTGAAAGCATGACTGAAAAAAATAAGCATCACTGTTTAAACTTTGCACACACCACGCTAGTGCTCAGTGATTGGGGTTTTTTACACACTCCAACTTAGATGCCAGTCCATCACTTTGCTGTTTTTTTAACATTGCAATTTATGGACTGTGTAGGCTAAAAGTGAATTTTATTATGAAGTTTTGTACTTTCACCATTCTTCTGCAGGGGTTCCCTGAGACCTGAACTTTCAAGGGTTTTTCCAGGGCAAAAAGTTGGAAAAGGCTATCTTAGAGACTGTACGTTATTGCTTTTTTTTTCACTTGAATTCACATCAGAAGCATAAATTGTTCCCACATATTGCCAGATTATGTCTTGTCTCCTTTTCCTTCCTTTTTTCTTTCCTTCCTTCCTTCCCTTCCTTTCCCTTTCTCCTTATTACTCAGCACTTTTATGTAACTGCCAAATAATACTCTTTCCTTTAACTACTGGCATGCTGTCTAGTCCACAAAAGCTTATGTCATATGAATAAGCTAAGTTATAAGATATCTGGTTTGGTTCTGGTGATGAAAGAGGTCCATTCAAGAAAAGATCAGAGATTTATGAAGTGTTTAAAACATACAATTGCCATATTCTATGAAAAGAAATGAAGCACATCATTTCAGAAAATTACCTTGAGAAGGTTCCACTTGTATGTCTTGACAGTTCACAAAAGGTTGATAGCTCTAAATAGACAAACAAATGCATTTAAAACATTTCCTTTGTTCGCATTATAACTTTATATAACTTTATAACATTATAACTTCTCAAATGTGACTTAATTCATGGTTAAAACATTCGAATCTTAGGCAAATGAATATTCTTATCCAAATACATATATGTCATGCATCTCTGTAAAACCCGCTATTATTTGATTTGTATATTTAGCAAAAGCAGGTTTTGCTGTCTCATCACATATACTGTATAGGGTTTCCTGCTTAAGCAGGGGGTTGACTAGAAGACCTCCAAGTCCCTTCCAACCTGTTATTCTGTATTCTAATCTTTTAATCACATTTTGGTATTATCTAACTTTACAGCAATTTGGATGACTAATAAAACAGTGCCCCCTGCTGCAAGACTTAGCATAAGGTAGATTTCTTATTTAAAAAAATTCAGACTTTTATTTAAAATTGTATCAGTGATTTTAAGTAAGTGAACGGCCACTTCTCCCGTCTTACTGGTTTCCTGAAAATGTTTTACAGATATTTTCCTTTTACTCACAACCTTTTTTATTGGAGTTCTGTATTTTGTATTTTAATCTTGTTTGAAAAAAATAAAATATATTTAAGAAAAACCAGCAAAGCAAAGTGTTCTCAAATATACAACTTAGTGTCCTCAGAAAGCCAGTCAGACAAAACTAGAATGTGTACCTGCCCCAAAACAAACAGCACATAGGCAGAATGGCGAAAATGCTAGAAGGCACCTATACAATGGCACATATATATCTTACCTACAGATTATTAAAAAAGCAATAAGAAGCAGAAGAAAGCTTCAATTTTTGTTTTTCTAAAAAATAACAATTCAGATATTGGAGCACATGCTGCTATAAAGGATGTCACTTGGTTAACGTTCAATGGAGAACAGCCTGCCAAGTACAGAGATTCTGGTTCTGGGACAAGAAGTAAGATCAGGAAGAAAATGCTGAACTGACTTGAAAGAGTATGGAAAGACCAGGAAAAGATATTGTGATGTGTGTTTGGAAATTCAGTAGCAAACAGTGGAACTATGTGAATTAATGCCTTTGTTTGTTAGTAAACAACTGGGAGAACTGACATTCCAATAATTGAGATAAGGAGGGGAAGAAAAAGCCATAATAGAATACAAATGAACAGTGGAAGAGAAAAACTTGAGAGGTTAACTGGTTAAGATTTATTATTGTATCATCTTATGTACATACTGATTTTGTTAATATTTTCACTTACATAACACTAAAACACACTACTTTATTAGCATAGAAATCATGTCCTGCTTACAATCACTCATGCCTTGATTATCTTTCGTATGGATTACTGTGATACTTTCTACATTGGGATGCAACATGTGTCTTTGTAAGACTTATTTGCACCCCTTGATCGGGCGATGTTACACTTCTCCCTGTTGTTAGTTGCCAGTTTGCTTCTGGGTATTATTCAAGGGTTATCTCAGACTGCCTCTCTCTCCAACTATGACTACTTATTCCATCAGTTATGGCAGGAGGAACACACTTTGTTCCTGGCATTGTCTGGGAGAGCTAAGAAGGAAAAACTTGTCTGTCATGGCTCCTGCATGTGGAACCTCATCTCTCCCAATCTACTGACTTTTTGCAAGGGTCTGAAAATATGGTTAAAGACACGGAGAGTGAACTAGAGTCCATGCAGTGGCTGCATTTAATGTTATGTATGGTCGTGGTCACCTTGGCTATTAATTTTTTGATATAGTATGTATGTATGTATGTATGTTTGTATGTATGTATGTATGTATGCATGTATATGCATATATGTGCACACATGCACGCACACGCACACACACACCATATAGAACCCAGACTCATATATTAAAAGGGATGACTATATAAAACTAACAATGTCCTCAATAAAATAAGTACTGGCTGTGTCTATCCTGAACCTCCCCTCCAATAAACATTTTTAAAGCTTTAAGTAGGCATATGTAATTCCCTGTACCACAATAATTTATAATAAATTTTAGAGATCAAAACAGGAGTCTTCAAATTTGACAGCTTTAAGACTTGTGGACTTCAACTCCCAGAATTCCCCCTCCAGTTATATTAGCTCAGGAATTCTGGGAGTTGAAGTCCACAAGTCTTAAACTTGCCAAATTTGAAGAGCCTTGGATCAAAACATTATCTCACCATAGTAACTTATTAAACTAGGCTCCTACACTATAATCTGATATTCACAGACATCTGCTACTGCAGTAAGTAAATAATTATCTGATTCTCTCAAAGTAAATATTTTCACCCAATGACTTACAATTTAAATTACTTACCAACAATTTTTGTTGCATTTTAATGCCTTTAACAACATTTATTTGCATTTTTCTAGGAAATTGATTCCGCTTGGAAGATACTTCTACAATTAATTCATCAAGCTGGTCTTCAAGGAGTTTAATGTCGGTGTCTATTTTACAACAACAATAGAAATGTTTAATATTTGAAGAGTATAGTATGTGGATTTATTTTTAACTTAAATTGGCATAAAAAAGATACATATATCATCATCTTGACCAGGTATACATGAAAGTATAAAGGGAACGGAAAAGATTTATTACAGTATTTTTTTTTTATTTATTATTAAAATTAAAATTGTGAAACAAATTTGAATTTATGTTAAATGACAAACTATGATAAACCCATAAAAAGGAAACCAACACAAAAGCAAACCAATTGATGATTTACTGCATTAAAACTGTAAGAATTAACTGCCTAATACAATTTTGCTGAGAAATTATTGCCTGGAAACAGATAGTTTCTTGACATAAAATCATTTTAACTGAAAAAGAAACAAAGAATCACGTGCAACAAACTGACTGGAACTCTTCTCCAAGTAAAAATAAAAATACAAGTATAGGTAGGCCTCACTCAATGACCACAATTTGTAATGGAATCTCAGTCATTGAGCAAAGCAGTCATTAAGTGAAATGCCATGTGATTGCTTCATTCAGTGACTGCACTTCCACTTGCAGTTATTAATCTATCGTTAAGGTCTGCCTTCTGGCAGATGAAATCCATCAGTAGGCAACCCTTTGGCTGTCAAATGTTCCTGCAGCCAGCTGAAGGATTTCAACTTCCCTCACTGCATGGGGGAGGGGGAATGTTTTGGTGGGCTATGGTGCTGAAATCTTCAGTAACTTGCTCTGTTCCTGCTGCCTATGGGAGACTTAAACTCCCCTCTGTCCCCTCTACTTGGAACCATCTCTGTCAGTATCCGCATTGATTTTCTGGGGAAGCCAGCAGAGAAGATTGCAAATGGTGTTCATATTTTGGGGTGCTTGGCAATTGGTCATAAATGTGAACCAGTTATAAAGTCTCCGAAATGGGATCACTTGACTAAAGGAGGGGGTGGTGAGACATTTTCCAACAGGTGAAAACATCTTATGGCTAATAAGGCACTTGTTCCAAGGTTGTTGTAACTTTAAACAGTCATTAAATGACCTGCATAACTCAAGGATTACCTATATTGGTACTATGTTACCAAGTATTTTGAAAAGCCTCGATGGTTAAATACGAGTTACTTTAAAAAAAATTCTGGAGAAAGAAGTTTATCCAAAACTCAAAAAATAACCAACACCATTCATCCATCTTTCTATATGAGGCATTTAAAATTTAAACACATATGGACTCTAATTATTTAGGCTTGCTTAGTACCTTGAAATCTGGACTCCTCCAAAAGTTCAAATACCTAAGTATTCAATTTCATAAAAATATATGTTCACATCAGGAATTCCAAATACCCCTCAGCTCCACAAAGTGGTTTTAAATTATAAGCATAATTGTTCTTGAGTATTGATACCAGTTGTGGGTTGCAAAAATTTAGACAGCTAATAAATATAGAATGGTGTACTGGTTTGCTGCCATTTAATAGTTTGATAAGAATTTTTATTTTGGTGCCTTTGAGCCAGTGCTTATTCCTAGCAACTGTCTGGACAAGTGCTTACAATTTTCTTGGCAAGATTTCAAAGTGATTTGCCATTGCTTCTTTCCTAGGGCCGAAGAGAGTATGACTGGCCCAAGGTCACCCTGCTGTCTTTGGTCTCAGACAGGATTAGAATTCATTATCTCTTAGTTTTTAGCCTTGTACTTTAACCATGATACAAAACTGGCTCTGCAGAATTCACCACTGTTACTTAAAATAAAATAGCAAATTAAAAAAAAGAGTCAATAATTCAATTGCAATGAAATTGAAAAGAAATATAGTACAACTTTTCTACGAACGTTGTTATTAATTCACATCATTTTAAAGTCTTATATAATTATAAACTGTCATCCACAAATTATAACAAGCCAACAGATGGCAGTAGCAGACTCTTCAATCCGAGATGACAGAAGAACAGAAAATGTTTGCATGTAAAGTATATGATCTATTATGTTAAGTCTCCTCACCATACTGTATCTATACCTAATATTTTTAAACCAGATTAACATTGCAAGGAATTCTATTACAACAGGGGCTGAGTAATTCTGTTCACAATAAAATACAGGTACTCCTCAATTTTCCACCACAACTGAACCCATTGTTGTTGTTAAGTGAAATATTTGTTAAGTGAATCACTGCAGTTGAAAATTAATTACACAGTAGTTAAGTGAATCTGGCTTCCCCTGACTTTGCTGATCAATAAATCACATTTTTCAGTGCTGTTGTAACTTTGAATGGTCACTAAATGTCCTGTTGTAAGTCGAGGACCACCTATAATTTCTTATGAATAAGACTTTCCAACAGTTTTAGTCAAGACATTAATCAAGACTTAATTCTTAAGATACTTTTAAATTAATATACCATTTTGAAGATCTGATGACTCCTGCCATGGCTGCCCATTAACAGTGATATTCTCTTGTACAGCTGTTTCAAAGTTCTGTACAAAATGAACAAAAATATATACAGATATGAATATATAATGTCAGAATTCTTAAAAAGATACCTTTAAATGCCAATACTGGATCACAAAATGGACCAGCAAGAATGAATGAGATTGATAAACAGTACATTGATAAACAGCAATCTAACAAAGCACATCCATTCAGCAAAACAAATCCACAATATTTACAAGCACAATGATGTCCTCATGTTGACAGATAAATTTCAAGATAGTTTCCAACCTTTAGTACATTCCAACATTCAGCAACAAGGCTTCAAACACTTTTGCATGACAATACACAAAATTATGGGGAATAAATCTCATGACAGATACTAATATTTTCATAAGAAGAAATGAATGCCAAATTCAATTCTATTAATATACTCACAAATATCAGAAAAAAATCCTCTGTTGCTAAACAGAAAACTCAAGGCAAATTAATGGATGTAATAAGACCACTGCCCTTTCTAAAACAAATTGTCCAGTTCAGATTGTACTTCATATGCAGAAAGATACTATTAATTTCTATCAAGGGAATAATTGCAAAAGAACCTTTTGACTTCTCTTGTCTGTTTTCACTATTAACTATTACCAGTTAAAAGAAAAGATTTCCCACAAAAAAATAAAAGAAGGAAAACACTGACATGTACTCTAGAGTAAGTACATCCTAACTGGCAGACCAAGTCAATTGTCAGAAATTGCTGACAATGCATTCAATTGTCAGAAATTACTTTCTGGAACTCAAAATATGGTTTTATTTTGGGGGGGTTGCATGCAGTTAATAATGGCAGAGGCATTATCGATTTGAAAATCAGTCCTTCTCACATCTTTTATGAACTTATTAGATGACCTCAATCAAGTCAGTCTTGACTTACAGTATGCAGAGCATACTAGTTTATATTATTTACTATCATAATCACAAAATCTAAATAAACTTACTAAGGAAAGATCTCTTATCAGGATTTCCAAGCATAACAAACACATTTCAAAATTTTAGAAAAAAAAACCTTGCATGGCAAATACAGTACACAAGAGCAACTTTTCCTAACAGAATGATCTGCAGACTTTTTATCTATTCAGTTATTGGCTGTTTTAGTTCCAAGGCTTCATTTTAAATACTATTAATAACTTTTAAAGACATTAGTAATTAATTACCAGTCTAGCTTAGTTTCTATTGGCTTCTTCTGATAGTTTTAAAAATTAAGATCAGTGTCAGAAGTGCCAACTTCTACAACAATTTCTGCATTAATTGTGAAATCTCTTCAAAGATACTTAGCAATCTCCCTCTTGAATCTTTGTTATGTATTTCTTATGCTCCCATATTGCTTTTCAATTTTTTTTTACAATTGATAGTTAATTGCCTAGCTTCACATAAAAGATAACAAATAAATAAAATGACTTGCTGTCATTCTATATTTAAAAATCAGCAACATTTATGTTGCATTTATAATTTCTTGAATTTAAAGTGTTTAGGATCACATCACACAGTACATATCAGCGGGAGAGGAAATGTAAGGATGTTCAGAACAGTTTCTGATAGTTATGCTTATTTTAGGACTTATATGACAACTTGTGGGTGTTTCTGACCTAAAAGATACAAGAATCTGAGATATCTGTTTTCAGCAATCATTCTTTAAGAATGGTAGAAGACTTATTTGGGGCCATAGGTTATTCATCTGTTTATTAAAGGAATTTTAGGAGTCTCTCGAGATTCTCAGTGATCCAGGCCATGCTGGTCCCAAAGGTGCTTTTTCAAGAGGCAACTGGACTTTGTTTTTTTCTTTGAAGATGTTTCGCTTCTCATTCAAGAAGCTTCTTCAGCTCTGTTGCCTCTTGGGTGTGCAGTCCTAACTATGCATTTCCCGTTTGGTTGCTGTACCAAAACCAGAAGTACAAATGACAGCTTTAATCATTCCTCTGTAGAATTTGTATCAGCAACTTTTTGGTCAGTCTGAAGTTTCTGTGTCGACACAGCAAGAACATTCTTCGTTGTGTCTTTTTAATGATGGTTCTAATAGTAGGTGTCCATTTCAAATCCTATGAGATTATAGAACCCTGGATTATAAGAAGTCCAAGTTGCCTCTTGATTTTGGACAATGAATTAATCTCTCTATTCAAACAAACAACGCCCCGCACACAACTCAATATTTATTGAAAATCTTCGTCTGATAGAAGTCATCTTAATGAAAAGCAATTCAGTTAAACCTGCCACCATCCCTCCTGAGCAGCCCAACTCTCACCCCGCTCGAGCCCTCTCAGCCTGACTCCCCTCACCCAAAGCGCTTCCCCCACAGCCTGCTCCAAATTCTCCGTCTCCACAGTCTGACCGGCTCCGAGTCTGCGCACGAAAGGTCTGAAGTGATCCAGCAACTCGGCCGTCCAACGGCGCGACAGGCACTGCACTCGGGGCTCCTGACGCGGCGCGGGAGAACAAACTGCCGCGGCCGCAGTCGGCGGCGGCGCCTCCATCTCGGTTGCTGTTTCCCGCTCTCTTTCAAAGCCGTTCGGATTTTCCCGCCCAACCCGGAAGTGGAAACAAACGATCCTCATTTAACGCCTTGCCATTCCCCGACGGTGGAATCCGGAAATAGGTCCGGGTAGAAACAGCAACTGGGACAGCTGTAGTTCTGAGTGCCAGGATGGGAGCGGTGGATTGTCACTGCCATCTCGCGGCACCCGAATTTCAAAGGGTAAGTAATTTTGGACGAAAGGAAAAAAACCAAACCAAACCAAAATCCTTACTGAAAGGTCTTATTAAGTCACTTTAAACCTTTGCAAAGGAATTGCGAGCTTTCTTCATCTGAAAATATTGCTATTTAAGGGTTAGGAGGGATTTAGGTTACTGTTTGATATGGCAATGCCTGCCCGAATTTGCCGTCTGACATTTGTTTATTTATTCTATTTCTGTACCCGCCCATCTTAGTCACCGACTCTGAGCTGCTTACAGTTCAAAGCGAAAATGATTGTTAAGTAAATCTGAAAATATATATAAGGTCCTGTCAGGGGGAGAAGACACCAATAATTTCCCCAAAGATTGCAAGCATTTGTGGATCCTCTTGATTATACTAAGGAGGCATATCTTCCTAGCTCCAATTTAGGGCTGATAAGGCTGCAGAAATCGGAATCACTTCTAAATCGATACAGTGAATACAGAAAGCAACAGAAGAAGAATATATAAAAGTTTTAGCCAAACTATGCCAGCATATCTGGATAAAGACATAGTTGTCAACAGATTGGAAGTGAGCAATCTACATTCCAATACCAAATAAAGGAGTTTACAGATAGTTCTCAAATTATGACCGCAATTGAGCCCAAAATTTATGTTGCTAAATGAAACATTTGTGAAGTGAGTTTGCACATTTTTACTACTTTTCTTGGCGCAGTTAAGTGAATCATTGCATTTGTTAAACAGTAACATGGTTAAATGAATCTGGATTCCCCATTGACTTTACTTTTTAAAAAGAAGAAATATTAGGCTGTGTTACTCTTTATAGATGGAAAGAAAAGCATGCTGAATCCTGGCCAGGACAAATATGCTATGTGATAAATATGCACAGTGATCTGCCAGCATAATAACATTTTAACCTTTTTCAGGATGTTGAAAGTGTATTGGAAGATGCCAAAAAGGTCTGTAATATTTTTCAATTATTATTTTCTCTTTATCAAACTCTAGAAAGAATTATATCTGCATTTGGGTTTTGAAACTTAAGCAGATTTGAGCGTTGAATGTTACATATACTCAATTGAATTGAAGTTCAAGCTGATTGGGTTTAGAGAGCCATGACATACAATTCATTTTAACCAGACAGTGGGCCAGTCACTGTCCCTTGGCCCAATTTACTACCAAGGGTTGTTGTGGGAAAAATAGGAGGAGGAAGGAGCATTGATGTCAGGATTCTGGCAGTTGCCCTAATTAAATCATAAGCCTCAAACCAAGCTTCAAAAAGTTCAAATAATTTATTAGGAGCAGACATGTCAGCATGATCTGCATGAAGCAGATTCTGAGACATGTAATTCACTGTCACCCTTGACCTTGATTTTCCCCCATCCCTCTGGGTGTATCATAATTCATATTATTTAACGAAACACATTCATAGCCAAGAGTCATGAATCAGGTCCTCCAATTAGAGATTTGCCTGGCAGAAATTTTGGTAGCTTAGTTATAATAATATAACTTTGCAATATAAAGAATGGAATGCACTTTCAGTTCTAAACTGCTGCATTACTCTTTCAAATCCCTCCCCCGTTTGTGTTCATGGCAACTCCAAAACAAGCATAGCCATGTTTTATGAGTTGATATTTGGCTCCCCTCACTTCTTGAAGGTGACCTGTACAACACAAAAATAAAAACAAATTGACTGCAAGTATAGACTTTAGGGTTGCGAAATTCCCCTGCCCCCCCCCCACCCCCGGCTTGGTTGGATTTTCTGCATGGAACCTTGCATGTATGCTGCCTTCAGATATATATGAAAAAAGAGATAATTAAAAAAAATTGTATGAACCCAGCAGAACTCCACCCTTTGGTAAACCATAGGTGTGTATAATAGAATAAGCCTTAGTTTATGGCTCAGCCTATGGTACATAAGAACTCAATTTGTGAATTATTTTAATAACTTACAATTATAATTAATACTTCTGTAGTTCAGTGTAATTCAATGCAATGAGCCTGTGAAAGAAGACTGAACTCCTCTCATGTAGTCATTAAAAGATGTTCAATGTGCCATAGAAATGTATTTGATTGATTCATATATGTTTATTCATATGTGGTTTTCTCCTTCTGGTGCATACAGAATTCATATCTGAAAAAAGTTGGGCTGATTTGCAAAGTAACTCAGATGGGGCACAAATCTGAGTGCTAATATATTCAATGTAAAAATGAAGCCTGATGTAAGAGTGCTTTTGTTTGTTAAAATTATAAGATACATAGATACTGAGACAAATTGCCTCAGGATACTTTCTTAAAAGTTGTAAAGTTATACTTTATATATCCCAAATGAGATTGTCCAGGATACAATAAATTTCCTGTTTTGGGTAGACGGTTGGACTAGAAGACCTCCAGGGTTCCTTCTAGCCCTATACTTCTATGATTCTATCCTGAGAACTCCCAAGTATCAGAAGGCCTTTTTTGAAAGATGGAGTGCATCGATTGAAACTATTGAAGCATGAGGAAAATGATCAAAATTGGATCTGGATCCCAACTTCTATGGTTTCAGGCAGTGGTCCCCAACCTTTTTGTACCAGGGACCAGTTTCACGCAGAAACACTTTTTCAAGGACCTGCAAAATCAATTCTTCCCCAGTAGTAAAGGGTTTCTTTACTATTTCTTTACTAAAAACATATATATATATATATGTGTGTGTGTGCGCGCGCTGTTTAGCTTCCTTCGGGTATTATCCCACGTCATTGTAGTTCTGTTAAAGTTGTAGCAACGTTTCAGCAGAATCTCATCTGCCATCCTCAGGCTTCTGTATAGAGTTAGTTCCTGGTTTCAAATTTGAGGCTGGTCCATTTTGATTGGCTAGGAGCCTGGGTCTGTGTTCATTGGACTTGGAGTTTGATTGATTGGTGTTTCTGGTTTCTTCTGTCTGTTTTGTGGCTTTGATTGGCTGGCAACACTCTGTTCCTGTGTTGGAGGCTTTCAGTGCAGCTTGGCTTCGTGTGAAAGGACGGCTGCTATCCATTAGGAAGCTAGGTTTCACCTGGGTGCCTGGTGGGGGGGTGTTTGAGTTGGAGGCATCAGAGGGAGTCTGTTTGTGCCCAGGTGTTTGCCTGGCTTGTGGTGTGGAGATCTTTCTATTTGAGAGTGCAGGTTTCCAAATGATTGACAGTCTGCTGGAATCATCTCTTCTATTCATGCTTTCAGGTCTTCAAGTTTTGACGTGGTTTCACTATTCACTCAAGTCCCAATAAAAGAAACTCTTGA
>BLBF01000018.1:41625653-41675867 GCA_015471245.1 Laticauda colubrina | reverse complement strand
TTTTTTTGCAACAGTTTTGGAAGTAACTTGCCATTTCTTTCTTCCTAGAGGTGAGAGAGTGTGACTGGGCCAAATTATCCAGTTAGCCCCATCTCAAAGGTGGGATTAGAACCCATGGTCTGGTCTCTAGCCTGATGTCTTTTACATTTACAGCACATCAGATTGTCAGTTATTAATCAACTGAAGGATTCAGTTCAGTGAAATAGTACAGGTTCTCCTGCTTGAGTGGGGGTGGACGAGAAGATCTACAAGGCCCCTTCCAGCTCATTCATTCCTTCTATTCTATTCATTGCTTTAAAAAAGAAGCAAGGTTTCTCAATGGATCTTGGAGTTTTTCAATTTTTAAAAATTTGACTATACTGAAATAGGAAATAAAAATTGTTTGGACTGTTTACATATATAAAGACTAAGAATTCAGTTTCTGTCAAGATGCATATTTCAGTTGTTTATGTGGAAATTATCAACTGATTAACAGTCTTTTGTTCAAAAGTTTGCCTTTTCAGCTTAAAGGCTATAGATATTAATTCCTTTCTGTGACTTCCTTTAAGAAGCAGAAACTTGTGAAACAGCTACCTCTAGAAAGCATTTGCTTGGAAACTGACGCACCTGCCCTAGGTCCTGAGAAACAGGTGAGGACCCATCAGTGATTCTATCTTGTCAAGTTCAGCAATAACACACACAGTGTAACAGTATAATTTATTTTATCAGTTCAAGTCTATTAAAATGACAGACTAAATCAGGGGTCGCCAACCTTTTGGACCACGGGGGCCACCAAACTTGGAATTTTAAATCCCAGGGACCATTAACCGGTTCTGTGGGCATGGCCTAATTTGTGGGTATGGCTTGATGGTCATGTGACTGGTTGGGCATGGCTTGTATGTAAATATTATAAATATGTAAATATTGAATTTTTTAATAAAAAAGAGCAACTTTTACTCAAAATTAGGCAAAGCAGGCAGGCAGATGGAGTTGCTCACAGAATCACAGATTCATTCAGAGATCTATCTGCCTTTGGCTAGCTTGGTCTATCGCATAAAATTGGCTTTCAAGCAAACTCACAAAATTAACTCACAACACACCATGTGTGTAAATATTGATTTTTTTCTTAAAAAAGAGCAACTTTTATTTAAAATCAGGTAAAGCAGGCAGACAGATTGAGTTGCTCACAGAATCATTCAGTGATCTATCTATCTGCCATCGGCTACATAAAATTTGTCACATAAAATTTGCTTGCCATGAGTCTGCACTGAATAATAGAATTTTCAGTCCTAAGGGAGGTTAGGCTGTGCTTGAAAGCAGAACCCAGGATCTGAAGACTAGCTAGAAAGCAAGAAATCCAACCATTTCCTGCTTTCTGGCTAATCTAAATCTCCTGGCACAGAACAACAGCTGATGGTTGGAAAAAGGAAAAATAGTAACTTAGCTGGCAAGTTTGCCGGGTAAGGAGTGAGTGGGTGGGGAGTGTTCCCGTGGGCCATGTGGGCAGCTCAGCCTTGTGTTTCTGTGCAGCCTGGATTAATTGCTTTGGGGAGGTGGTGACATTTCTGTGGCCCACCAAAATTTTCTCGGGGCCCACCAGGGGGTCGCGGCCCACCAGTTGGTGACCACTGGACTAAATGATTGTTAAAAAGACTCCTAAGGGTAAAGAAAGGGGGAGGTTATCTCATTGAAATAAACTGCAGATGTTGTTTGCCCAAAACTGGTGGACCTTGAGAGTGTCACCTAGTAGGCAATATGGAAATTGTTTCTAGGTTGTCTGCACATCTCAAATACTAAGGCTATACCTATGTTACTCTGTTACTTGTGTTTGTATTTGGGATACATCCAGATAATTTGTACTTGTTCGCAACTGTGAACATTGTGTTAGTGGTGCGCCTGTTGTGCTTGGCACATTTGCTCAGAAGTATCAGACAATTGCAACTGAGTTTTTCCACCCCATGTCTTAAGGGAGGAAGATAAGAAGGAACCAAATCATCTGAACCAGACAAAAGAAATTGAGCTTGAGCATGTGGGGAAGCCCCAGGATCTCATCAATAACAATAACCAGACTTATAAATTAACAAGGCAAGAGTAGCTGGTAATCTTTCAATCAGCAAAGCAAAACAAGCAAGGATGAGAGAGATAAAAGGTGTCCTTAAGCCCTCCTACTCTTTGAGTCATTTTTTGAACCAGACTTGGCAGCTTCTGTCTCAAGAACCAATTGTGCCTTAGTGTTTGGTTGAAAGTGACTTGAGGGTACAGTAGCTGTTTCTAGGGTGAGTGTGTGACTTAGTGATCATAAATCATACCTGGAAGCACATGTAACACCAGTACTGTCTGTTGCCACCTTAGCATTTGCCAAAAAGATGACTCTGTCACTGATGGGGGGTTCTTTGGACAATCTGATCTAAGTCCTTGTAGAAAGTTTCCTTTCTTCTCCTGGACTTGTGAGAGTTGGTACATAGGTGCTGACAATGGTGAGTGATATACAAGGACTTGCTGAGAGAATACTAGAATTTCATAATCTGGTCATTTATTCCAACTAGCCAGATGTTGTTGTAGGGCAGACAATGTTTAAGGTTAGGGTTAGGATTTCTAATGTCGTCCCTCATGCGAGGGTGGATAATGCTGTTGTAGAAGGGCTGCCCGGTCACCCTGGATGCTGCTGGACATCTATACTGTCTTGCTGACAGAAACAAATGATCCAAGAACTGGTCCAGGAGCCATTCATGTGCAGATTACTGACAGCAACTGTCAGTGATCATATCTACCTGTTCCTTCATCATGCCTGCATTACTGCAAGACTCAATGAATTAGGTTTGGACTGAGAAGATTTGCAGATGAGTTGTAAATGTAAAATAATTGCCCAAGAGGAACCTGTTATATAATTTTATCAATGTTCATAAACTTTGTAATTTTATCAATTTTTAAATAAATTTTATAATGTTATAATTGCATTTCAGGTGAGAAATGAGCCAAAGAATATCTTCATTGCTGCAGAATACATTGCTAAAATAAAAGGGATTTCAGTGGAAGATGTTTTTCATGTAACAACGCAGAATTCACTGAAGGTCTTTCCTAAACTGAAAAACTTTCTCAGGATCTAGATGATGTTCTATAGTATCTGACATTAATTCAGATTATTTAAAAATATGTAATTACATAAAATGTATAATATTAAAATATCTAACAGAAGAGCATACGTGTGGCTCAGAATTGAACTCTGGAGTCCTTGATGCTATCTAAGCTTCGTTGTTTGCTTGCAGATGTTTTATTACCCAATCAGGTAACATCATCAGTACAAGTGAGTGTGGCTTGCTCCCTGTTTATACATAGCAGGTTGCCTTGAGAGAATGATGGCTTAGCGGTTAAAGATGCTGAGCTTATTAGCTGGAAAGCTGACCACCTGGGTTCAAGACCCAAGTGCTGTGCGATAGGGTGAGCTCCCTTTACTTCTTCCAGCTCCCTTTTCTGTTTTCCCCAGAAAACATGCAAATGCAAGTAGAGAAATAGGTACCACTTCTGTGGAAAGGTAACAGCATTCCATGTGCCTTGGCCTATACTCATGCAGGCCACAAGACCACAGAAATGTCTTCGATAATGCTGCCTCCCATGGCTAAGAAACAGAAATCAGCATCACCTCCCCAAGAGCAGCAAAAGACTGGACAGGGAAAATTGTCAAAATGGAGCACTTCTGAAGCACTTTTAATCAACACAGTGTCACTGTAGCTATTAATTGTCATTTGAGTGTTCCTTCAGAGTACTCTTACATATTCTATAAAAATCTGATAACAATACTCATCCATCTGACTACATTCAATGTACAAAATATTTTAAGAAGTACTAGTGCTTAAGGGAAAACCAAACAAAACACAGTTTGTCTTTGTATGAGAGACCCAGCTCAGGTGCCCTTCCTTTCATGCCCAGTTCATGTTTCAGAATACAGATAATCTTTGTGCCAGTCATCGTTTGAGAAATTTTGTGCTGAAATGAGGTTTTGTGACATGTTAAAAGCAGAAATGATTAAGATTGATCTGTGATGCCACAGCAGCCAAGACTCTGAGTGCAGAGCTACATATAAACAATAATTTGCTTTGTGATCCAATGCAGATAAAGCATGGAAACAATATCTTACATAAATAGAAACCTACCAGTTATTCAGACAACAGCATTTTCTTTCTATAAGGAATATTGTTAGTGTTCATACACTCATTTCTAGCCAAAAGCACCAATGATGTAGAAATCTAAATATTTAGAGGCATGTATTGAACAAATGTGGTTCCATGTTTTCTTGTCTCATTTTTAACAAGCTTTTATTGTAGTTTCAAAGAGCTTTTAAGGTTTTGAGGTTCAGTAAGGTTTTTGCTTATTTTGGTTGGATCTATGGTCTCTCATTTTAAAAGCACAATAATAATCTGGTGTCTATGAGAAGTGAAGAATGTTTGTATTTCTGCTATTAAGATGTTCTTGGCTTAAGTATTGTGCTCTTAATCAGGGCACATGCCTTTTGTTTCTCTGCATTCCAAGAAATAATATTCATGGAGATAAAATGTTTTGAGAATGACTGCCTCACATGACATTTTCTTGAACTCGGAGCTATCTTGTTGTCAGGGATTTCTTTTTTGCTTTGCTTAAACTATGGGCCAACAATGGGGGTTATGTTTTCACAGAATCTAAACCTCCCTGGCATAATAACCATTCCCTTTCTCCAGGGAACTGTAGTTCTGAAAGGAGACTACATGGAAGATATCTTTCAGCAGAACATTCACCAAATGGCTCTAGGCTTCAGATACCACAGATGTAAATTATGTCCCTCCATATTTTTATCTTCATTTATCCCTGGAGATGGATCAGTATTTTAAAATCACTTTCAGCTTCCGGAAGAGTGAAAGCACTTGAAGGTAAGATGTAAGTAACAATGACTGTGCCAGTATCTAAAGATTAAAAAAAAGCTAGGCTTTCAGTAACCAGTCTCACATCATTTCATTAAGACTGATATACAAGGTGTAGCGGTAAGCATTTAGTGGAATTTATCTGAGAGGCTGGAAACATATTGCTATCACAATATCAGAACAGTTTTTAAATAAACAGAATGAACTTTATCTTCAAAGGGTTATTTTTGGCTTGAAAGGAATGAGAATCCTGTCCAGAAAAGTCTTTGAACTTGTTTCAATGAAGTTCAAAAGTTTTTCTCATGGTTAAATGGGTTGCATATACCTCTAAAAAAATACAAGTGTATTTTTTACATTACACTGAAATGTATATTATCGAATACTAGTTGTGGTCAGCAAGAACAGAGTAAGCTCAAATAATGTAGGTTTTTGAAAAAATGACATGAGCTGGGTTGCAAATATTGGGAGAATGAAATCGGGAAATGGTGCTTTACTCTGCCTCTCTAGCCTGTCTTGTTTTAGCCACAAGAATGGGCAAGCCAATAAGTGGAATGCAAGATCTGAAGTTGCTCCTCACAGAAACCCTCTGAGTTTTCATACCAACCATGGACCCTACTTTGCGGTTTGAGTTAGCACCCTGATAATTTCTGCTGTCATAGATGTACCTACTGGGGATGGGGTAGGGGGAGCTTCCTGTGTGTTTATCCCCTATAACTGGGGTTTGAGACACCAGTGCTACCTTCCACCTGATGGACAAATCTGAACTTGTTGTTTAAACTGCTCCTGCCCTCTGCAAGTTTGCAAACTACTCAGGACTGAAGGCTACGATGTCCCCCTATTGGACAATTTTCTTCTTTTTCTACCAAAAAAACTGTGACCTTCTTGCTGGCAGGTCTTAGTGTATATACATACTTTTGTGTGGAACACACACATGCATGCACACACTGATCTAATGAAGTAATATAAAATTCATATAGACTAAGTTATATACAAGCACAACAACCAGTTTCAAAATTAAAATAAAATCTTGGTAGCTATTTTGCATTCTGATGATTTTTATATCTTTCATCAGCGCTAAAAAAGCACAATATCCAAGAACTTTATGTAGCATAGAAAAGAATAAAACTTAGTAGAAATGTGATTTTTTTAAAAATGATACCACTCAGCTTCTTTTTTATCTTAAATGAGAATGGAAAAAATGATATAACTATAGCCAGACTTGTTTTTTTAAAAAAGTTCAGCTGTCAAAAATTATTCTGTCCGCAACTAGTGCGGACAACCTTGAAGGAAACTTTGGAAATTTTACCATGTGAATAAGTTTTGATAGTGTAACATAATAATACATTAAACAGAATTAATCTGTGACTCCAATTTTTTCTGTATGTTCCAGTAACTTGGGGAAAACCAGCATTATATAATGATACTGACCAGCCTTATATGATATTATGGGGAATATTGAAAAAATACTGAAATGAAGGACATTTATTTCCTCATACTATGTTTTATTTTGTATATTCCATGCAAATCCACTTTAAAAATTAATCATAATTGTGTAGCTAAGTTTGTTCTCAAGAACTAATATTTCTGTATGTATGTGTACATGCGTACATACACAGACAATACAGCTGCTTTTTCAGTTAGGCAAACGCATACAACTTCAGTACTCCAGCAGAGAAACTGCTTCTAAGAAGATTTCTCATCCAAAAATTGCATTGTCTGAAAGATAAAATACAAAGTGAAAAACAGAATCATCTGGTTATATAAACATTTTCTTGCCATTAGTTAACAATGCAAAAATCTTACAGCATGTCATGGTAATTGAAATATGTATAAAGACAAGTTATACAAGATTTCTGAAACCATCTATGATGTCTGTTTCTTATCAGAATAATCCAATTCACTCTGCCAGGGAGTGATGTGGTATTAATGGGACAATGTGTGACAAATAACCCACAATGATCTTGCAGTGTCTTATTAGTTACTCATAAGCAATGAAGTATTTATACACACGCACACACACACAGATTAGAGTACACACAGAGACATTGAAGATCCTTGGTGCTCTCTGAATTAAGTTGTTTTATTGCAGACATTTCATTACCTAAAGGCTAGGTCCCACTGGCCGACGGATGCAAAACGTATGCAAAAAGGACACAGCGGACAAGCAAAATTTCGGGGGTGCTCCATCCGTTGTCATCCGTTCCAAAAAGTGGCAAAAATTTGCATAAACAGAACGGAAAAGAAAGGAAAAGAATGGACATGGGTAGTATGTAGCGGGGATGTTAAACGGATGTTCATAGGAAGCCTAGAGGATGTATATAGGATGCAAACCGTTCACTGTGCATCCTTTCTATTTCTGTGCTACTAACGCTGTGTAGACGTTCCGTGTACCTTTTGTTTCCGTGCTACTAACGCTGTGTAGACGTTCCGTGTACCTTTTGTTTCCTCCCTCTTTCCGTTTTCAGCTGCAGCGGATGTTGAGGGGATGCCCAGAGGATGCAGAGAGGATACAGTGGAAGTTTAACGGATGATAAACGGACATAGAACGTTTGTTGCTTGTATGTCGCGGATTTACATTGTACATGGCAGAAAGTTCATCCGTTCACAAAGTTTTGTGCAGCTCAAAACTTCTTGTGCGGATGAAATCTCAGTGGACGGATGCTCGAGGGATAGAGCATATGAAACACGTATGCAATGAGTACACAACGGATGCATAGCGTTTTCCAACGTTTTTTAACGTTTTACATCCTCCTTGCATCCGTTGGTGCAGTGGGACATGGGCTTAAACTAGGTAACATCATCAGTGCTAGATTACTTTGAAATGTCTGCAAGAAAATAACCCAGCTCAGATAGCATCAAGGACCCCTCATTCCAACCAAGTTACAAATATTATCAATCCTTTATTGATACACAGAGACACCATTTATCAAATATATATAGCCACCACTCTCAGAAGAATACACAGAGGCAGATTATTTGATATCTTTAAATATTCTAAAAGACATTTCATATCGTCAACAGAGATTATCTGGATGCTGCTTAACTGTGGATGGAAGTTCCACTGCTCTCTTTTCTTGCTGTCTTTTGGAAAAAATACAAACAATGGCAATGCACAGTTCCAATAATTATGATTGGAATATCTGCAAGAAATACTATTTGCCTTCCAGTAGGAAGTGGGACCAAGAACAGTCAAAGGAATAGAAGATGATGCTAACATAATTTGAGACTTTGGAATTCAAATCGGTAAACATCTGTCACATAACTCCTCAAGATTTAATTGTTGATAAGACAGACAAAGTTTGGATAGTGGAGGTGGCAGTGCCTGGAGACAGCAAAATAAAGAACTGGAGAAAATAACAAAATACATTGATGGTGGCAAAAGAAAGCAAAAGTAATGCCAATTGTAATAGGCATCATGGGTACAATTCCAAAACATCTAGAGCACCACTTGAGCACCATTGGCATAAACAAAATTGCAAAAGGCAAGTTCTTTGAAATAGCTTATATCTTGGAACAATATCTTTAATACCATCAAATATTCTGACCTAGTCTTCACCAAAATCACGAAGCAGACTCCTTGTTCTGACAAAACCCCTTTTTATTAGGCTAATGTAAATTCCTATCATTCACATCCAGCAAAGTCCAGACAAACAGTCTTTCAAAAGTGATTTACAACCACAGAGCTTATCAGGCTTGGAGAGTTGCCAGGCCAATAGCTTCCAAGCGCAATGCTGTACCAGAAAATACTTGATAAGAAATCATAAACAAATTTTCACCCTAATTAAATGAACTAATTGTCTCCTGCAAACACCACTCCCCTTTTGCTCCTTTTTGTTCCCTATGTGAGGGTCCATTCACCATCCACCTGTACCTTAACTCCTGAGTTGACCCTTCTTCCTTAATTGTTCCCTTCTGGCAGCTCTGCACATGTGCACATCGGGAACATGCTCCAGCTGTTCTGCCCCACTGATCTCTGATTCCAAAGGCAGCTGATAAGTATTGGATGGCCCTGGCCCCATCTCTGCCTCTAATGCAGAGCACTTGTCAGAGCTTTCCCCAGACTCCAGGACTGGCCCATGCTCCTTCCCGAACCTCCTCACTGTCTGAGTCTGCCACCAGCTCCACTGGCTGCTTGGTGGGTCACAACATCAAACAACACGTCTGCTTATCATGGTTCCTTGGGAAGGACTTGATAGATGGATAAAAATGTCAAATCTAAATATCTGGCTATGTGCAACCAACCTTAATAATAATGCTTTTGATTTTTACTCCATTTTTCCTTTAGTTTTTTCCCTTCTGTTCTATCATGTCCAATTCTTGGAGACTGCCTAGACAAATCCTTGCAGTTTTCTTGGCAAGATTTTTCAGAAGAGGTTTGTCATTGCCTCCTTCCTAGCACTGAGAGAAACTGACTGGCCATAGGTTACCCAGTTGGCTTCATGCCCATGGAGGGATTGGAAGTCACAGTCTCCCAGTTTCTAGACTGATACCTTAACCACTAAATTAGCTATTAGTTTTAGAAGCATAGACAGAATGTGTAAGCATATTCTCCTCCATTTCCTCTATGATAAGCTCTTAAAAGGAGTGGCTGTCTAAAGGTCATCTAATGAACTTCTGACTGCCAGGAGATGTGATCTTGGATTCCCCAGGTCCTACTCTAGCACTTTAATTACATTGTGTTGAACAACCCTTCAGATAAAAGAGCAAAGCCTAACTAGAGGACAACCTTTACTGAGGATTCTTGGCCATTTTATTTGTACATTTTCCAGGCTTCTATATTTCATTGAAATACTTTTGAACAGGTATTCCTGAAAATAGGAAGGCTTCTGAGTGCTCAGATGATAAGGTTAAATCAAGCCAACAAACTGAATGGATTTCTTGGCTCACAGGATGCTGATCTGAAAAGATCCAGGAGGGTAATTCATAAGTTCCCATATTTTACTCTAGCATTTATTTCAGGTAAAAACTCAAGTCTTTTTTTTTTAAATCAGTCTTTCTCTGATAATAACCAAATAGTAAAAATCGCTGCAAGGCTATAAAATCACCTATGAACAGTTTAAAGTGAAAAGCTACTTCAAGCAGCATTTCCTCTGATCATAAAAATGAAATGAAATTATGAGCCAAGCGAGATAAAATTATGGCTAGGAAAAGAAGCACTGGGTCTCTCCATAGTGTTTTGAAATAAATTGAATAGGAATAACATAGTAGCTTATTAATACCTGTTCGCTTCATCACAAGATACATTAATTCATATTGAGCGACCAATGGAACTGGGCTGCCAATAGATTTACATTAATAATAAATATATTTATATTAACAAACAAATAAATAAATAAATAATGAAAGAAGAGACCATGGTTCCCCCAATATTTTGGAGCACATGCTAAAAGCAACAGAAATGATTTTGACTAATGCGTTGGCAGAATAATATTGACCTTTAAAAAACTAATTTGGCTCTTTTGTTATAGTTTTAATGTGTGAAAATCAGTGTAATATAATGTTTAGACCAGAGAAACCAGGTTCAAGTCCCAATTCAACCATAGTCCCCTCTGAATAATTCTGGATCAATCATTCTCTCCAATTCCAACCACATCCAAGGTTTGTTACTATGGGGATACAATTAGGGAATAAATTTATTTAATCTGTCCTGAATTGTTACAAGACAAATAAAGTTATAGAAGCAATAGTAATATAAAAGAAACAAGAATTACAGCACCAGCAATCACATATGGCTTATAATTTATAGTAGCTAGTTAAACATAATTTTCCGGGCCTGTGATGTGCTGAGGAAGCCATTTTGATTATCTGTCAAATGGCCACTTAGAAATGGCCACTTAGAGGAGGGGCCAGAGTTTTAAGGCATTCTTGAAAGATGAGGGATTGGGAACATGTGGACCTTAGGAGGTAACCAGGAGCATGATAAAGAAGGGTGCCTGTCAGATACTATTAAGATGACACTGATATAGAGACCTCTATGTATCATATATTTCTATATTCAAATTTATTTATTAAATAATATATAGTTTTCTACCCAGAGAACATGTTTTCAGACACATTTGTTGGGGCAATGCAGGTAAATAGTTAAGAATGCTAGGAGAATTGTTTATTGACTACAAACCATTTTTGTTGCAAGGACTCCAAGGAAATAGCTGGAGAACATAATTTGTCCTTGTCTCCTTTCAACCAGAGAAACAATAGAAACATTAATGTAATGCTACAAGCATTTAGGGAGGAAGCTTTTAATCATGTAGCCAATTTGTAATTTATTTACAGAACAGCATTAGGTTTAATGTCATCTTTAATCTCCCATTACACCATTACATAATTTTAAATGTTTTCTGATTGTTTTTGGAAGGAAAATGATTTCTACACCTATAGAGGTTAGCCTTTCAGGGAAAGTATGTGACCTTCAGAAAATGCTTTTCAGACAGCTGCCTCTCTAGATACTTACCATATACCTGGGTTTAATTGTATATACTGTCCATATAGGGAATCCTTGCTTCCTAACTTCCTTGTTTAGCAACAGTTCAAAGTTACATTTGGAAAAAAGGGTTCTTCAACCAGTCCTCACATTTATGGCCATCACAATGTCCCCATGGTTACATAAGTGACATCTGTGTGCTTCATAACCAGCTTCCAAACAATGTCTATGGAGATTCCCAGTCATCCAAATCATGGTTGTCTCAAAGGTGCTTTTTTTTCCAAGAAGCAATTGGACTTTGCTTTTTTCTTTGAAGATATTTTACTTCTCATCCAAAAAGTTTCTGAAGCAGCTTCTTGGATGAGAAGTGAAATGTCTTCAAAGAAAAAACCAGAAAGTCAGTTGCTTCTTGAAAAAACAAAAACAAAACACCTTTCAGACAGAGTAGAGAAAACAGCAGTAAAATTCCAAGTTGTGGTCATGTAATATCTTACTTAATGTTAATGACCCATGATTTGCTTAACAACAAAAGCAGAAGTGATGCAATCACATACATATATAGTGTACACATACACCCAGTACACCAAAATATCTGGATCGATAAAATTTTAGTTCGCAGCAATAGGGTAATGGACACACTACAACTGAATTCCTCCTCTTAAAGAAGAAATTACAGATGTGTGAAGTTCAATATTTATTTGAAGTGTAATATGTGCAAACTTACTTTTTTCAGGAAAATGCCGTTTTTCTTTATTAGGAGGAGTTACTTTTATCCAGGATGTCCTGCCACTGTCATACTCCTGTTTTTCTTCTTTGTAGTTCTCCAGTGAAGCCCGATTACTTTGAGGATAATGTTTTTTCTGGGGCCTGAGCCAATACATTTCACTCTTTCCTTCTAGCAAACATCTTGATTCCCTTATCTTATTATATTCAAGCAAGCGCTTTTTCACATCTTCAGCCATGATAGTGAAATGTAGCTGTTACCGTGAGACAAATTCGTTTTTTAAAATAACAATGCATATAATACAAAATACTCAGACCTCACTTGCTTCATACTTTTTATTACTGAAAATAGGCAAAACTGATCTGCCTGGTCTTAATAGAGATGAAGTCTGATATACACTTGCTGGAAAAGATGATGCAGTTGATCTCAAGAGAGAAAAATATTCTTTTCAAATGTGGATAATTCATGTACTAATCATCCTGGAATCCATTCCTAACAACAGCTAGTGTACAGGTGAAACTCAAAAAATTAGAATATCGTGCAAAAGTTAATTTATTTCAGTAATGCAACTTAAAAGGTGAAACTAATAAATGGATAGACTCATTACATGCAAAACAAGAAAGTTCAAGCTGTGATTTGTCATAATTGTGATGATTATGGTTTACAGCTCATGAAAACACCAAATCCACAATATCAGAAAATTAGAATATTACATGCAATCAGTAAAACAAAGATTGTACACAGAACAATATTGGACCTCTGAAAAGTATAAGCATGCATATGTACTCGGCACTTGGTTTGGGCCCCTTCTGTAGCAATTACTGCCTCAATGCGGCGTGGCATGGAAGCTATCAGCCTGTGGCACTGCTGAGGTGTTATGGAAGACCAGGATGCTTCAATAGCGGCCTTCAGCTCTTCTGCATTGTTCGGTCTCATGTCTCTCATCTTTCTCTTGGCAATGTCCCATAGATTATCTATGGGATTCAGGTCAGGCGAGTTTGCTGGCCAATCAAGCACAGTAATCCCACGGTCATTGAACCAGGTTTTGGTGCTTTTGGCAGTGTGGACAGGTGCCAGGTCCTGCTGGAAAATGAAGTCAGCATCCCCATACAGCTCGTCTGCGGAAGGAAGCATGAAGTGCTCCAAAATCTGCTGGTAGATGGCTGTGTTGACCCTGGACTTAATGAAGCACAGTGGACCAACACCAGCAGATGACATGGCTCCCAAATCAACACAGACTGTGGAAACTTCACACCGGACTTCAAGCATCTTGTAGTGTGTGCCTCTCCATTCTTCCTCCAGACCCTGGGTCCTTGGTTTCCAAATGAGATGCAAAAGTTGCTCTCATCAGAAAAGAGAACTTTGGACCACTGAGCAACAGACCAGGTCTGTTTTTCTTTAGCCCAGGTAAGATGCTTCTGACGTTGTTTGTTGTTCAGGAGTGGCTTGACAAGAGGAATATAACATTTGAAGCCCATGTCCAGGATCCATCTGTGTGTGGCGGGTCTTGATGCACTGACTCCAGCCTCAGTCCACTCCTTGTGAAACACTTTTGAATGGCCTTTTCCTAACAATCCTCTCCAGGCTGCGGTCATCCTGCTGCTTGTGCACCTTTTTTCCCCATACTTTTCCCTTCCACATAACTTTCTATTAATGTGCTTTGATACAGCACTTTGGGAACATTCAACTTCTTTTGCAATTACCTTTTGAGGCTTTCCCTCCTTATGGAGGGTGTCAATGATGGTTTTCTGCACAACTGTCAGGTCAGCAGTCTTTCCCATGATTGTGCTTCCTACTGAACCAGATTGAGAGACCATTTAAAGGCTCAGGAACCCTTTGCAGGTGTTATGGCTTAATTAGCTGATTAGAGTGGGACACTTTGAGCCTAGAATATTGAACCTTTTCACAATATTCTAATTTTCTGAGATTGTGGATTTGGGGTTTTCATGAGCTGTAAACCATAATCATCTCAATTATGACACATCACGGCTTAAACTATCTTGCTTTGCATGTAATGAGTCTATCTCATATATTAGGTTCACCTTTTAGGTTGCATTACTGAAATAAATTAACTTTTGCACGATATTCTAATTTTTCGAGTTTCACCTGTATAACAATGGCCCAGCTGGATGAGGCCAAAGTTGATATTAGTCCTGCACTATTTTTCATAATAATAAAGAGGTAAGAGATATAATCATCTCCCACCACTATCACCTGCAACTGGTCTTGGATTTTTCAAACCCAACAGGCTTTGTTAGATCTGTTCTTCATGTACAGAAATTAATCAATTTGCTGTTAAAGCAATCCAATGTAACAGACTACCAGGGTGCTAATTATTTCCTCAATTCATTTGGGGGAAAAAGCACTCTTTTAAAGACTGTTTTGAATATCTCCCTAGTCAGCTTCATTGGATGACCTACAATCATTTTGTGAGAGAGGAACAAAATTCTCTGTTCATTTTATGTGTGGCTTTATTCCTCTCAAGAACTTTCCGTCTCTGTGCCTATTTAATAAGTGAAGATGTCCCAAAGTCTTTCTTGCAGGGAAGATATTCAAGTGTTCCAGCTGGATAGGTACTGAGTTATCAAATATATATGGCCACCTATCTCAGGAATGTGATTTTGCATGGTGTACAAAAAAGAAATGAACCCCAAAATTTTCTTCAAAGACCATTAAAAACAAATTAGACATAAATAGAAACAAGATCAGGAGACAGTAGTTCTAATTCCCAATATCTAGAAGATCCAACTGAATAGTAGAAGTTTGGCTCTGGAGAAGGCTGCCACAAAAATATTGCTGGATAGGGCAATGTAAAACCCCATTCCATCAAAGATGCTGCAGTAGTCCTCTTTATTCAGCTTTTGAAATTCTCTGGCCAGCCAATTTATTTGATAAGAATTGGTCTGCATTTCCTCTGCCCTATTTATTTTTGAGCACTTTTTCCAATTCCATGTACATGGAGTCAGTAAGGGCTCTTTGGAATTCTTTTAAGGTAGAATGAATCATATAGTTCATTTGCATAGTTTTAAAATACATATATCACTCTGTCATCCTTGCCCCATTCTGTGATTATATTTCCTTCATGTGAGTATCCTGATGGCCCTTCAAATCTCTCCTTCCTTCTGGATAGTCTGATGTGATTTCCCATGTTAAGATTTTTTTCCTTCCTTTTGTGTTCAGTTTTTCCAAAATAGTAGATTCTTATTTACATACCCTGTTCATTAGACAGATTTACAATGCTAGGAATAGTAAGTACAATGATAGCTCTGAAGAATATTAGCTAAAAAATTCATGTTCCAGTTGGTAATTCTAACTACTTGTAAAATCTCTCCAGAGTTTAGGGTTATCACCTGAGAGTGATAAATCCTGTAATGTTCTAAAAGTTTCTTTTTAGAGAATGTTAGGGGGCATGTATCCTGTCTAGAAAATATTCTGAAAGATGTAAACTATCTCTTTCCTGTCTTGTCATATTTACAAAGATGCGTATCAAGAATGTAATCAACTTTTTCTTTGAAAATTATTGAAAAAATAGAGTAATCTGATCTGGAGTATATATTATATAGACCACTGCTTTTTTTTTTTAGAGATATGGACACATGAGATTATGAAGATTATAAGCCTCTTGCTTGAAAATGCAGATCTTGACCTTTTTCCTGGTCAAGTAATAAACATGATAAACATGATTTTCCTCTCTTACAAAAAGGTAATTCACACCACTATAACTTCCCACATAACCAAATTGTAATAAAAGCTGTTTAATATTCTATCTTATGCCAACATATTGAAAGATTATAGGGGAATGATAGAACATTAACTTAAAATGTAATTGAGTATAATATAAAGTTCAGAGAGGCATTTCTAATACAATGGATGCAAACTCCTCATCTTCAACCTCAGAAGTTGTGACACACTATTTTAATAGTTTTAAAGATTTGTAGAATTTTTAAGCTCCTCTTTGGCATCTGAGGTTGCCATCTTTAGAACTATACTGTAGGCTATAATTTTTTTCAAAAGCACAAAGAATTTTGAAACACATGGCTTCTGCCCAGACATGCTAAATGTCACTAAGACTCCCTTAGGGATGGAAGTATTTTCAGATTCGCAAGATTCTTTTAACTTCACAATAAAGGTGTAACTGGTACACCTGGTTCTGCTTTGTTTGGATACCTAGCTAACATCAATTTTGTAAATCTCAAAGTACCTCTTCCCTTTCATTCTCCAGAAAACTCGGAACGTTTTAATCACCCCTCCTCCTTGGGACTCAAGTTTTGTAAACTAATAATTGTTGGGGGCCCTTCCTCCTGGTCTCTCAAGATCATTATCATATATCATTGTTGCTTATGGTTTTATGGGAAACACCATCACAGCAATTAAAACTACTGATAACTTCAATTGTCAGAAGCACTATAATTACTGGTGTTTCCCCTAGCAACTCATACTAGCACCAAAACAAATAGCCATTAATAGCCCCATCCTTCATGAATCTATCTTTTTAAAGCTATAATGTCCATTATATACTTGGCAGCACTGCACTTAATAGTTTAACCATTTATTTGCATTATTTAAAGTGTTAAAACTGCTGAAGAACTTTTTATTAGTCTGAATTACTGGAGCTCAAACTACTAATTATTGTACATTGGCTGAGTTGGCTTCCACTATTTGTATAGTTCTGTCCATTGAAATAACTTTTTTTTAACTTTCAGATTTTTGTTTAACAAAAGAGGAAGTTTGCGTGGAAATCTTTGATGAGAGGCTTCATTAGCCTTTTGAAATCCAAATAAACAATGATTTCTTGATCTTTCTAATCCACATGCTCACTGACACGTACCTATGCTTTGCAGAACTGCATTTTTTGCTGAAATTAAGTTCCCAAGTTTTAATAGTTGTTGAGAAACGGTCACTCTTAGCTAAGAATCTTAGAAGGTTCCAGAAATGCTTGGCAACCAGCAATTCAAATTGTGGCAAAACCAGTACACAGGCATCTATTTTAATCAATTGTTGGTAAGTTGAATTATATGTTGTACAATAAAGCAAAGGATCTATGTTATCACAAGACACAAAGACAAGAAACTTCAGCAGACAAATGAAATTTAAAAAAATCAGATCATTTGCAACTAGCCAAGAAATGAATGTGTCCTGGCAATCTCTTTGTTGAACCAGGTCCCATGATACTGCCTTTAACTCATTCTTAGCTCATGGCTGAAAAAAACTTTCCAGTTGTTCTGGTTTTAAATAAGTGTCCCCACCCAAAACAAAGCAAAGCTGGCAGAAACTCATAGCAGATCACTCTCAACTGAGCTGCAGGAAAGGGGAACAATCCACTCCTATTGGTTGTTTCACAAGTCCTAAACCCAGTTCTCTTATCACCATAGTTGCTTTGCTGCAGATACTGTGAACTAACACAACAGCCAGAGGTGGCTATAGCCCATACGTCCCTACAGTCAACCAAACAGCTTTTGGTTAGGCTTGGGAGCTACCAGCAAAGCTTTCCCTCTTATCTTGCAGGTCCCACAATACTCCCAACAACAGGGAAGGGGAACTGCTGACTTTTGGGATAGGCAACTCTCCTGCTTTATTTTTATCACTTCTGGTCCATCTTTGTACAAGTCTTATTTTGACCAACAGGGTAAACACAGAAGAGATGACTCAGCATCAGTCAAAACTTGCACATCATTGCTCCTCTGTTCTTAGTAGTGAATATTGTTCCTGTGGTGATATTTAAGCCAATATAGCCGAGGAATTTAACCAGTAAAGTTTGACTTTGTTGTATGCAGAACATACACAGAAGCTTGTAAGAAAACAAAACAGAGTTCACTATAGCTTTGGGATCAGCAAATCAGATTAGAACTTTTATAGTTTTCTACCATCTCAAGATGGTTAGTACTTTAATGTGACAGTGCAAAAATGCCTTAAGTACCATAGTTGCAATTCTTTAACATCCAGTAAAGATGTTTCCATACATTAGTGGCGGTCTCTTCCAATAGATAGGAAATTTGCATTGGGTTAATTGATAGCCAATATGTATGACTCATAGCAAAAATACATATCTTCCAATACTGTAGAAATTCACAGAATCCCAGTTCTGTACTATTAAAAAAAATCATACAGAACTGTTTAAAGTTTTTTAAAGAAGAAAAAAACAAGTAAAAAAACCCATCAAAAATGCTGAAATTGCTGATTTCCCCTGATTTTGTACTCTGGAACAAAATCCAGAGGACTGCAAAAATTGTAGTTTTGGAGAATTTGCCCGGAAGTGATCGTAGTTTGCATATCAGGTCATCAGGATAAAAAGCTATTTTGAAATTTAATTGGGTTCTTTTAATTTTTTTAAAAATATGCAAGCCTGAATCCAATGTCCTTCAAAAGCCAACTATAAAAAAGCAGGAAACAGCACCAGACAATAAATCAGAAAGGTAATAAAATTATATTATTTAGGACTGGCAGGGCAAGGGGCTACATCAGGGGTGGGATTTAACTGGTGTTACTACCGTTTCAGTGACTACACTTTGTGCGCGTATGCGCATGTAAAAACACTTAAGCTGTGCCGCCCCGGACAGCTGAAATTCGCTGCGGGCGGGTGCACAGCATTTGAAAAGCCACTTTTTCTCTGCTTTTTCAACCTCAGCGGTGCCACGCAAAGCAGCTGAGGTTGAAAAAGCAGGAAATAAAGGACAGGTAAGAGCCCGGGTGGGTGGGTCAGCCAAACAGCAGCAAACACAGAATTAGGTTAGGTGTCTGCTGCTCTTTAGAGCTACCGGTTCTATCGAGCCAGGCAGAACCGGTAGCATCCCATCCCTGGGTTACCTATAAACACTGAGGGAAGAGACTGTGGAGTCCTTGGTGCTCTCTGAGCTCAGTCAGTGAACTCCACTCCTTCGCAGTGATGTTACCTAGCCAGGTAATGAAACATCTGCAGAAAGCAACCAAGCCCAGAGGAGCAAGAACCCATTCACCCGTCAATTCCTTCCTAGCGCATTATCTCCACCGAAGACCACAAAGCTGTTTATCGGCCCCTAAAAATGATTCTTAACCCGAAGCATTTTCAGCCCAGCCATCTTAATATCTTTCAGATGCTCTTTTGTAGCATGCTAACTCCACAAATTGGATATTCCCTCCCTGTGTCTGTAATACCTTAAGCTGGTTTAGATTGCAAGAAACTGTAGTCCAAGAATTTTTCTGGGATAAATGGGGATAAATAAAGCGGTAAAAAACAGCTGCTTTTACATAAGGCAAGAGAAGCTGAGGTCTGAGAGAAAACCGGGCGTGTTTCTCCATCAGTCTCTTCCTACAATCCAACTACCCTCTTCTTAATTTTCCAGAAACATATACTATAATGTGACTTCTTCTGAAATCGACCGGGCTCTCCATATCTTATATGGTGACATACGTGCCTCTCAAAGGTTTAGGAACCTTTTTTAAAAAAAATAAAAATCAATCCTCCGTCGAAACCTAGGAAAGATGCTACGATTGACCGCCCATACAGCTACTCCTACCGCTCCCCCCCCCCCCCCCCCCGATACCTCACGAGTTGTGCCTGAGGGATTAGACGCATTTTGATGCAGCAATCTGTGAAAGGTGGACCAGCTGCCACGCCAATCCTTTCCACGTGGCCGGAGGGGAAGTCTCGGCGAAAGAGACGCACTCCATACAACACCCGGTTCCCCAAAAGAGGCCGGGCAACGTGGGAGCCCTTTTGGCGCAGGATCCAGCCCGGCCTCGTTTCTGCAGGATTGGCGGAGCCGCGATAGCGCAAATACCTCTCCGTCCCCTCATTGGCTTAGAAGCTCTCCTTTGGAACGTCTCCCGATCGAAGAGGAGACGAAGTGCTCATGCGGAAGCCGGTATCGAGTCTTCGGTGACTCCGAGGGGCCAGAGCTGAGGTGCTCTCTTCCTTCAATCTCTGCCTGGATTCCCTGGGGATGACCGTTAGCCGGTGGGGGAAGCGAGGCCGCAGCTCAGCCAATCTTAGAGTTGGGGAGGCAGAGATGAGAAGGGAGGGCTAAATGCAAGGCGCGCCCGGGAGGGCAAGCGAAGCATCCCCAGAGCGAAGGCCGGGACGGGAAGCGCTTGGCCAGCACCTGAGAAGGCAGGCTGGAAGTCGCCGCGGGCCCACCTGCGTGGGGAGGCGGAAGGGAAAGGGGGCGGCGCGCGTAGCGGTTCTGCGTGCGGGAGTGAAGGGAGGTTCCTAGCGGGGGTCCGCCGGCAGGTAGGTTCGGGCAGGGCGAAGGCCTCAGGTCGGCGGAGCGAGGATGGGCGGGGAGGGAACGGAGATGGCCGAGCCCGGGGAGAGCAGCGAGGCTAGCGGCGAGGTTGGGGAGGAAGCCACGGTGCCAGCCCTCCAGTCCAATGGATTCCTGGCCGGCAAAAAGCTGGACAACGGCGGCAGCTGCATGCCTTTGGTGACCGAGAAGGATGTGGCGGTTGGAAGAAACGCCATTTCCTTTGCTGATCTCGAGATGTATCCAGAAGCGGAGGCGATGCTGTCTGACTGTACCGTGGGGGTGAAGCTGACCCCTCGCCTTTCCAAACGGAGGCTGGTGGTGCTGGCCGTGTTCAGCTGCTATTCGCTGGTGAATGCCTTCCAGTGGATCCAGTACAGTATATTGACCAGTGTCTTCACTCGCTACTATAATGTGACTTCTTCTGAAATTGACTGGCTCTCCATATCGTACATGGTGGCATACGTGCCTCTCATATTTCCGGCCACTTGGTTGCTGGACACCCGTGGCCTGCGTCTCACTGCCTTGCTGGGATCTGGACTAAATTGCTTGGGGGCCTGGATTAAGTGTGCCAGCGTCCAGCCAAATCTCTACCTGGTCACTCTGCTGGCTCAGATTGTGTGTTCTGTAGCCCAGGTCTTCATTTTGGGCTTGCCCTCCCGCATTGCTTCTGTTTGGTTTGGACCCAAGGAAGTGTCCACTGCTTGTGCTGTAGCTGTTTTGGGCAATCAGGTGAGTGGATAAAGAGTTTGTGGCAAGAGATGCACCAGGTAGGGATGTTGATGGATAACTTTGGTGAGAAAAAAATAGTACATTTCGATTTAAGAAAAAAAAAAAATCTCATTTCCATTCTTAATAGTTAGATGAGCACTGATCATGCAGAACCTGGTTGGCATTGGTGATTGAAGCAATTAACTTGAATAAGCAAGGACATTTACAACTGAATAGCCTTCATATATTTAATCCAAATCCTTGCTAATTGGATTTGTATTTTCTGTCTGATGCTGTGATATCAGTCGGGCATCATGTAAGTTTTCATGTTTCAGTTATAACCCTCTAATAATTACAGAACTAATAATCTAGAAATATGAGCATATTTCAAACAAAATATATTCTGCAAGAGTTTTGATATTTTAATATTCAGAAAATCAGGAAAACAAATGAATATAAAATGTTATTGTAACATTCTTGCATTCTAAATATAGTTCTGCACCTTTATCCAGAAAAATCATGTCATTTAAATATAATAAATTAGAACTGTTACTAGCTGTTGACTTCCTGATGAAAAAGCCATGTTTTTCCATTTTCTTGTGATACAGACTTTCAGGTTTATGTTGTTATTAGTTCCTGTTTAAGGGTATCACCAAGTATGTTGAGAGAAATCCAACACAGAATATATGTTTGGATTTCAAAAAAAACATTCATACAATCCCATTCAAACACTCCTGAATAACTATAATGGCCATAGGAGTATTAAAAGTATTCAACTTTTCAAGAATTGATTATTGGTTAAAACATAAGGGAGCAGGGAGAATAGGCAATTTCATGTTGAAATGTGCGAATCAGTTTGTGGGATAGTTCAGTGGGGTGCTGGTGTAATATTATGTTCTAGAAATGAATAGGAAGGAAATGGAAATATATAATTGCCATTGTAGTATGTAATTATTTTATAATGTGACTGCTATGTCTATAAAAAGTATAAAACTGGAAAAGGAGTACCTCAAATGATTAGGGGATTATATCAATTTTTCTGTTAGATAATACTACAGCTTTTTTCTTGAAAGCAGAAAAAAGGGTTTGTAAAGAGGTGTAAAACATATTTATGATGGAAAATGTGGGCAATAAAGTTTTCTTCCTCTCAGTATCAAAACTTTGAGTCATTCATTATAAAACAAAAATGCTAAAGAAAGTATGTCACCTTATAATGCATAATTAGATATGGTGATGGTCGCAAATTTAGGTTATTTTAAAGGAGAATTAGACAGGTTGTGGGGGGAGTTAATATGTTCATATCTATAATTCTTGGTTGCATACTAATCCCAGAGATTTAGATGTGAGAGCTTAAATAGAAGCTCTTGGGAAGAAACAGTAAATCAAGGCTATTGTCTTACTGTTTATGATTATGCATTTGAATGTATTTTGGACTGTTATATGATACCATGTTGGCTAGATTGACCCTTTCCTAATCTAATAGATTTCTTACGCTTTCAGATTTATTCTAACACAATTTTCTTTTCATTTAATAGCTAGGCACAGCAATTGGCTTTTTATTGCCTCCAGTTTTAGTTCCAAACACATATGATGACCTGAATCTTATCGGACATAATATCAGCATAATGTTCTATGGCACAGCAGGAGTATCTACTTTCCTCTTTTTATTAACAGCGGTTGGTATGTAAAACATTTCAATCTAACAACAACAACAATAATAAATAGTTTATAAACTGAAGTTGAGTGATTATGGAGGAAGAAATCAATGGTTGTACCAATAGTAATAGCCCTTGGAGCAATACCCAAAGCTGCCTAGACACATGGAAATTTTGAACTTATTAGGCCTGAATATCCTGACTTTGCAAAAAACCACTCTACTCTTAACTGCTTATATCAGGGGTGTCAAACTTGTGGCCCGCAGGCCAGATGTGTCACATGCTGACCACGCCCACTCCCGTTTTAATAAAGGGGAAAAAAGTCTCCATACATCATGAGACGTGACAACGCAAGTTTGAGACCCCTGGTCTACATACTCAAATGCTACCTTAACAGCTCTTAGGTCCTTGGTTAGGATTTGAACTGTTAGGTTTTTACTAGTCCCAGATTGCGAATTGAAATAAAGATTAACAATAACAATAATAATAATACAAGAATTATGTCAATGTATTATAAATAACATTTTGCGTTGTTTTTCCTAGAATTAGTTGTAATTACAAATTGTAACATATCTATGAGAAGATAGTAAGGAAAAGTATAATGGGATGTTTAGGTTAAGAGGACTAAGAAGCAAATTGAAGGAAAAGTAAAAAAATTACCAGAATTGGACTAAAATATGACCAGAAGAATTATGGAGTTAGGATAAACAATGGAAAATACTACAGTATCCAAGGAGGGATTGCAAAATCTGAGATCCTATGAATATAAGAACTTGCAACACTTGATGAATGAGGAAACCTCAAGCAAAAAAAAAAAAAAGATTGTATCTGATAGTGTTGAAGAAAAAAAACCTGATACTAGCTTTGGAAACATAATATGGCATTAATGCTGTTGTTGGTCACTGTAGTTCTATCATTAGAAGTATAGAATAACACAAGTATGGTGCAATTCCTTTGCCGAGCTTTGGCAAATTCAAGACAATGAAGTGACACATATTCTCAGGTTTCAACTGCTCATTAGAATGCATGGTTACGTGAGCAACTGACAATCAAAATTGGGAAAATAAATGACTTAAATTCTAGTAAGTAAGCTTCCTCATAAAAGGTTGGATGCTACAGCTTCTGACACTGTTAAAATCTTGTTTGTTTTAAAAGAGCAAGTTTTACTTTCAAGGACGGGAGTGATTCAGCACTCTTCGTTGCCATTCTTATAATTCTCAAGATGAAGAGGATGGCTATGCATCAGAGAATTTTAGGAATCTCAGTTGGGAAGGGAAGCTTTTTAGACAAAGATCCTTTGCTCGTTACATATGAAAAAGGCAATTTGTTCTGTGATACCTACAGGTAGTCCTTGATTTACGACCAAATTGAGCCCAAAATTTCAGTTGCGAAGTGAGACAGCTAAGCAAGTTTTGCCCCATTTTATGACTGGTTTCCATAGTTGTTAAATGAATTGCTTCAGTTCTTAAGTTAGTAACACGGTTATTAAGTGAATCTTTGACTTTGCTTGTCAGAAGATCTCAAGTGATCACATGACCCCAGGACACTGCAATTGTCATAAATATGGCTCAGTTGTCAGGCGGCTGAATTTTGAACACATGACCATGAGGTGTCTCAGCTGCCTCTGAACTCCAAGCAGTCACAAAGCAGACAGTACTCTTTTGATGTAGTCACATTTCAGCTTTAATTTGAGCACTCAGGATTAACAGCAGCAAGAATGGGAAACCCGTGAAAAGCCAGAGTTTAGAGCTAACGTCTCTTAGTGCTTTAAATACTTCCTTTGTAAACAACCCTGGGTTAACCAACATCTGCCCCCTCCTAATACCATGCCCTCCTAATATCGTGTTGCCATCCTGCTTTTCCTTAAGGCTAGGTCCCACTGGCCAACGGATGCAAAACATATGCAAAAAGGACACAGTGGACGAGCAAAATTTCGGGGGTGGCTCCATCTGTTGTTATCCGCTCCAAAAAGTGGCCCAAATTTGCATAAACAGAACAGAAAAGAACGGAAAGGAACGGACATGGGTAGTATGTAGCGGGGATGTTAAGCGGATGTTCACAGGAAGCCAAGCGGATGGAAGCGGATGACACATCCGAGGGCTTCTGGGGGAGAATTGCGAAGCGGACGCATAGCGGAAGGGATGGATGTGTAGCGGATGACGCGGATGCATCACAGACGCCTATAGGAAGCAAAGCGGATGCATAGCGGATGTATATCGGATGCAAAGTGTTCACTGCGCATGAGGGGAGTATGAATTGCGTCAGCTCCGCGGATATAAAAAGATGCAGCTCGCACGCAGTCAGCATTCAGAGGAAAGACGTGCTGCTTCATACATCTTCGAATAACACCATGGTTCGTCAGTCGGGGAAGAAAAGAAAGCCTGTGCCTGCTCCTGCCAGCCCTGGCAAGAAGGGCAGAACCACCATCCCACCCCCTGGCACTGACTCTGAAGCTGCTGGTGCTTCTCCTGGTGGTGCTTCTGCTGCTGCTGGTGCTTCTGCTGGTGCTTCTGCTGGTGGTGCTTCTCCTGCTGGTGCTGCTGCTGCTGGTGCTACTGCTGCTGCTATGGTGGACCAGCCCCAAGGCCCTCAAAGCCCTGCTGCTCAAGCCCCTGAAGGCCCTGCTGCTGAAGGCCCCGCCAGAGGGAGGAAGTGGCTAGGGAAGGAGAAGGGAGAGAGGAAACAGCACACCGTTTCTGAGGACCATGAGGAGGAGGTGCTGGAATGGCTGAGGGAGAACAAGTACTTCTGGAGAAAGGGTCACAGACTCTATCGCAACACCAAGAAAAAACAGGCAGCTTGGAGAGACAAGGTAGAGAGCCTGGGCTACACTGCAGATGTACTCCTGGGATGATAGAAGCACATGCATACCTGGTATGGCAAGCTACACCTCAAGAAATCTGGCTAGGCCGCTGTCAAGCTCACTGACCGGGAGATGTACCTCATGGCCAAGTGCAGCTTCCTGGAGGGTGAGGTCCGCCACCGAGGAGCAGCCCCTCTGACACCCCTCTCCCTCAGACAGCCCACAGACAGCCAGTCCTCTTCCAGCCAGGAGACAGCTACGCTGTCCAGGCAGGTGTCTTCGGAGGGCCCCACGGCAGAGACCCCCCCGACAGCTGCACACCCCATGCCGGAGGACTTGGAGGATCCCCTGTCACAAATGGAGGAAGAAGCAGCAGCCATCAGAGACCAACGCACCCCTACCCCCAGCTCCACAGGATGCAGGCAGAGAGGCAGACTGGAGGGCCAGAGCCACACTGTCCTGTTGGAGATCAGGGACACAATCAAGACCAGCACAGAACTTCTCTCTCAGCTGGTCCATAGCGACATACCATCCTTGGACCGGAAGCCCTTCATCACGTACATGAGTCAGACCCTCATGGACCTGCCTGAGGCCCAATACCAGGTGATGAAGCAAAAGATAACAGACAGCACTTCTGCACAACCATCAAGGCCCAGCTGAACCTGCTCCAATCCAGTCCAGGTCTGCTCCTCCACCCCAGGTGATGTCACAGCCTTTCCACGGCTTTCAACAGCCCCTCACCTACCAAGGCTACGACTACCAGGACTTCCCACAGCAGAAACAGCCCTTCCCAGTCCAGGCCCAGGTTCATTGCATGCCACAGACCAGACAGCCCCACTACACTCCTCCTTCCTCCACCCCACAGCCAAGCCCGTCAACAGACAATCTGTCATCAGTCTAGTGCCTGACATCCCAGGTCCTTGATGAAGGGCCTCTCAACCTTACGGGACTGAGTCAGCTCTCTGAGAGCTTCCTGAACACACCATCTCCTGTTGTACTCTCGGGGCCAAGCACCCCAATGGCGCCTCAGACCAGCACTCCAGCCACAGCCACTTCCATAGTCCCTGGCTGCTTAACATCTGAGACCATGGACGTGCCTCAGAGTGACTGAGAATAGTGCCAGAGACGGAGTTGTTACCTGTTCACTTTATCTTTGCTTAAGACACTTTACTTGGTTCATTTTGCTTTTTTAATAAAGTCATACAGTTTACTTAAAACAGTTATTAATAAAGGTTATCTTTGCTTAACACACTTGGTTCATTTTTTTTACTTGTGTTGGTGAAAACTTTGAAAAAATGGTTAATCCTTTGCATGCTTGTTGTGGGATAGGTAAGGATAGCTGTGGGATAGATAAACCTCCAGTGCAAGCATAGTGGGACTGTATGGTCCACCCTCCCAGCTGCTACACATATGGACCTTTTTTATCAATAACAATTTATTCATTGATCAACACATTTCAAAATAAAGCTCTTTATTAATGCCCTATTCATTGTAGAGCCACTCAACATATATGGCACAATATCATCAGTGTTATGAGACAGGCTCAAGGAAGCATCCATTAACCATCTATCATCCTGTCTTGCCATTCCACTGCTCCAGCTGGGGAGTTGCACCAGTGTCTCAGTAGGTTGCGCTGCTTCTTCCCCTCACGTGAAGCTCTGTTGGGGCCTTGTACATCCACAGTGTCTATCAGGTTTCGTCCTTGCCTCCATTCACCAGGCTCCATGTCCCCATTGCCTTGTTGACGGTCCACAATCCTGTTCTGCAACACTGGGTAGTGGGTGCGCATGAGATTGTGCAGGATGCAGCAAGCTTCCATGATGCTCCTCACAGTCTCTGGGTGATGCTGCATGGTGGTGAGAAGTACCCGGAACCTGCCAAAGGCGTTCTCCACCACCCGCCTTGCCCTGGACAGCCTGTAGTTGAAGATCCTCTCTTCACGGGTGAGGTATCTTGAACTGTAGGGCTTCATGAGGTAGGTTCTGAGGGAGAAGGCTTCATCACCCATGATGAAGTAGGGCACATCTTGTGTGTCATTGGGTTGGGGGTCTGGATCTGGAAAACCCATGATGAGGTTGCATTCCAGCCCATCCTTGAGGTCATTTGTGTTGTATACCTGGCTATCTGAAGCTGACCCATTGCCTGAAGCATTGATGTAGATAAACTTGTAGTCAGCATCAACCATGGCAAAGTGGATGATACTGAAGAAGCCCTTGTAGTTGTAATAAGTGGACCCTGAGTTGGCTGGAGCTTTGCAGGCCATGTGCTTCCCATCTATGTCTCCAACGGTGTGTGGAAAGTTCCACCTCTGATACCACTGTTCTGCAACTTTCCTCCAGCCTTCAGTGGTGGAACAATGGAGGAGCTCCTCCACGTATTCTTCGATGATGGCCTGTACCACTTCTCTGACCACTTTGCTGATGGTGTTGTGTGGCACCCTCCAGGCATACTGCATGTTTCTGTTTGTGGTTCCAGAGGCCAGGTGGTGCAGAGTCAGTGCCACTTTCAGTCCAGGGTCCAGGTTGGGACAGAAGTTGGTGCTCGGCTTGGTCAACCTGGGTCTCAGACGCTCTACAATTTCGTCAAACATGGCTGGTAGCATCCTTATGAAGTGCTGGAATGCACGAGGGTCTTCATTCCTCAGCTCCACCATCAGCTTGTCATACAGTCCAAACTCCATTCTTCTCCCGATCCATCCTCGGACCCACACAGCTCTTGAACGTCTCCTTCTCCTTGTGTAGAAAAGGTGAAACAGTCTGAACAGGGCTTGGTTCTGGTGTTGAATGATCGCAGCTACCATAAGGACTGTGTTATGATCCATGGTGGAGAACAATGGATGATGTGGAAGAGCAAGACCAAGGGTGAAGAGGTCTGTACACCACGGCTGCTGGACTCATACTGAGATCCAGGTGATTTCCTCCCCTTTATAGGAAATATCGGTTGTCTGCTAGGTGTTCTTCCACATACTCTAGGCATACTCCAGACATCCTAAATATCCGAGATACATCCATTTTCAAACGTTTTGTCCATTTTAATGCTTCATATACGAGATGCATCCGCTTACATCCTTTCTATTTCCGTGCTACTAACGCTGTGTGGACATTACGTATACCTTTCATTTCCTCCCTCTTTCCGTTTTCAGCTGGAGCGGATGTGAGTTGCGAGGATGTCCAGAGGATGCTGAGAGGATAAAGTGGATGTTTTAACAGATGATAACGGACATAGAACATTTGTTGCTCGTATATGTCGCGGATGTACATCGTACGCAGCGGAAAGTTCATCCGCTCAAAAAGTTTTGTGCAGCTCAAAACTTCTTGCGCGGATGAAATCTCAGTGGACGGATGCTCGACGGATAGAGCGTATGAAACACGTATGCAATGAGTACACAACGGATGCATCGCGTTTTCCAACGGATGGCAAGCTTTTTTGTCCGTTTTACATCCTCTTTGCATCCGTTGGTGCAGTGGGACATGGGCTTTATCCTACCCCTTAATCACCATTGTGCTTCTATGCTATCTAATTCCCCCTAACCCATTCCGCAGTCTATCCCACCTCTGTGCTCCCTGTGCCGTTCCCAAACGTTGCAAACAGCCACAGTCACACAAATTCAGCCCCATGCAGTACAGGTTATTGCAGCCTCCCAGCCATTCCACAGCAGTTCTGTCACAGTGAAAAGTCAGGACCGCCAGGTCTTCCCTCTTCCCAAGCTCCTGGGCAGCCATAGCTTGCTGATGGCTCTGGAACAAAACAAAAGGCATGCATAGCATGCTGTGGCTGCTGATGTCACCCCCTCATGTGCCCTGTTGATGTGTCGGGCTCCAGAACAGGTTGGAAAGCATCCGGAGTCCGACAGGTGCTGCAGTAGTCATAAGTGAAAAACTGTCATAAGTCACTTTCTTCAGTGCCATTGAACGGTCATTTAACAAACTGTTGTAAGTCAAGGCGTACCTGTACTTTTAACACACTGACTTTCAAGTTTTATAGTGACTGAAGTTCCAAGTTATGTGGAAACATATGAATATTCTTCCTTTATTATATTGGTAATTTATTACATATGAAGGTGCACGTTAAACGGTTCCATCATGAGAAAATGTCACATACTTAATATGTTTTTATTTTCTCCCTAGTGTTCAAGGAAAAACCCAAATATCCTCCAAGTCAGTCTCAGGCTGTTCTCCTGGATCCATCTCCAAAAGATCACTCCTATAAACAATCAATAGTCAGTTTGTTCAGGAATGTTCCTTTTATTCTTTTGCTGATAAGCTATGGTAAGCATTTATTTAACTTATTTAAAGATGTTTGTACCAAACATTGTGTTGTTTTTATAATCTGGCTTTTTTCTTGTACTTTAGTGATTCATTTGTGAAGAGATATTTATTAAATTGATATGCCACCCATCTTCCTATTGAGTTATGGAATTGCTTTTATAAATTCTTATATAAATTTTTAAATTATTAATAATGTTAGAAACATGAGGATTAAAATTTCACATGTAGTTGATTCTGTTATACAGATATTATTCAATTTAAGCATGTAGAGTGAACTCCATACGTTCAGTTCTGAACCTGTATTAATATTGTTGAACTTTTGAATTCTGTGGTATATAATGTTTAATTGTTCAAAAATAAGGTAATGGATTTTGAAATACAATGTCTATAATTATTTAAATATTTGTGGCACTAAAAGACAAATGTAGCAAAATTGCTTCCTCTGTTTGTAGCATTTTTCAAGAAATTTCAACAGGTTTTATACCATTCATAATGTGACAGCAGTAGTATTTGCAGCTAAGAACATAATGTAAATTCTGAGGTTTGTCCTGATACCTTTCGGCTATTGCTGATGAAGGAGCAAGTGAGCTGTAAGAATGTCCAGTGATGTAGCTATGTTTATACAATTCTCTCATATGAGAATGGGGAGCTGTCACTATTCTGTATAATTCTGTATATACTGTTCTGTATAATTTGGAATATTGTGGCAGACCTGACAAGATCAACAGTCATTCCATGCCTCTCTCTTTTGACCCCATGATTCATAGATTTACTGAGCCAAGGATTTACTGAGAAGCTGGTGAATAATGTGAAATTGGAGTTGACAAAAGTCTTGGGGCATTAGACTCTTGAGTCTAATATGTAGCCATAAGACCATTTGAAGCCTACTTTTTTCAGTAATTCTTCCCTGCCCCCTCCAATTTTGCCTATGATAAAAATGATGAATGGAATTAGATTTCACTTCTACTTGTTCAGCCTTCCCCATAGTTAATTGACTGTTTGGGTATCCCCCTTTCAATGTGCTATGCAATGCTTCTGTTTATGTCTGTCTTGATGGCAAGGAGGAGATGAGGCCATCCAGGGCAAAAAGATATTGTGGGGTCCCAGGTTTCTGTTCCTTTTCAGGTAATTTAGTCTTCTGAAGAGTAACTTGTTCTGTGTTTTATGAGTTTGGCTTCGTTTAATTTCTGTAACAATGGCAATACTTTTTATTTCATTGCAGGAATTATGACTGGAGCCTTTTATTCAGTGTCAACTCTACTAAACCAAATGATATTGACTCACCATGAGGTAAATTTTTATAGCATTTGTTGAACCAAAATCAGTGCCCCACTTGTTTTGTCCTTGCAAATTCTGATTTGTACAGGAGTTAAGCATGCAGTATGTAGGAGATCTGACATTAGGTAAAAGAATAATAGCTTGATACACTGATTATGGATTTATTTTTACCTCAGATAAAAAGGATAAAATTTGTAGAAGGAATAAAAGGTGGGCTTGTTACTCTGAGAATCATAAAAAAAATGAGCATTTCATCTTCAGATCTTTGAAAGTTCTGTCTAAAAATAATAGTTTTGTAGACTTAGGTTGCCTCTATTTCCTTATTTTTTTAATAAATCCTTAATAAAATTGGTAATAGAATAATCTTTAATTAATTTTTTATAATTGGAAGACCTACCTATTTACACTACTTGAAAATGGGCTGTAAACTAAAATTATGGCTGTACATATAGTGTCCGCTCCCAGGCTGCAATATTTCTTTTACTATTGCCGTATTTTAAATTTACTTATGCTTGCTGTTCGCCTACCAAAATGATTGATACATTTTACTAATTTTTTATAGATTGATTTTTTTGAACAAGTGAATTAGAATGAACTTGCTTATTCATTTCATAATTATGTAATTTCATAATTATATTACATAAAGGGAGAAGAGATAAATGCAGGTAGGATTGGCCTCACACTTGTGGTAGCTGGAATGGTTGGCTCTATTATTTGTGGCTTATGGCTGGATCATACCAAGACATACAAGTAAGTATATAAATGGGAATAGCAAATGTTTAAATGCATATGTTATGCTTTAGTTATAATATGAAGGTTGAGTAGTTTAATAGAGGTCAAAAGACTGATTACAAAATATATAGGGAGCATAATTCTGTCTTTGTTAATTAGTTGAAAGTGTTTATGTATGTGTCAAGAGAGAATTAAGTTTATGAGAGGTCCTTGCTGAACTCTGAGCTCAGTAACTTTATCAGTATTAGTCACTGTCATTGACTAGCACTGATGATGTTACCTAGTTTGGGTAATAAAATGCCTGCAAGAAAACAAGCTCAGAGAGTACCAAGGATCCCTTACATCAACCCTGTGCTACAGATATTCTCCTTTATTAGAACTATGTTTAACTAACCATTTTTGGAAAGCTTCTGGTTATAATTCATACCTCATTTTTTGGTTTTGGGCAAAGGACCAGAATTTCTTGGTTAGTTCTAAGTGGAATCTCTGATTTCATCATTGCCAGGAACTTTGTGCCAAAGGTCATGCCACAAGAGAAATAGCAAAGATGAGAGAAGATTGCTTGACACCCCCATTGATAATATCAGGATCATAGACATTTTTCTAAACATAACATTTTAATTAGATTTCTGAAGCATTTTGTCTTTCTTTAAAAACAGATCATATGTACAGAAATTTCAGGCTGTTAAGAGTAAGACTGTTTCAGGTGGCAATGGTCTGTGTATCATGCAGACCATATTACATATCTGTACTGCTTGTGTTTCTCTAGGTTGTTACAGTTTTATAGTAATAAGCACCTTTTGAGTCTTGAAATCTGAGAAAGCTGTTTTTACAAATTTTAAAATTTGATAATAAAGCTAGTCCTCGGATTACATCTAGTTCAATGACTTTTCAAAGTTATTTTAAATGAGGGGTGTGTGATGACTAGTCATTGAAGTTGTGGCATTGTAGTGTTTCTACAACCATGTAATTGTGATTTGAGTGCTTGTTGTTAGCTGGCTTGCATTTATGATGGTTGCAACATCCCATCATCATTTGTGAGCTTTTCTGCCTACTTCCCACAAGCAAAATCGGCAGGAGGTCGCAAGTTGTTTTAAGTAAATTGCTCCTGCTCCAGCTAGGTGACAGGGCGAGTGGTACCTGATCAAACTTATGCCAAGCTGTAGCATCCCCCTTCCTTGCTTGCACTCACACCATGCCATAGTATCTACCTCCCACTTGCACCACAGCACCTATCTGCTACCTGTCCACACGCCATACATCTCACTGGCCTGCCAGCCTGCTTGCAAAAGCTTGTTGTGAACTTCCTGCTGGCTCCCCATTGACTTTGCTTGTTGGAAGCCAGTGGTCAGTTGCAAGCTGCAGTCACATGAGGTCCTTCTTAGCAACTTAATGATGGCACAGGGATTGTTAGGATTGCTATTGCTAAGCATTGCAGTCACACAATGTCACACTTTCGGAGCACATCATAGAAATTTACAACAGAAATTCCAGTCCCAATTACTCTACTCTGTTAGGTGGCAAAAGAAGGCAATGACAGATTGCTACTGAAAATGTACATTTTTATTTGAGCTCTGTGTAATGAAGTAATTGTAAAAATGATTTGTGTTTTTTTTTCTACAGACAGACCACACTAGTTGTATACATCCTCTCTTTTGTTGGGATGGTCATATTTACATTCACTCTGAACTGTAGAAACCTTCTAGTTATATTTGTGACAGGTGGAGTACTTGGGTAAGGCTTTTTGCAATTAAATATACTGCAATGCTAATTCAGGAATATTAAATTTATATTTTGTTTCATGTAACAAAGTGCTAATTTTCTAGTGGAATATATTTCCAAATATAGGTGGATTTTTGTAACTGGATTTTCAAATTATTGGAGTAAACTAGAAAATCCATTGTAGGTTATTCTAATAAATACTGAAGAACAATTTTGATACTCATAGTGGAATTATTGCTAATTTGCACTTTGGCTTTTTATGTCAGTTTCTTTATGACAGGTTATCTGCCCCTTGGTTTTGAATTTGCTGTGGAAATTACATACCCAGAATCAGAAGGCACTTCATCAGGGCTTTTAAATGCTTCAGCACAGGTAATGAGGAGTATTTTACTAGAGTTTTGAAGTTTTGAGTTCAGATAACTTTATAACTTCAGTAATGCTGTTTTCATAAATAGGTAATTAGCCAAGATTGAGGAAACAACTTTCAGAAAGCTTTGCAGAACATAGTTAGCAATTATACAGTTTTCCTAAAGCTTGCAGCATCTCTATTGAAAATATTTAGAAAATAGTGTATACGTTATAACAATTTCATTTCTATGCAAAAAAAAAATCACAAAAAAATATTTGTCCTTTGCTGAATTTGCTGAATTTATATTGGCACTGTGGAAAAATGGATTCGGGGTTACCCAGTCCATTGTAATTATTTTTTCCTCATATCTCTGTTTATGTTTGGAATCCAAAATAATACTTTTTTTTGACTGAGCTATTTTCCATTAGAATGGCAGGGTAATTCTGGGATGAGTTTTTCCCCCTCCACCAATTGAATAAATTTGCAGGCCATGAATAATACACTTTTAATATGAGAACACGCTGTTCTTTTCTGAAAGTAGCACGTTAACAAAATCCCACTTATGGGGCACAGTTGGAAATAAAATTGGCAGAGTTCAGGGAACTCAAGGAGAACTGGCAGAGTTAAATTCTGATATGTGTTCTTATAAACAATTACAGATATTTGGGATCGTCTTTACATTGATCCAAGGAAAGCTTACAACAGTTTACAGTCCTCGTGCTGGAAATATTTTTCTCTTTGTGTGGATGTTTATAGGTATCATTTTAACAGGTAATCACTTAACATTATATCAAATCATGTTTTTGTTCTTTATAGAAAAATTGTGAATATGAAATCTGTCCAAAGGTTTAAGTCATTTTTGTTTATTTGAAACTGTAAAACTCCTTTTATTCCCCAAAAACATACACATATCTTACAAGAATAAAAACACAATGCATCATAATGGTAAAGCAAATAACAATTTGTAAACATTTTAAATATGTTAACAGTAAAGGAAGAGCAATAAGAAACATGATCTTTAAGAAATATCTAAACTCAGATAATGCCCGAGGCTTTGAAAATCATTAAAGGCACACAGACTTACTTCTAAGCAGTTTCCTTTATTGTTCCTCACCTACAGACAGAAATCTTACCCAAACTAGTATCTCCTTAAAATATACTCTGAGAACTTCTAGGAAGGAGCTATTCTGATCCTCTTTCTCCCACCCAAACTATCTAAACTTCATTGTCTCTTGATCCTTGGAATGCAACTTTTCCCTTCTGGGAATCCAGACAATATTCCATCACAAATATTTGTAGAATCTGAGGGAATTGTAAATCTTAGCTTCTTATAGTAATTATATAGAAGATCCCAAAGGTAATACATTAAATTTATTTAATAGTATAATAGAATATAAAAGCAATATTGCTGCATACTTTCAACAAGCTTTGGTCATATTACGTATCACCTAGATAGACAGATGATAAACAGACAGACAGACAGGGCTTTCATTGGAAAGAATAAATTAAATTATACTGAAGAATAAAGCAACTTACTCTAATCATTACCTTTAAATTATTTTCTTCTCTAAAGTTAACAATAATTAGCTTTTACCAAACTCCAAGAGGATCAAACAGTAGAGGTATCTGGAGTGTCTTCTACAAATGGAAAGTTGTGGAGTAGAATGAGTTCTCAACATAACATACGTTCCAGAAAAATGTTTTCATTTAGTTGTTCAATCAGTTTGAATACTTCTTATCTACATCAGTTCTACTTTCATTGCACTACAATGGCTGCTGTTCAGTTCCCATGTTATCTTGATATCATCACTCCACCCATCACCAAAATATCCTTTCCCTGATCTAGATTTGCACTTTTGATTAATATGTTTTAATATTTACTCATATAATTATTTCTCAATTCAGAAATATCTGAAAAATATTTCAATAAAGCAAGTATTAGATATTCTGCAGAAGACTTCTGACATTAATGTATTGGTGTCTGTAGGACAATTAACAAAGCCAAACTTAAAAAAATCACAGCGAATGTATTTGAATTGATATTTAATACTATCTCTTTTTTAGCTTTAATTAAATCTGATTTGCGAAGGCACAATATAAATTCAGGGATTGTAACTGTGGACATTAAATCTGTAAGTAATTTTAATCTTTAAATTTATTGTTGTGATTATAAGTTTAATTCACTATCATTATATTGTCAGTTCTTTTGAGTAAATTTAAAAAAAATATTTTATGAAATTTGCAACTTTTTTTGTTTAATGTTTCAAAACCTAATGTATTATTTACTGTTTCTGAAGACCTTCCAGTTTATCCAATTTTTATCTCAAATCTGTCTGTAGCATATGAGGAAGAGAGACAGACCACTGAGAAATTGAAAGAATGCAGGATAATATAATTATAGAAAGCATTCTCTTCCTCTGAGTTGGAACTTAACAAATATTCAATTTCCTCCTGGAAATTCAGTAGCTATCATGTTGCATATTTTAAAATGACAAACAGCACTGTAATATTTTTTGAAGTCATTACCTATTCTTTCACTATATACATATTTAAATGCCATTATGTAACTAATTATCAGTGGGTTATGTTCCATAGATAAGGGACCTAACCCACTAATAACTCAAATTTTTCTTTTAATTATTTTCTATAATTATTTATATTGGAGTACATAGTGATCCCCAAAGCCAATAATTGGGCTGTTTAGTCTTAATATACAAAACAATTGCAAGTAATATGATACATTTATGGAAGGCAAATGTTCATTTGCGTATCAATGAATGTATATTCATTTGTGTATAAATATTAGGTATAATATGTTAATATTTAAATGTATGGTAAAACTTGACTTGGAGGGTTCTAATATAGATGACAGTATGACTTATTTGCATTTCATACACATTCCTACCAATTGAACTTTTTACTAATTAATGTTAATTCACCTCATTTTCAAAAGGATTTGGACAAAACATAGTATAGTGGTACCTTGGTATTTGTTTGCTTTGAAACTCATTGAACTTGGCACTCAACACATTTTGACATGAAAATTTTATCCCAGACTCATCGTTTGTTCATTATTTGATGTGCAAGCTAGAACTTGTCGTTGGTTGCCTTGTGACTAATACATTATTTCTTAAGGGAATTTTTTTGTGTGTACTTCTCACCCCCCATCCGTAACAATTAACAATGAGTACTGAGGTACCACTGTATATATTTTCATTCTTCTGAATGTTTCACTGGAATTTAGGGAATACCCTCTTTTTTAAACTCTGATAATATTCCATGCTAGCTTCTCATTAAATCTGTTTTCTAAATCTCCTATGTTCTGAATTGCCTTTTATTTCCTTGACAGATACCCATTGACAGTCCGATTGAAGATGAAAATAAAACATCAAGAAACAAGACAGAATCAAACATGAAAAATGAAAAAACACTACAATTGGCAACTGTGTTATAATAAAAGTAACTTAATGGACAATCACAAAAACTATGAGCCTAAAAATTGTGCTAAATGGCAGCAGTTAGCAGTGATTGTACAACTAGATAAAGATTGTATATACTTAATGAACACATTTTCACTTTAAAATTGTAATTTTCAACAATTGTTTTTTCAGTGATAAAATTCCCAGGAATATTCCATTTTTTATTTGGAAGTTGTGCACTTTCATAAAACATGTTATGCTGTAAGTGATAAATTAAGAATCTCTTTTTTCAAAATCTGTGCCACCAGCTAATCCACACTTGGAATTCTCATATAGAATGTGAGCTGTGAGTAGTTTGATATCAATTAAAACTTGGTTTTTATTTGAAATACTCAAAATTGCCCTTCCTATAGGAGGGCACCGTCTTTAGTACAATAGACAGTATGAGAAATTCATATTTTTGGATGTGTTATACTGTAAATCCTGGATTTTGCCATTTTTTTGGCTTTGAAATCTTTTTGTTATGAAACAAATGAGTGAATGGTAAATTCCCAATTTCCAAGTAGTATTTTATATTCTAAATTATTGAAGACGAAGGCCTTCTGAATTTTTGATCACAGAACTAGATATTCATGGTTCCTTAATTTTTTTTACATTCTGAAAATGAACATTGAATCACAAGAAAGTATTGCCATATCATACAAAGGCATATGCATGTCATTGGGTTCTTTACATCACTTTGTGAATTTGTGAAAAGTAAATGTAGAAGAAAACTTCTGGCAAATAAAATATAAAATAAGACAGAGCTCACAATGGATTCTATATGTTAGGACTCTATACATTTGTTAGAAATGTGTGTAGATTTAAAATAACTCTACTACTTAACAAAAAGATTTACATGATATGGAAACTTGACAGTGTTTTCAGCCTATTAGTTTGACAGAAATATTTGGTTTAAAATGGAATAAATATGTTTCATAAATGTTCTCATGTCCTTTGGCTTACCTGGAAGTAAATCAAGATAAACTTTCAAATCTTTTTTACCTTTAGAAGAAGGGTGAAAGCAACGTTCCCTCTAATTTTCTATGTGTCTGAGCAAACACATCAACTCCTTGAGCTCATTGTGAGCAACATCAGACATGTGTACTGTGGTGAGGCCAGTATCGCATCCATCCAAGTAGCACGATTTATTAAAAGAATCAAATTACAGCATTTTATATTTCCGTTAGAATTCTTTTAATTAAGTGCTTTACCAAGCTTACAATGAAAAGGACAACATACTTCTTAACCTGTGTACTATGATAACACTATTTGAAGTATAAATGTTTGTTTTTAACTACAGCAAAACATAAATTGCCAGCCAAGCCAACTATAAACTCAATTTTCATTGTGAAGCTCTGACTTGTATTACGAGTATGAAATGTCAGTGTGTGAAGCTCTTTCTGGGTGAGAGCCTGAGATGGTCCTACTGTGTGGTCTGGTAGAGAGTTCTGCTGTCCATTGGTTGAAACTGAGAGAGAGTCCTACTGTGGTCTGGAAGAAGGTTCTGTAGTCCATCCATTGGGGGAGAGAGAGTCCTCCTACTGTGATCTGGAAGAGAATCCTGCTGTCCACTGGGAGAGAGGGTCCTGTGGTCTGGGAGACAGTCCTGTAACTCTTTGTCTGCAAAATAAAGTATACAATGACACAATTGTTAGCTACTACTCAGAAACTACAGTATTTAATGATCAACATCCATAAATGAAAATTCTAAATGAGACTAGATGAGCACAAATCTGATTGAAAAATTAATATACACCTTAACATTCCCATCTGTTTTTCTCATCTCTCCAGTGTTTGTACACGTTGTCCAGGTTGATGTCCTCATCTGCTTGCAGCTTTGACTTTATGTGCATCAGCTGATCCAAATGTGCCACTCCAAGGCGATTTCTGGATGCTGTTTTGATACGATTCATGAAACTAAAGCCTCTTTCACAATCTGCACTGGATGCTTGAAATGTAGCACAAATATCCACCAGCTGAGAGATGTTTTTTAGCTCCTCACATTTTAGTGTTGCAGCCACCATATCTGAGAATGTGCTGATTGACCCTTGTTTAAGTTTTTGCCTCATTATGTACTTGAATTCAACATATTCACTGTTAATGACCTCTACAGAATGTGGGTGATGAAGAATGACCTCATACTACTTTGCCAGTGTGGCAACATCTGCTGTTCCATAGTCAAAACTGATGTCTGAGCTCAATGCTTCAATGTCAAATGCAGACCACTCCTTTAATTCATCCTCTGGAAAACGAGCATCCAAATGATCACAGAGCTTACCAATAAAATGAGTAATCTCACTGGTGTTTCTGCCATCAGCAGAGGAGGCCCTCATTGCCTCTTTGACATGGTCACTCCACTGAACATCCTTTTCATCTGTCAAGTATTGGGAACGCAACTTCTCAATCTTTACTCTTGCAAAGCAGTGCCCTTCCATCACAGTCAAGTTGTGTCTTTGAAAAGAAAGACAGAGGTGTGCTAGCTCATTCAAAACATCTCCCAGAGCAATGAGAGTAACCTTGAACTTTGAATTAGTCAGCTTTTTGTAACAGTAATTTGCCACTGGATCTCTGTCATCACTGGGTTCTCTCTTGCAGTATTCTTCCAGCACAGAATAGTTCCTAAGAACAGCATTCACAGCTTGGTGCCATGACAGCCATCGCACTTCGTTCAGAGGCCTAAATGACAATGTATCCTCATCCATAATCTTTGTGAGGTCTTCAAGTTTTCCCCTCTTGACAGTGGATCTTGAAAAAATGGAATAAACTGTTCTAAGAAGAGTTTCCACACCACGCATCAAACGTACATCTTTCCACGCATCATCAATGCCCAAGTCCTCTCTATGGGCCACACAGTGTTGTTCAGTTAGGTGTGATATTTGCCGCTTTAATAAAGCTGCAACTCCGTTGTGTTTTCCTAGCATTACTGAGGCACCATCGGAGGTCAGCATCACCATTCTCTGCAGGTCCAGTTCATGCTTGGTGTAAAACTGAATTATTGCTTGCACAATATCCTTAGCAGTGCAGGCTGACAGCTGAATGATGCCGCCAAACACAGTTTTATGGTTAATGTTATTTTCCTCCCTGTATTTAAAATACAGGACTAGCATTTTGTGCACTGTTATGTTTGTGCTCCCATCTACGATGAGGGTGTGCCAAGGTGCATTTTTAACACTACACACCATCTCATTCTGCACCTTGTGATTTATTGAATTCAAAAATTCAAAGGCGTAATTTTTGCTACGCCAGCTTTCTGGTATACTCACTTTGCCATGTGATTGTGAATTTGTTGAACCAACAGCATAGATGCATTCATCTTGATGGCTAGCAGAATATTGTCAATGAGAACTTTAACTTGCTCTGGGCTGGATTTCTTTACGAGTGATATAGCTCGTTCCTCTTCTCTTGGTCTTTGGCGCTTTCCCCCAACAAGTTACTGATCCCCATTCCCATCTTACATCTGCGTACAATTTCAACTGCTTTCAAATGACTTTTGTGCTGAATGTGACGCTTGAGGTAGTCCAGCTTCCATTCTGTCCACACTTTGCCTTCCGAAAACTCGTTTGCTACTTTGGCTTCAGAACATGTTTTGCAGAGCAGACCTTTCTCGCTCGAAAAAGAAAAAATATCACACAATTTCACTTTTTTTGTTTGTTTGTTTGCACAAACTCAGACAGCCATTCCACCTTAAAAGAACTGCATTTCTTTTTAACTTTGGCTTCATGAGGGGATGTGTCGATGCCCGTTCGTTTTCATTTTGCCATTGTTATATAAAGGTTTAAACAAAAGCAGCCTACACGTGTCTTCTCTTTAGTCACCATTTGGCTAGCTAAAAACGTGGCGGGCGGCACATAATGACGTTGTCAATCACGTCGATTTGGTGCGTCAGTATGTATGTGAATCACATAATTGGCTGGAGCAACCAATCGCCCCTCCCTCACTCATTGAATCACATTCCAAAATAGCACAGCCACAGACTGAATAGTTATATATGGTTTTTTATTTATTTATTTTATTTTCACTTCAGGTGGGATTTCTATTTTTTGTGCGCAGTGCAAAATGTCTCTGCGCAGAGACCGTAACACCAGTGCGCAATTGTGCACGCGCGCAGCTTAGAGGGAACGTTGGGTGAAAGTAAATGGCTTGCTGCTTTGCTGAGTCCTCTTGTTATGATATTTTTCAAAAGAGTAAGTATGGTAATAAGTCTTCATTTTCACACAAGGAATAAATGTTGCTTCAAGGCTAACATAGTATCCATATATAATAATTTATGAGGAAATCAAATCACATTTCTATCCCAGTTATCAAAAAAAACCCTAAGTCTTTCTTTAAAATTTATAGGATGTCAAGATATTTAAAGTTTGCTAGATCATACCAATATTTGCAACAATTAGTATTTATCAAAATGGCCAACATATGGTGGCTTTAGAAGTATTTACTGAAATAACGGAGGTATTAGAAGTTACTGTTCTTTTCTGCACTCTTCTTTAGTGAGACAAATGGAACAATTATCCCAAACTCCTAAATAACTATTTTGTTCAGCAATCTGCTTTTTTATCTTTTTGAATGTTGTATTTAAAGATAACATTATTTTAGGTATTGAACAAATGAAATGTATGAAGAGTACACTTATATAATTTATTAGAACAGTTCAGTCGTTGTCTTGTGGCTAATAACTAGCTTGCTTATTTGTAATCACATTTCTATTATATGAACTCTAGCCACTCAGCTGAACAACATACACAAAATAAAACAAAACTGCGAAGATAGTAGCATTTGGAGGGAATATCAAACAACTCTCCTCCCCATCAGCAGAGATGGCCCTCAAAATCACTTGAGGCATAGGAGAAACCCCATGTTTTAACACACTCAGGCTCATGTTAAAACTGTTGTGCTGTGCTGACTATGTAAGAGCTGAGCAATATATCTCTGCTTTGCCTCATCTAGGTGGCTTCACAGTGCATTTAAAAGTTCACAGAGCTGATGGAACTGACTGCCTCCAATAAGATTGTCATGGTCTGCCTGACATTTATGCCAATGACATGGTTTAGCAATTCAGCTCAAGAGGAATTGTAGCAAAGACATCTGTTGATGAGAAATTGCATGCTGGCAGTTCACACTGGGGACCGTATATTTAGACTGACATGAATATAATTTGACAGAGTTAATGATTCCAGTGCTACAAAGCAAAACTCAAAATGTCAGTGCTAACCCCAATTGGTGGATTCCTTGAATAGACATCAAATTACTGTAATTTCAACTCTTAGCAATCACTGATAAATTCTCCTATGAGCTGTTCAGAGCACCCAATAGTGGGAGGTGCTTAGTCTTATTCACAGGCTGAGCTTGATTTGTGGAACGCTCCTCCTCCACCACGTGATTCCTCCTCACCGTTCCCCAGTTTTTGCTCAGCCTTGTACGAGACAGGCAGTGCTTTGGATGCTTTGACCAAAACAGGAATATTAGCAGGTTTGATTGCAATTCGATTTCCTTTGGTTTTCTTTGTCTTTAGCCTTCAATCCTTATCAGTCTGAGAGTCCGGTTTAAGGGAAGCGCTGTTCGTGCCCCCCCCCCAAAAAAAGGTGGTGGGAGGCTTTTGGAGCTGCTCTGTTCCACCTCCCCACAGCCAAAATTTTATTAACTCTGCCAGTTTGATTGCCACTGTGTCTTTATTCCGTTTGCTTGCTTGCGGCTTGATATTTCGTTTTAAAAGTCGTATCGCCTTTACCACCCCTCCGAATGCCATTTTCTTCAGTGGGGAGGTTAATTAGGATTAATTCCCCTTTTCTTCTCCGCCGTTTCTGTTGATTTGAGAGCTCAGGTTTCATTTGAGCTCTCGCTTAGTTTGCAAGGTGGGAAGCTGTTGCTGAGAAGCGCGTGAAAAGACTTCAACTGCTGGAGGCCATCTTGAGTGCCACCTCGTGGCTGCACGCCTTGTCTGTCTTCCCTGAGCTGTGTGAGGTATTTTCTGCTCGAAGCAACAGAATTCCTTCAGGATTCTGAGAGTTGTTTTACCCTCATTTTGGCTACCTGCACTCGAGGACAATTAATTCGCTTTTAAAACTGTTGGCTTAACCCTCACAGCCTTATTCTCAATGGCACAGCAGCAAGCATCTAGGCCAGTGTCCGCCTGTGCAGGGAAGCTGCTGAAGGCCCTAACAATCATCAATCTGGGCCTTAGGCGTTCGCTATTTGTCTAATTGGATTACTCATTAGCATTGGTTGTTCTATTATTAATATTGGAATATACATATATCATTAATCAAAGTAGCAATTACAAAGCAATTATAGCAATAATATTATAATAATTATTACAATCATAGTAATCACTCATGGTAACAAACTACTTAACAGTATAATTTTAATTTTCAATAAAATATTATTACTGAGATATGACTTATATATATATATATAGACACCAGTAAAATAAAAAGAATAAATAAAAGGGGGCAATAAGTACTTTATCAGGGCAACCGTTTTTGACTCAGATTGGACCCTGGGCATGCCAACTGCCTTGTACACAGATTATATTCAATTACTGTTATTCTAATTTTAATCAAAATGGTAGATGGTAGCACCTCTCAGGCACCTTGCTTGAAGATAAAAGCCAAATCAAAACAGTGGAAATTCTAAAGTCTCAGGGATGCCTTAAGGCGCCATAAGGCTTTACAAAAGCAAATAGACAGGCATTCTCGAGAGGTCCACGCTGTATCTCAGGGTGCCCCCTCTTCCAGTCCGTCAGTTTTTTCACACCCTCCTCCTCCTCTAGATCTCTCCCTTTCATCCAGGTGCAGCTTAACTCCACAAGGACAACAGGCTCAAGTGTCTGGAACACCAACCAGGTGGGCCCCTGAAGCCACATTCACTCCGACAGCCGCTGGTCTTCGCCAGGGTGACAGCTTCATTGAGGAGGTTTCAGAAAGGATGAAAGCCTGGATGGAGATGGCTATCGCCAAGGGATTGCAGCAGGGTTTCAACATGCGCTAATGTCCAGACCTTACCCTATAGATACTGACCAAGAACCCCAAACTCTGAGGACACTGACCAGGTCGGAACAACACCAGTCCCAGGTACATTTACAGGGGGAGACCCCTCTCCAAGGGCTGGAGGAGGAGGAGGAGGAGGAGGAGGAGGAGGAGGAGGAAGTAGATCAAATCTTTCAAATGGCCGAGTCTGAAGTGGGATCAATTCATGATAGCGAGCCCCTGTCAGAGGCAGACCCCTTAGAAGGGGAAATGTCTGAGGATGAAGATCTTATTCCTGACCAGCCTGCTTTTACAGGCTTAATTTGGCCACAGCTTTTCAAATCTCTCTTGCTTAAGGCAAAGAATATTGCAGGCCTAAACAAGCCAAAACTTTCTGACACACCTGACCCTTCTGGGGAAGGACCAGAGGACATAACCTTCAACCAACTGGTAGTTGAAGCAGAGGTAATTCCAGTCCCACCCATATTTTTGGACCTGATGCAGAAGCAGTGGGCTTCTGCAGCAGTATACACCTCCCCAACTGGACAGGATAGGAAATACTTCACTTGGACCCTGAATTTGCAAAGTTACTGGGGACTCCCGAGGTAGACGAGCCTATAGTGGATTTAATGTCCCCCTCTATTCCCAGTGAGGCACTGGAGGCCTTAAAGCTGGAGGAAAAATGGGTCGAGCTAGCCCTACACAGAGCTCATCAGTCTGATGCGTGGGCTATCAGATCCGCCTCCTTCTTCACACGGTCATCTTTTAGATGGCTTCGTCTTTTGAAACAACATATTCCTTCTTCTAACATCAGGGCGCACCAAGACATCGCCAAACTTATGGCAGCTGCTGAATTCTCTGCCAATGCTACCTATCACATAGTCAAGTTTTCACCATTACCTCGCATGTCACAGCACGTCGCTTGCTATGGTTAAGACACTGGCAAGCCAACTTCAAACACAAATCCAAGCTGGCATCATCCCCCATTGCGGTAGATAGATTGTTTGGCCCTTCCCTGGATCCGCTACTAATTGAAACATGCAAAAAGAAGAAAATTCTCCCTTCCCCTTTTTAGGAAGTCAGATTCCAAAAGTCCCCAGTCCTTTCAGAGGGGATCCTTTTTGATCTTTCTATCAGGGATCCTTCTCTGGAAGATACCAGAGCCCCCCAACAGTTAGACCAAGACAACAACCAGATAGGTCCATCTCAGTGGACAGAGGTAGAAGGGATGGTCAATCCAAAAGATCATATTGGGGAGCAGGCCCTTCCGGCAACCAAGATAACTCCTGGGACCCAATTCCCATTGGCGGACGCCTTAAGTTATTCGCTGACCTCCTCTACCTCTGACACCTGGGTCAGAGATACGGTTAGATTTGGCCTCGTGCTGGAGGTTAGATCCAATTCCCCAGATCCCTTCATGTCATACCCTCCTTCCAGAGACCCGGTCAAGCGGAATCTCATGGATTCCGCTATCCAGCATATACTGGATATATGAGCCGTCCAACCAGTAGCGACCAATCAACAAGGACAAAGTTTTTATTCACATCTTTTCGTTATGCAAAAAAAAAAAAAATAGAGGGGGGGGGGGGGGGGGGGTGGAGAGCGATATTACATTTGAAAGGTCTCCACTGTTTCTTAGTATATCGCAAATTTAAAATGCATACCCTCTAATCAATATTACTGGGTGTCAGGCGGTGCTCCCTTCAAAATCCAAGAAAGAAATACTTAGACTCTTTAATTTAGAGAAAAGTTATCTTTTACTGAAAGTGAAGTGGTAGCAACCAGAGAATTCTGAATCTGAGGAATTAGGCGTGTAAATCACATATACAAAGTGATGGAAGTGTTCCCACCCCCAATAGTTCAAATGAAACTTCCAATTAGAAATTGTGAATATGATCATGTGGGCATCTTCAGGTGATGATGTCTGTTGACCTTGGCATACTTTGATAACGGGTTGCAGTTGCGCAGAGAAAAGAAAGCTAAGCGAGAAATAGAAACCTAACTTACAAAACAGAAAAATGTAACACCTCCAGCTCACTTCCCAGATTCATCCCACTCTCCCCTCCCCCCATTTCTTATGACAGCCGAAAGATGCAAAGCGATAGTAGAAGATCTTGAAGGCTGACACTGGGTATCAGGAAAGGGGTCGTGCTCATGCCCATAAATTGACGGAGGCGTACTTGCACATTGATATTAGGCCCTTCTATTATAAGTTTCTGAGTTTCTGCTACAATTACCACCATTTTGAATTTGTGGCCCTTCCATTCGGATTAGCCTCCGCCCCCAGGACCTTCACCAAGGTCCTCACGGTGATAGCGGCCCACCTCAGGAAGATCCCGGTACGCCTGCAGCGTTATCTTGACGATAGTTTGATTTTATCTACTTCCGCTCATCAGGCAGTCATAGACACTCAGAACACATTGCTATCCCTACTAGAGCATGGGTTCTTAATAAATTGGAAGAAGAGTCAATTAACTCCATCAACTCGGATAATCCATTTAGGGGCGATCATCGTGAAAGGCAAGGTTTATCTGTCACCAGATAGACTAAATAGCATTCAAAAATCGGTTAAGAAGATCAGGTTGCTTGAGAAGGTGTCCTTAATGGACCTATCAAAATTGTTGGGCAAAATGATCCTCATATATTTCTATTATTCCTTGGGACTGCCTTCACACTAGATCCCTCCAGTGGTTCCTGCCACCGTACCAGCGATCCGGCCGAAGCAACTCCAAACACAAAGTCAGGGTCCCGCCCAAGGTTCTCAAATCTCTCCTCTGGTGGTCCAAACCGGTTATCAACAGAGGCTGTCTCTTCAAGGAGCCACAAAGGCTCACATCACCACAGATGCCAGTCTGTTTGGATGGGGAGCTCACGTTCAGTCGCTCTCAACCCAAGGCAGATGGTCTGACATAGTACAGTTGTGCAGCATAAACTGGTTGGAATTTCGCACAGTACACCTGGCCCTTCGCAACTTCTTCCCCCAGGTAACGGGGTCAGCACATACTGATACTGACAGACAATGTCACATAAACAAGCAGGGGAGCACACAATCGAAGCACCTAATGTGGGAAGCGGAGCGCCTGTGTCGCTGGGCAGAGAACAACATACTTTCCATCAAGGCAGAACACATTTAGGGTCTGTCAAATGCACAGGCAGACTGGCTAAGCAGGGCCACCATAGCTCAATCGGAGTGGCGCTTCCACCCATCTCTGTTTCAAGAAGCGGCATGGACATTTGGTCAGCCAGTGGTGGACCTATTTGCTTCCCCTCTCAACACTCAGCTCCCAAGAATTTTTCCAGGTACCCATCCCAAGGGGCGGAGAATTTCAACTTGCTCTGCTGTAGTTGGCCCCGGGTCTCCTGTATGTATTCCCTCCACTTCTTCTGGTTCCCAAGGTCATCCAGAAGTTACTAGACGAGAGAGCGGAATTACTTCTAGTCGCAACTTACTGGCCAGATGGCCATGGTTTGCAGACCTCCACAGTCTCTTGGTAGCTCCCCCCTGGAGAATTCCATCAGACAGAATCTCATTAACTCAGGGGCCCCTTCAACATCCGGACTCTCAATGGTTACAATTGACTGTCTGGAGGTTGAGCAGAGTGGTTTGAAGGGCGGAAAGCTCTCCAATAGGGTTATTGACATTATCCTAGCCGCCAGACTGTTGTAACTATGTATCATTCATGTGTTTGCAACTGTGTATCATTGCAACTATGTATCATTCAGGCATTTGCAACATTGTATCATTCACGTGTAGTCATTGAGCTTCTGTCTCTTCAGTGACCTTTGCAGGGCACGTACAAGGGACAAGGAGCTAAACATCTGTAGATAAAGCTTATTTACATTGTGAGTAGTTTGTCTGGCATGCAGCTTTGTAAAGAAGGAATATCCTGATCGAATTATAAATCTTGCAATCCTGTCTGACCTGGTATCTTGCCTGATCTGAGCTATTGTAAATCTTGCATATCCTGTCTGACCTGGGCTTAACCTAGGCTCTGAAAAAACAATCACCCCCTTGTGAAGGAGCATAATAAAAGAGCGTGTACCCAGACATTCTGGGCGCACTCATCCCGAGGAACTTCGTCTCCTGTCGTTTCTCCTTTCGCTCCCTATCATGAGACGCCCATCTGATGCGGGATAGCAGATACCGCACCAGACGCCCTTCAACAATTTGCATTTACAACGCCACATGGTCCACCTTCTGCAAAAGGGTGTAGTAAGTTTCAAATTGATCCTGCCTCTCCCTCTGTCGATCAGACTCCAGAGTTTTTACGGGAGGGACTTGATAAGGGGTTGTCACTTAATACGTTAAAAAAAGCAGGTATGGCATCAGTTCTCACTTGCGAGGGCCTAAGTTTTCTTTCATATCATCCACACATAAGGTTTTTCCCTCGAGGAGCCTCCAATTTACGCCCTCTAGCAGTGCACCGTTATCCCATATGGGACCTTATCAAGGTGCTTGTGGCTCTGACTAAGGGACCTTTTCAACCTTTGAAAACGTCAAGTCTCCACTTTTGACGTGCAAAGTAATTTCACTTGTAGCGATCACTTTTGCTTGTCATGTTTCAGAAATTGCAGCCTTGTCCATCAGACAAGATCTCTGCATTTTCATGCTGATTGAGTGGTTCTTCGCCCCGATCTCACATTTGCCCAAGGTCAATTCGGCCTTTCATAAAGCACAAGAGCTTATTCTTCCAAATTTTTGCCCCAGTCCATCACAGGGGATGGAAAGACAATGGCATAAGTTTGATGTGAGGCATGCACTGCGAATCTATATCAAGCTGTTTTTTTTAATGTTTTTTTGATTTTTTTATCCTATTTTTATTACTTTATAAGTAATTCAAGGTGGCAAACATACCTTTCTCCTACTTTTCCACTGCAACCTTCTGAGGTAGGTTGTACTGAAAAGGAGTGACTGGCTCAGTATCATCTAGCCAGCTTTCATGCTTAAGGCAGGACATGAACCTTAGAATCCTGGTTTGTAGGCCACCATCTTAACAACTTCACCAAACTGGCCCTCTTCCTATCCTGCTTCAAAATCTAACTCATTTCCATAGAGTGTCACAGGAAATATCACAGTTTTTAAATACCTGTAGGTACTGTGATGTACACATTATGGCACTTGGATGTTTTTTCTAAGGCCTTCATGGGTGCTCTACCAAGTGCTAGTCTCCAATGTATTTGACTGCTTGTTCCTTTATGTTGATGTTTAATTCTAATAGGGAGAAGTTATCCACTGTTGTCTCCAAACTCAGGCACCCTGAGTTGGTGTGGAGCTGATAAAAATTTGATCCCTGAATTTGAGAGAGAATTTTATCTTTTCAAAAGGGCTTCTTTGTCCACCTGAAAATATGAATTGCCAAGTAATTTGGGCAAAGCAAAAATCATAGAGAGGGAGTCAAATCATTTTAGGGTACAGAAACAAATAATAGTTACATTTGGTATAGGTGACATGTTACAGAACAAGTGACCAAACAACAAAAGACACTGATTACATGTGAATCTTGAGAAATAGAAAACACTGATTCTATAAGACATTCCATAAGTGGCAGATTTATACTTACATTACTCTTTCCAAGCTGGGTTTGTATCTTTGTTTTTGCTGGCAGAGGCACTTTGCCTCCTTTGCTATTTCCAGGGTGTCCTTTGCTATTTCCAGGGTGGGCCAGATCTAAGCACTCTGTGGGCCGAATCCGGCCCTGGGCCTTGAGTATGACACCCCTGGTTTAGATCACTCCTGCAACCAAGTTGATTTCTTAGTTAGAGCTGTTCGTAAACTGTGTTATGGGAAATTAAGTGTAGTTACAGATTGGGCGACAGACTTGCTACCACCAGTAATCAATTTTATCTTCATACACAGATGTCTTCCTTTTGTTAAAACTGAACATATTCTGGGACTGAGACATAATACTGAAAATATTTTTTTGTGAAAAAACACCAGTTCAAGTTAAGCCTGGAATGTTAGGACACACCTAAACAACACACACCCCAAAATCAAGTTCACCATGGAAACAGAAATAAACAAACAACTACCATTCCTA
>BLBF01000018.1:41568522-41610422 GCA_015471245.1 Laticauda colubrina | reverse complement strand
ATTGCCCCCAACAATCTGGGTCCTCATTTTACCCACCTCGGAAGGATGGAAGGCTGAGTAAATCTTGAGTCTGTAACTTATTCTAAGTTAGTGAAGATGGTCTGTTTTTGTTCTGTTTATGTGGTACTTCATTTTAAATGTATGAAGGTGCATCCGAGTGATTTATTGTGCTATTAGTTGGCAACAGCTACAAACACTCCCTCTCCCCCCCACCCCATGATATAGTTGGGATCTCCCAAAAGGAAGGGCATCATAGAATCATGGCAGAAATTATCTACCCTTTCATTAAAAGATTAAGAGAAAATGCTGGTCTACTTATAAACCATGCTGCTGAGGTAATGACTTGCAGCCAACAGGTGCATTTCTGTCATTTACAGCAACTATGGTACTATATGTGACTACTAAAGGAAGAAAGTGACCAGCATTTTTTATCTGTATAAACCAGACTCTGGATACAGTATTTGCCTTTCTTGCTCAACCAGCCAAGCTACTTGTATTGCTGTGATGAATATAATAGAGCCTTCCCAACCTGATAATCTCCTAGTATATTTGTATCATTCCCATTACCCCCAGCCAATATGATCATTGGTGGCCATGTACCTACCAATGTTGAGAGAGCCCATCATTGGGCCAAAAATACTCAGTTTGAAGATGAGAACTATGAGTAGGAAAGCCTTCCTGAAAGCCCTCCTGAACAAAGCCTTGTGCAGTGGGAGAACAGCATTGGATAACAAGGCATAGATTGATAATGCATCCAAGAATCTGAAACACATTGTAAATATTTGGAGGTTAGCATCACATTTAAAGGAATAGGCTTTTTCCAGACGGATATAACTATTGTGCTTTGTGTACAAATTATTACTCAAATTATGAGTCTGCACATATGCAATCTTAGTTATTGTAGTTTCCAGGTACAATAATTGTTTCTAAGTTGCTCTTTAAAGATTCACTCTTCATCCTTACCCAATATTTTAATGCCAAAGAAATCGGACAGTTTGCTTATGCTTTAGATGCTTAGCGCACAACTTGTTAATATACAGTGTTCCTTTGTTTCTGTTCACTTGTCAATTGCTAGCATGGAATTGTGACATACGAATCTCAGAAGGAGCTTCTTTCTCCAATTGCATGAACAACTGTATACCGTATATATTCGCATATAAACCGATCTCGCATATAAGCCGACCCTTAAAAAACTGCCCCAAAATGAGGAATTTTGCAAAAACTCGCATATAAGCCGACCCCCAAATACCATGATTTGTTGTTTGGGCTAATAACAAAAGAGTATTAATATGCAATGCACTGATGAAGGTTCATTATCAAAACATTTGTGTAGGAAACAATATTAAGTTAATTACCCGGTATGTAAAGAATCTGATGTTATATAATGGTAATATATGCACTTATCGTAGCAAAAGCTTGCAGAAGAGAATAAATGAGAATAAAAGCCATTATTGTTGTGTTTTAAATTTATTTATTTTCACAAATTAAACAGTGTCTCAGAATCCTTCAAATTCATCCTCACCGTCACCTTCATCCTCAGATTCCCCAAAGAGATGCTTCCAGTCCTCCAATGTATATTTGACATTTTCTTCATCCCACATTTCTTCATCTTCATCTTGATCTTCATTTTCATTTTTTGCCACTTCATCACTGTCTTCATTTTCAGTTTCATTGCTGTCCTCCTGCCATACAACATCATCTTCATTGATTTGTTGCTAATGCAACATCATCTTCATCTAATTTGTTGCTAATGCAACATTTTAAAAAGGATTTCTGTACCATTTCTTGTAAAATCATATCCCATGCAGTCTTCACCCAAGACACAACTGTGGGCAAAGGAGGGCGTTTGAAGTTTCCTTTGGCTGTTAGTTCAGCCTTGCCATCTGCCATCCACTGTGTCCACAGGTTTCGCATGTGTGTCTTGAAGGGTCTGTTCAGGCTGACATCTCGGGGTTGTAGCATTCCAGTCAACCCTCCTGGTATGACTGCCTGAATGGTGTTTGACTCCTTTAGACTCCTTTTTACCTTTTCGGTTAGGTGAGCTCTGAATTGGTCCCAGACTAGCATGGAGTGTTTCTTGTGGAGACCTCCATTTCTTGATTTATCCACCCACACTTGATTTATCCATTTGATTATGCCTTCTTCATCCATCCATCCTTTTGGATGCTGATGGATGAGCACACCACCGGGAAATTTGTCCTTTGGAGGGGTTTTTTGTTTAAAGATTACTATTGGGGGTAGTAGCTTCATCCCATCTGCAGTGCAACTCAGCACCACTGTAAAATGTTTTTTTTTGGTGCCCTGTTGTCTTAAATAAGAACTGTTTTGTCACCCTTTTGGTTCAGTGCTTTAGTGCTTGGCATGTCAAAGCACATAGGGGTCTCGTCCATATTGCCAATCCTGCTGAGAGGAAAATCACCAGTCTTTCGTTTATTTATCACAAAACGTTGGAAGTTCATCACCTTTTCCTCAAATTCTGATGGTAGCTTTTGGGCTATTTTTGTTCTTTGTCTTAGTGATATCCCATTTCTCTTCAAAAACCTTGTACACCAACCCGGGGAAGCAGTGAAGGTTGAGGTACCTTGGTATTTTCCAGATTTAGCCATCTGCAATGCTTGTAAGCGCACAGCCAATCTAGACACACTGTAGCCATCCTGCCTTTGAGCCTCAACCCACTCAAGAATGTCCTTTTCCATTTCAGGGAATTGCCCAGCTTTGGGCCCTCTTTTTGTACGTTTTGAATTGGGGGTGCAATCCAATGCACTATCCTTTCTCCATCTTCTAATATTGCTCTCATCCACTCCAAAGGTTCTTGCTGCTTCAAGGTTGCTTGTTTCCTCTGCAGCCTTCACTACTTTTAGTTTAAAAGAAGCAGCATAAGACATTCTTTTTCTTTTAACATCAGACATGGGTATATTTTAATGAATTTTACGACTACAAACACAAAGAAAGTGGACACAAAGTTGCACGTGATGATCGCAAACACGAAAGCAGTCACGTGAATGACTAACCAATCAGAGCGTGTTATGATCCGGTGGTAGAAAAAGCAAAATGGAGGCGCCCAGAGTAAAAAGAAATGTGCTGTATGTATGTATGACTGTATGGTAATATTGATGATATTGCGTGATCTGAGAAGTGTCATCATGTCATGTCGTTTGTGTGAGATCAGATTTATGCGCGTATAAGCCGACCCCCAAATTTGAAAAAAAAATATTGCGTTTTAGAGTTGGCTTATATGCGAGTATATATGGTAAATATTCTGAAGTTTGGAGCAGGGAGGATGTTGAGACATAGCAAATGGTCTTCTGTGGATTATACCTTAATTTGGCAAAGTTGGCTCAAAACTAATAGAAGACAAACCTTAACAAGTTAGGTCTTCTTTTGGACAAATGAATGCTCAGGCTGCACATTTGCACACCTACCTGGGAATAAATCCCATGTTGCTCAGTGGGTCTTAACATGATAACATACAGGGATAGGATTTGCATTAGCAAGGGGTCATTTCAGCTCTTTCACATTGCAGTCTAGCTCTTCTCTGCTCCACTAAAACAGTTTTGCCTGTCTACCAACTTGTCTCTGTCTCGTTTTATGCAGCCTTCTGTGCCATCGGTGCCAAATTACAAGGCTTCCATGACGATCCCAGACTGGCTTCAGGCAATACAAAATTACATGAAGATGCTGCAGTATCCTTTATTTATTTATTTTTTAAAGAGCTTCTTCTGTTAAGCTTATTTGTTGAGGAAAATAGAAGGGAATTGATACTTTAGTAGAGAACCAACCTGAGGAACAATAAGGAATGAAAAGTGCTGTTGCTCTATTTTCCAGCATTTATGTAGCTTTATGAGATTCCTTAAGCGTGAGGTATTGCCTTTGGCCTTTGGAATGCCATATATAGCTTTAAAAGCTACATAAGAGATTGTAATTGATGCAGGAGATCGAACAGTTATCAGACTTTTTTATATGATCATGGTACATAGAGTGTATAACCTCAGGTAGGGAATATCTATGGTTGATGAACCCAACCCTTCCTTCAGGAACTAGATAGCACCAGTGCCAAGAACTCAATATTGCAAGATAAGTTTCTTTATTGCAGGCAAGAAAGAATTTGTGTGTATGAAGATAATCTGACTACTACAGAACATACAAGTGAAGCCCTTTATATATATACAAAATAAAGGTTTTAAATTTAAGCTTTGTTCTTCTGTCCTATCCAGTCAATGGACTGTGGCCATGGTTTTCCCATGCTTGAGATTAAAATGCTCCCGCTCTCTATCTGGTCTAAACAGAACTGGTTCCAATCTGATTAGCTTCAATCTTGATGGGGGCTCATTGGGATAACAATGCAGCGGCATCTAGGGCAATTTATTGTAGCAGTAGAAATAGGTGATATGCATTCTTATAGCATGATATGTGGTTGGTGGCCTAAAAAAGGGGATTGGACCAATTCATGAAAGCCATGGGGATCAATGGCTGTTAGCCTTGACGCCAGTGTTTCTGTCTCTGAAGGTCATATGCCTGGAGATTTCTTTGGGCAATTGATTGGCCATTGTGAAAACAGGCTGCTGGACTGGATGGGCCAGACATACGATCAGTACGATACTGCTTATATTATGTTTACTGCACTGTTACAGTAATAATACTTGCAGAAAAGGTTTTAGAATAATGATTAATTACAAACTAAATACAAGTCAGCAACATGATTTGGTTAAGGCAAAGGCAATTTTAGGCTGCATAAATACTAGTTTCCAAATCACAAAATGTAATTATTCTACTCTAATTTACTTTCATCAGAACCCTGCTCAAATACCTACTCAAATTCTCAACGCCATCATTTAAGTAGGATTCTGAGAATTCTGAACAAGTTCAGGAAAGGACAGCAAAGGCATGTCAGAAAGTATGTTTATGTAGAAAAAGGAACCTGTTTGTTCTCATTGCAGAGCGCAGGACACAAAACAGTGGATTTAGGTGATAGGAGGATAGATTCTGAATATTACATAAATTTTCTGAACAGGTCAAGCCACAATCCAATTGATTCAGAGAGATTGTATACTCTCCTTCATTGGAGATAATCAAGAAGAGGCTAGGCAGCCATCTGGCTGAGATGCTTTGATTTGGATTCTTGCTCTGAACAGAAAGTTGAATTTAATGGCCTAAATAGCCTCTCTTATGATATCCACTTTGGATTTAGACTGGAGACAAATCCTGATTTTCAATAATTGTAGCAGTTTGGATAGCACTTCCAAACACACTTTTAGAAAAGATCTATATGTGAACAAGCATACAGAGACAACCTGAGTAATTCTTAGTTTCACAATGCCTTCTGAAAGATGTAGGTTTTTCAGTATTTAGAGGAGTAATTGTTTGCTTATAACATTCTTTGAAAGGGAATGACTTTATAACCAACTAAATTATTTCTTAGGCCCATCACGAAGGAGGTTATGGCTAAAAGGCTAAGTCAAGAACCATGGTGAAAGAAAAAATTGCAATGTATCTTGTCGAGGAAGACAAATACTACTAAAGCAAAGACCTCTCCCTCTCCCTCTCCCTCTCCCTCTCCCTCCCTCCCTCTCCCTCTCTCTCCTTTTCTTTCTTGAAAAGGTTATGACAAGGTCATTTATTTGAATCTTACACATACACTATTGCTTTTTTCATTTTTGCTATTACTTTGTCTTAACAAATTAAATCCAGATACAACCATACGGGAACTCAATTCTTCGAAATTAGGAAATCAAGACCTCTAAGTGGGTATGTAACATTGTACAGAAAGAATAATTTTTACATAGGGGCTTGCAAACCCAATAAATGGCCCCAACAGATGAAATAGCACAATGCTTGTTGATAGCATGTATCACAAAATCTTCTTGAATATTTCATCACCTCTCAAATTACACATCCAACCCATCTCTATTCTTAGTCTTCAGTGATGCATTAACATCAAACCACAAAGTCAACAGTTTATGCTCCTTTTATTGCACGTATTGTCTGCAGTTTTCCTTCAGCTGCACAAGAGCTATCATCTAATATAAATGTAGTTAACCTGTGACTATGAGGCCATATCTAGTCCAAAAACGCACAGATCTTGATTTTTAGATCCCTTTTTCCATTTGGAGTGGTAACAGAGGGAGAGGTGAAAAGGCTAAGAATGAAATCAAGGCCTTAAACCCTGGCACTTCTTAAAACACCTACCAAGTCCCCAAAATGGGGGAAATGATTCTGAAAATGTTACTTCCTCTCATCCTCTGGTGATGTAACAGTGACAGTGAGCATACTCCTGTGCCTCTAAGGCAGGACCGAAAGGAAAACTGCAGCATGTCTGAAAAACCTTTTCTTACTTCTGGTCTAGAGGAAAAGTCATGAACTTAGATAGCCTTTCTCAACCTTTCAGATGTTTAGACTTTAATTCCTATAATACTCAGCCAATAATGTTTATCAACACCCCAGATGCAAGCATCTGTACTAGAAACATAAAAAAACAGTTGATATGGAGTCCTGCTGTTGGCTTGCCCCATTGGCTGTGGTGGTAGTTTCCCAACATATTGAATAGACTCTTTGTCACAAATAGAGCTGTGAAAATTGGACTAGGAAAGTGTCTTTCAAACTGGGCAGACTGGCTGGCTGGGGAATTCTGGGAATTGAAATCTTCTTGAAGTTGCCAGGTTTGAGAAACACTGGACTAGGACCTTTGTCCACAGTAGGGGTATGTGTGTGTGTGTGTGTGTGTGTGTGTGTGTGTGTGTATTCATTCTGAAAACAAAGGGGAAAAAACAAAAGATTATTTGTACAACCAACATTTTTGCACAGAAATTCACAGTTGTCTTCACAGAAAAAGGTACCCATTGTTACTGGATGCTTTGCTTACCCATCTAACTTGCTCAAAAAGCTTTTTTATTAAGGTTTGTCTCACAGTCAGCCAGTTGTTTAAACTGGATATGGCATTTTTATTTACCTGTCAAGTCATTATTATGGTTAGACACAGAGTCAGCCAAATGTTTAGACTGGAATTGGCATTTTTATCCACTTTGTCTTTCTCAAGGACTCGGGATCGGCAGATGATGTTGTTCGGTGATGTTAGATGTATCATTGCAGGATGCACTGTAAATTGTTCCAAGTAAAGCTGCCTTTTGCAATTGACTGATAGTGATTTTTTTCAGTACTGATGGTGTTCAAGTGGTACTTGTTTTGTGATATTAAAAAAAAAATTGTATAGTAGTTAAAGTGCCCTCCCTTCCTTCAAAATAAATCACACATAATGAAATTATTTCACACATCATGAAATCATACAGAATGAAACTCTTTGTTATCTTGCAATTTTCATATGGAGGAACCAGCAACATCTAATGACAAAGAACAGAGATAGCTAGTTTCTTTTCAGTCTTTCAATACTTAGCAGGAAGAATTTATCCTTCATTTATCCCACAAATGACAAACATAAAACTAAATAATGCTTAACTTTAGCAAGTGTGGTGTCGGATTACTGTATTTAGAAAAAAATAGAAATTTGCTGAGATCACATTTGAATGTGACCATACACTCTGAATGTATCCTAAGACATGCCCAAGATAATTCATGTTGCTTTCTTGCCCATGGAAATAATTCAAAGGATTCTGGGCTCCAGTACTTTCAGCCTGTAAGATGTGTTTGCAAATATGGAAGGGTCCTCTTAATGCAGCCCTATATTTTTAATAATATATGATAAGATAACCTGTCTCTGCTCCCAGTAGGTACAGCAAATGAAGTATAGCAAATGAAGTATATATACTTGTATCAGGGAGGGGAATAAGACTTTAGTTTATTCATTGATTTATGGTAGGTTTCTGGTAAGTTTCCATATTCAATTTAAAGTCCTTTGTTTAGCTTATCAACTCCTATATGGCTTAATTCTAGACATCATGAAGACAATCTCCTTCAAGGAAGAATGGCTCATTTGGTATATTTCACCTAACAAGGATTGTTAAATATCCCCTTCTCTGAGATTGCTAGGGAGAGGGCCTAGAAATCAAGTTTCTTAGTAGCAGCTTTGGAATACCCTTTCCTTTTCCAGAGATTTAATTGATAACTCACTTGATACAGCTCAGGAAGGCAGTGAAAATGTTCCATGGAACCTGCAAGAGAAGAGCAAGCTGAGCTGGAAGGTGGGGTTAAATGTGTCATCAGTTTGTAGTCATTGTGATGGTGCAAGAGACCTAAGTCCAGCCCCTATGAATACTGTGAGGGGGTATGTGTGTTTATGCATGTGTATACATACATACATACATAAATATAGATACTAATACATGTTTATATAGAGACACTATTGATGCAAATATGTGCACATATCTATGTAAACATCCATCGTAAGGAGTTATAGACATGAAGTGATTGTATTTGGAGATTTATGCATGCATGCGTACACAGAGTGGATCTTTTTTTACTGCACAATTTCAGATCATTTGCATGCTGTGGTTCAGCTCATGGTTTATCTTGAACCATTTGTTTACTGATCCCAGGCAGAATATGGAAAGATAATAAATACAGTGTGTGGGAGGTTTGGCTGGGGCAGCAATTTTTAGCACAGCAGCCTGTGTGTCTGTATTTTTACAGTTGTATTTCTTTAGGGAGAATTGGAATGGTGGCGAAGCTTACAATTTAAAATGCATCCCATCAATAACATCAGAGATAGAGGGGCAGGATGGAATAGAAAACCTTAACCTTAGCTGCAATGAGTTATGTACACGAACAGCTTGAATCAAAAACTTCAAGGAAAACAAGGATTTTAAAACAGTGTTAAAGGAAGGTTAAAAATTAAAGTCTGTACATGCTACATGTAGTTATTATATCATGTATTTTGAGCCTAGAGATCTCTCTGAAAAATATAGTAATGTATTTGTAGCATTTTTTAAAATAATAATTGCAAAGATATTCTCAATCATGGCGATCTTTCTAGTCCATTAATGTTTAGAAAAAGCAATATGCCAATTAAAAAAATGCTTTTTCCAGTTTTTTTTAAAAGATACTGATTCAAAATTTTATAACAGTATTAAAAAAGAGCAAAAACCTAAAGCCTTTCAAATCATTGCTGCTATAATAACACATTTTATTCCAATTTACAAGGTTTCAGTTTACATTTTGGATCTCAGTTCTTTTGGTTTTTGTTAATTCATAAGCAGCATTGGCAATCAGTGTAAATAAGTACAAACTTAGTACTAAATATTCTTTTAAGGAACTGTTTGGATTATTTGTTAGTGATCACTTAGATGAGTTGGTGGGATGAACACGATAAATCTTTAGTATCTGTTAGTGTATATAATCAGTTGTGGTTCCCTTTTTAACCTTCAGCAAATAAGCTGTGATTATTAGCACTAAGGAAGCTAGTAGAAAACAAGTTGACTTCAAATTTGTATTAAAGAGATGTAATTAAGCACAGTAATGTCAGTTTACTGTGGAACTCTCCCAGAACTCTGGATTTCGCTAATGAAAGCTTTTTTAATGGAAGAGCATCAACAAGATTAAGAAAATACAGCAACCATACTAATTTAGTCCTCTTCATGATCTCAGTAGAATGAAGATATTCTCAGACAAAAGGCTCCTGTTGCTAAGCAGGTAGAGTTAATTTTTTTTTCCAATGAAAAGAAAAAATCATAAGAAAAAAAATAGGGGAGTTGCAAATACTGTAGAAGGCAGTGGCTATTTCCAGAATTTAGATAATGATCTAAACTCTTAGCCAAGTGGTTAACAGAACGAATGGGCATATTCCAATGCACCAGCTTCTTTTACTGTTGCTGTCACAAGATTTATTTATTTACACATATTTTGTAAGCAGAAATTTCCTATTTGCACAAAATCTATCAATAAAGAAAAAAAGCCAAGAGCCCAGTTTATTTACGTAACACCATACTATTTCACCACGAGGAAACTGGAATCTGGTATGATGCACTGTACCCAGCGATGCTGTCAACCAGTTTGGCAACTGCATAATGAAAGCTTCATCTGGAAATGTTCTAGGATTTGGGAAGTTACAATAAAGAATGGAGAGAGGAAATGGTCTGAACAGACTTGTCCACTGAAAGGCTCCTTTGTGCTGGGCTTCATAACTGTAACTTAAGTGAGCTTAGACTCTGGATTTAAGGTTGCATAAATATTCGTTACTTTATTTCCTGTAAAATGAGATAAATTGACCCTACTGCTTTTGGTTCTACTCATTTCAATGAACGGACCCTGGAATGTTGCCCCAAGACCATTTATTCCTAGAACAAGGGCAGAACAAAGGAAACTTTATTTCTAAATAAATGAGAGGGGGCAAAATTCAATTTTTATATGTAAACAAGGCTACAGAATATAAAAACTTTTTTCAGACACAACAATTGTTTGTTTAAGCCATATTTTGTTTGCAAAAATTTAGCTTATTTTCTATTTATCACTTTTTAGGCTAATGGAATCAGCAAAAGAAATGACCAGGGAGTCTTTGCCAATCAAATGCCTTGAAGCAGTTATCCTAGGGATGTATCCTTTTGTTTTTAATTTCTTTGTTTGACCTTCTTTTAAAATAGAAGCAATAGAATTACTCACTTGCTTAGCTGCTGTGTCAACATCAACATCAGGTGAGTCATTCTTTCCTTCTATTGGTGGTTTTAAAAATAATTCCACCACTGGTTCGCCAAAAATGTGAATGTGGGCAAGCGTGTGCGCATGATTTCTGCGCAGTGAGGCTCAACCGAGCAGCCTTTTGGGGCCTGCTTCCCTTCATCTCTGCTCTCCAGGGCAGTGCCTGCTTCTCTCCACACTTCTGAGAGAGCATCTTGTGCAATTTAGCAGCTGTGAACTGTTGCTTTCCTGTAAGTCCCACCCAAAAAGCGCTGCAGCACAGAGAAACAGCAGCCATGTTGAAAGCTGTTTCCCTCAGCCACAGTGTTTTCCGGATGGGACTTAGAGGAACGTGGTGGCTCACAGCTGCTAAATTGCACAAGATGCTCTCCAAGCAAAAGTAGCAGTGGAGAGAAGCAGCTGCCAACCCAGAGAGCACATGGAGTGTGCAAGCGACCAAGGCTTGGCAAGGGATGAAAGAAGCGGCTGCAAGATCTCCGCTGCAGTCCTTTCCAGATGGGACTTCTTACAGGTAAGAAGAACTGTCTGGTCCATTCTCAAACTGCTTTGGCCCTCCGTATGCACCCCCTCCCTCGCAGCCCTTTGGCCTAGTGTGGCAGGCCACAGCCAAATTAATTGTTTCAGCTTGGGGGAGCATAGTTTGAAGCCACAGGAGGGTGGCGGCATGCAGGCAGAGGCCCGGGGCAAGGCAGAGGTCCTGGAGCTGAGGAATGGCATATTCCCTAACCTGGCCGAGGTGAAGGGTGAGTGGGTGGCATGATTACCTTTGGTGAGCAGAGTGGGTGAGGCACAAAGATTAGCTCGGCTGCATGGCAAAAGCAAGATATATAGCGTGGGGTGGGGCAGGGTGGGGCCAGCTAGTGGTGGATTTTCCTATCAGTTCTATGAGAGCATGCTTCACGCAGCCCAGTACTCAAAAACTGTCCTCTGTGTCAGCGCTAGTGAGGTGAGCTGTATTTTAGCTCAGCTGAGGCGCGGCAATCCACTCTGTCATGTGAATCAGCTGAGCTAAAATACAAGGGAATATTGGACAGGAAAGGGTGGGTGTGAGGGGCAGAGCCAGCCAGAGGTGCTATTTGCCAGTTCTCGGGACAAAATTTCAGAGAAAATTTTCGCTATTGGTGTGCCAGAACTGGTCTGAACCAGCTTCTGTTTCCTTCTTTATTAACCACTATTTATTTACCACTTCTGTTTCCTTTTCTTCTTCAAGGAGTAGTGCGGGAAGAAAATACAGACATTAGTTGTAGGACATTTGCGATTCTTTGCAGGTTACCTGAACAAACAAATAATATTGGACTTATATTGGATAAATAAAATACAACGAAAGGAAAGGATAAAAGGTATTCTTGGATATATCTAGACTACTTTGGGGAATATAATTATGTAGCAAAAATATATATTTTCATTTGCTAAAAATCTGCTCAAATTGAAAGAGAAATCAGATATAGATACATTTTCTGAACAACACTGAAGAAGTCAACTTGAACAAACACTTAAAATTATTTTGGGTCGGAGTTTTTGCCCCACAGCTGTGCTTTTAAACAAATACAAAAAATTGGTCTTCCTTTATAGAGAATACAAGGGAAGGTTTTGCACATTGCTATTACAAATATGATTCCAAATTTGGTCACTTCCAGATGGGATATTTGTGGCAGTTTGAATTCAGCTCCAGCTCCATTCTCACAATTTTGTCAGAATCAGTTAGTGGACTTAACATACAACTAAATCTGCTGTGATTTATGTGAAACAACAACTATCTGTAGTCTTTCCAACACATCTTTCCTGCATTATATCTTTTGAAATTATCTTACGTAGTGAGCAGTTCATAAGCAAGATCAATTTCTTGGCTGAAGGATCCTCTGTTGACTGCTTACAAGAACTTTTGGTCATTTAGATGCATATTAAATTCTTTAAGAATAAAGCTGAGGAAAAATATATAAACTGCCTCCTGTGACAAAGACTTGCAGAAGGTTCCAATCAGTTTTCATGCAAACTTTTTTGTGTCCCCCAAACTTTTCAGTGTCTGAATATGATTTCTGAAATCCTTACTGTTAGAGAGTTTGTGCTTCGTATTAAAAACAATTGTACTGTATGGTGGTGGATTCAAAATGATTGATGAACTTATTTTTGATATATGTAGGGTTCTGTAGGCTTTTTGTATGGCAAATGTACAAGATGATATGAAGAGTCTTGAAAAGTGGTTTAGGTTGTCACCTCAATGTCCTGGCAATCCCAAATGTTAACCTTGCCCCGTTAGTTTATTCCCAGGCTTCCATGGTTTTGTCAGCCTTAGCACAATGTTAGCAACTACAAAGACTGCAAAGAGAGTCAGGATAAGGTGCATTATGGTGGCAATTCTTTATTATCATTACAATGCCTGGGCTCTCCTGCTAAAGCTCCCTTTTGTATAGAGGCATATAATATAATTGGAAATAATAAGAGACACCTGATAAAAAAGGTTTAAACATGATTTTTTGTAAGGTGTAAACATGATTTTTGCCTATACAGGTAGTCCTTGACTTATGACCTCAATTGGGCCCAAAATTTCTGTTAAGTTAAACATTCATTAAGTGAATTTGCTCCATTTTATAATGTTTCTTACCCCAATTGTTAAGTGAATCACTGCAGTTGTCAAGTTAATAATGCAGTTGTTAAGTGAATCTGGTTTCTTCATTGACTTTGCTTGTCAGAAATTCTGAATTTGATTACATGATCATAAGGATGCTGCAATAATATAAGTGAAAAATGGTCATAAGTCAATTTTTTTAGTGCTGTTGAAACTTTGAACTGTCACTAAATGAACTGTTGTAAGTTGAAGACTATCTGTATTGATAATATGCAACATTTTTAAATTGACTCAGAAATGAATAGAGCTTTTAGATCATTCTTCCTTCCTTTGGAAGATTACTATGCTTTAAATTACTGCACTGAAATCAAGCAGCCAAAAAGCCTGTTAGCCAAGGTGAGATGAAGCCTTAGGCAAGACATTCCAGATGGTGGACCAGCTGCAGTCAGTATTCTATTCCAGAGGCATTGCCGTTCGAATGAAGGCAATGAATTCATCGAATGAATAGGAAAAATTCTCTGATGAACTTGTTTACGATACAGTAGATGAAATAATTCCAGATACACAAAAAGTCTGGTGCTTTGAATCATTTCAACTCCTTTGTGTTGAAGGCAGAATATAAAGTAGATCAGTTCAATATCCCAGAATTTGATAGACGCTAACATAAGGTAGAGCAATCTAGAAATCTATTGCGTAAAAGAAAAAAAAAATACAAGCTTTAAAATTCAACTTCTACATTGGCAATATATCTCAATGTACATCTAGAGTTCTGTATATCCTATTGTAAGTGTAAGCTTACAAGGAGCTATTATAATTTCCCAAGAAAATTAATAGTGATGTCCTGGAAATTTTGAATGAAAGAAATTGGGAAATATTAGACATATCCTTAATCCTGGAAAACTCTTTCATTTGCTTTCAATTAAAGTAGCAGCTTTGACCAGGTTCATATCTGGTGGAAGGCTAAGTGACAAATGATGATTGATGGTAAATGGTGTAGATGTTGAAATGGCTTGTCCTGTTAGTGTCTTTGTGGGATATGATTTTAGTTTTTTAAAAAGAATGAAGTAGGAAAAGCAAGAAAATAACTGCAAATGCTGTAGAAGCCAGAAACTTAGGCTGTGAGAAAATACCTATCACCAACTTATCTTAAAATAGCATTTTTTATGCCTGATTGTGTCATGTTCATCCTTCATGCAAACATCGAATGATACTTTTCCATTTAAGCAGCGATGGGGCATTTGAAGAGTGTAAAAAGAAAAATTGCTTGGATTTTTTTGAAAATGGAGTGGATAAAAATATTTTGAGATGGATTTCTTAATCTTTCAATTACATAAGATCAATTACTTTGGGAGGAGAAGGGGAATCTTGAGACTGAAGTGTGGAGGTTAGGAGAATTAAGTCAGAAGTGTCCTTCAAAGCAGAAATAGGGGGCTGATCTATCAGAACAGTGGCTGTATCCTCTTGCTTTGAGAATGAAATGATAATGAAGCTTTTTACCATTGTTTGCCTCACAGGATGAGGAAAATAGTTAAACAGAGGCTGGATACACCTTTCCTTTTTACTAAGGGAATTTATATCATCCAATGAAATGGAAAGAACTTTCCATTTGATTGGAAAGTTTGCAAGATTGGAATGTCTCACAAACAACACACACAGTGATGACTGTGGGCTGTGTGTGTGTCTAAGCCTAACTCTGATGGAGTCAGATGGAGCATTGTGATACAAGTTGTCTTTTTGAACATGGATGTGATTTCCATATGAACAAAAGGAATAAGGCTTGCATCGCAAAACTCTTATTGTCATGACCCTGTCAGAGTCTGAATCTGAAGAGGAAGAAGAACAGCTGGCAGGGAGTGGGAGTGTGGCTCCATTGTCTGTAGAGGAGGCTGGGGAAGGGCAAAGTTTGGCTGGGCAGAGCAGGAAAGATGTAGAACAAGGGAGAGGGAATTCAGAGGAAGACCCAGGTCCACCCCCTCTTTATCCTAGGGCACGCAGGGACGAACGGAGAAGAGAGCAATGTGGGTTGCATGGCTCACAGGGGAGGAAAGGGCCCTGGATTTTCTTCATTAGCCACACCTGGGAAAAAAGTTTAAGAGACATGCAGTCTGTGCGTGCGGCTGCTGCTGGGAGCAAATGTAACTTTATCTTGTGTTGACTTTGTTTATCTGTGTTCCTGACGTCTTCCCAACTGTGTGAGTTTTGCTGTGCCTTCAAGTCTGGAATTCTTGCTCCTGCCATGCCATTACTTCAGTTTGGCTTGATTGGACTTAAAGTTACAGTTTTTGTTGACCAAGTTTTGGACTTGATTCTCTGCAGTTAAAGGCTGTTCCTGGGTGAGTTTTTCTCCAGCCAGAAGATAACCTGGACATTGGGGGAAAAGTTGGACCTATTAAAGGACTCTTATTGATTATCTGACTGTGTTGACTTTGTGCCATGCCCCAGGTCATCACAGTCATCTTGCTGATTTAGACACACACAAAGTCCACAGACACTGCTGATCTTAAATATCAGGGTCTTCAGCAGCCCCTGATATTCATTCTTTATTTTTGAACTGGACCTGAATTGTTTCACACCAAATATATCTTCCAAGGGGTTTAAGTACATGGCCACACTAGAAAGACCTTTTATCTATCTTGACTGGACAACAAACAGAAGGGTGCATGGAGGAACAATGTGAATCAGTAGAAAAGAGCATCAAATCGGAGGTAGTTACACCTGGAAAATATTTTCTATTATTTGGAGTCTTTGCTTTGTTGTTGCCTTGACATGGCCCTTACCAGATACTTAACCAACGGGCAGTCTTCTGTCGAACGATTCCCAATCAGCTTTAAATCCCACTTCTCAGGGAGCAATTTTCATCATGTGGTGCTTGGAATTTATTTCAATGGCCGATATGGATCACTGGGCATGAGCCGAAGGTCAGAGTTGATGGACAAGCCCTTAATCTACCGAACTCTGAGTGACCTCATCTTTGAATTTGAAGACTCCTATAAAAAGTATTTACACTCGGTTAAAAAGGTGAAGATTGGATTGTATGTCCCTCATGAGCCTCACAGTTTTCAGCCCATCGAATGGAAGCAGTTGGTGCTTAATATATCAAAGATGATGCGGACAGAGATAAGGAAGGAGTTGGAGAAATATGCCAGGGACATGAGGATGAAGGTATGTACTGTTTCTGTGACATTTTGAAAGTGGCAGAAGCTTAGTTCTCACAAATGGTTCTCGGGTGAAAATGGGAAACTGTTCTGCTTGGGAAGGTTGTAGATAAGGCAAGTTCCTGTGTCATTTGGCTGATTTCATCAAAGATCAATGAATATGGCCTGATCTACCTGGCTACTTTGCCATACTCCCATCCCATCCGGGAGCTGGTAATATCTTATTGTATGCCCAGAATAGATCTGTGCTGTTCTGCGTTCCATTCAGCACTCATGCACAACGTTCAAAGAGATTTAGGCATTTTCTTCACTAAAATTCCAGCCCTGACCATTGTCCTCCGGGTATGTGGGGGAAGGGGGAATCCTCCAGCTGGCAATACACCCTCTGGTTATGCCCTACACTTTTTTCTCCAGTTCCATTGATTCTTACCTGAATTTTTTTCCTGTTAGCACTTGAAACTATCAATTGACCAAAAGTACAAGAAAGGCCTTTTTAAAAAAAATCTATTGGCTGTCCCCTTAAAAGTTGTCTGGATTTATAACAACTAAGATGCAGCCAGTGGATAAATAACTGCTGCACTGCTGGATTTTGAAACCAGGGTTCCCTGTGGACAACACTTTCGCTTGCATGCATTAAGCCAAGCATAGCCCTGTCAGTTTGAAAGCTCCAATTTCTGGAGGAAATGATGCCAGATATTTTGACCTTGTAACTATTGCTTTCCAAAATAAGTTTGCATGTGTGAGTCCTGCAACATTTAGCAAGCAGTACTCCCTGAGTTTGCTCAATTCTTGTTGAATTGTTTTGAGTTTTTGATTTCTGCAATCTTAGAGTACTCTGAAGCTTTGCTTTTTTGTATTGATTGTGTTTCAGAGAATGATTTCATTATTAGTTATGCTTGTGTATAGTCATATATCTAAATCTATGGATTGAGAAGATTTTTCTGTGCAGGTTGATTTCCCACAATATTTTATATCTTTGACAGCAAAGCAGTGGTATTATTTCTTAGATATATTACCCTTTGCAGTAGTGGGATATCTTCTAAGGTACATGTTCATACTTAAAAGAGATTTATGCACTTCTTTGCATGTCTCCATTCTTTGTCTCTTTGGAGTTTAATTTCCTACCATGGCCCTGCCTTCCAGCCCGTAGAATGCAGACCATAGCAATTGAGAATGACTCAGCAAGTACATTCACCCTTTTTATAGGCAAATCCAGTGGGTTGTGGGATGGCAGGTCTATGTGTAGGTGTGTATCTACTGTATGTCTATACTCTCTTCAAGAATATTTGTTTAATGCTAAACAAATTATTCTAAGTAATTCTATATTGATTTAGCATGTGGCTCCCATAAATATTTTCTTCTGACAATCAGTTAATGGAATCAATGCAAAGTTGAACTTTTGGCTTTCAAACTTTACATAATTTTTGCTTTTATATCTGGGACAATAACACTGTGGCATACAGATTATAGAGTTGAGTAACAGTCTTTCTAATTTATTGACGATTAACTTTCTTAGCCAAGAGGCTAATTTCTACACTTCTGTTCCCATATACGAGTACTTCTTCACTTACAATCCTTCATTTAGTGACTATCCAAAGTTACAATGGCACTAAAAAGTGACTTGCAATAAGTCCTCACAGTTACAATCGTTGCAGCATTCCCATGAGTATGTTATTAACATTTCAGTCCTTGGCCACTGGCATGTATTTAAGGCAATTGCAGTGTCCTAGGGTCATGTGATTGCCATTTGCAGCTTCCCAGCTGTCTTCTGGCAAGCAGTCAGTGGGGATGCTGATTTGCTTAACACTATGACAAAATAAGCCATAATATTGGACACATCTCACTTAAAAACCACCATGCTTAACAACAAAAGTTTGATTCTGGTTGTGGTCATAAGTCATGGACTACTTACGTCATAATTTGGAATAAAAAATTATGTGAAAAAAATGATGATTTTTTTCTCAATAATGATGGATTACTAGGAGATTATTTTAGGAACAGTTTCCAAGGGATAAATATATATTACTGGCATCATTTCCTAACATTTTCAGGAGATAGTAAAAATAAATTCCTGGTAGCTCACAGATACTGGGTTTCTATTTCTTTTCCATTTGCTTTTCAGTCAATGCTTTGAACATGAAAGATCTCAAGAAAAAAACAATCCTGTGATACTTTAGGCAAGACTGGAAAAACACTAAGCGCAGAAGCCCTAGAGAACTGTAACAAGTCAGTGTGGATCAGGGACTGGCAATTTGCTGTCCTCAACTGTTATGTCCATCAAATTGTGTCAATCTGGAGCCCAAAAGTTCATCAGCACAAGAATGTGGGAGTGTGTTTCAAAAAGCAAGCAAAGAAATAAAAAATATTTGAAAGGGAGCTTTACATCCAACATTCTGAGCCAGCTGAATCAACCATTGGACATGATTAAAGACAGTGTTTTTCAACCTTGGCTACTTTAAGATGTGTGACTTCTATCTCCAGAATTCCCCAGCATGCTGGCGAGGAATTCTGGGAGTCCACATGTCTTAAAGCTCCTACAGTTGAGAAATCCTGGTCTAAGATTGTTCTCCATTTATTTAATAAAAAAGTGAAAAGCATAACGCAAAATTCTACATATTTGTAGCAGAGAAATCATTATATACCTTTTATGACTTATTAAAATATAAAAAATTTGTGAAAGCCAGCTATTATGAATAAATACATCTGGAAATAAAATCATTTTTCTCTTTCAAGATTTTAAAGCCTGCAAGTGCCCATTCTCCAGTCAAGCAGAGATCCCGAGGAAAGTCCTTGTCCCCTCGACGAAGACAAGCCAGCCCTCAGAGGCGGACCTGTCGAAGAGACAAATCGTGAGTGTTGCGATTCTGAGTGATTCTGTGACATGATGAGATATAGGTAGTATGGTCTAGGACTTCAGAGTCTGTGTCTGCATATATCAATATCAGAGTTCTTTGGAAATTTGTATTTTTTTTTAAATAATCAAGATCAGTAATGTTGGAACTACCTTCCTTGGAGAACAACACGTTTACCGTAATTAATTTTATTTCTTGCTTTTATTTTTTGTTTATCTGCCATGATGGAATTTGTGCTAGCACATGTAGATTTCCCAAATAATGTATGTGTGTGTGCGTTCATGCTTATTTTCATATGTATTTCATAGAGATGATAGAAATAGAATATATTGTTTCCAGATGTTTGATATAAAACAGTTTAAGTAAGTTACTATGGTGTGTATTTTCAGTCAAGCCTTTGGATATCAAATCTCTCTATAATCTACAACTGTGAGAATGGAAAACTGGGTGGGAGGTAGCTTTGCATTTCCTAGCTGATGTTTGGGCAGTTTGCTGCAAATCAGGAGTGGTTTCTGGCTGCCAGACATAATTTCCTACTGCTTCCAGTGAAACTATGAGTCAGTAAAATGACTCCATGTATTTAAAAGAAGGTTGTGAAACAAGCTAGGGGTTATTTCAGAGTTTGCTAGTCTATGTAGAAAAGCATCCTTGTGGAAAGGAATTGTTTAAGTTGAAATGAAGAGCATCAGTGGCCATGGGATGCTGACAGATGATTGGATAGGAAACAGAAAACCCAACTGAGGAGGTATGGGATGGAATGGGATCCTGAAAAGCCAGATCTCCATCTTGTAACATGAAACTTATGTATTATTCTCTGATGACAATCAAAAGGAGAGACCTATTAAAAAATCTTAAAGCAGAAGGTATTAAGAAAGTTGGGAGAATTAACAGAATAATCAGCCTGATTAGAGGCTGTTGGGAATAAGGAATGGAGTGTAGTGTAGTATCCAGAAGAACAGAGGCTGTCTGTCTAGAACATCAATACCGAATGTTTCCTTGCTGTATAAAACAGGCTGTTAGAATTAGGAAAGGCTGGGCCAAGACTGAGATGGGCTTTTGTATGAAAGAATTGTGCATTTGGTTCTGGTGCTGAAAACAAACCACTCATGAGCTCAAGAGATATGCTTCTTTAATTTCAAGAGCATACTCTTGCAACTTCCAAGAGCCAATTACTTGTTGTTAGAGCTGAGGTTTCCAGTAAAAAAGTTAAATCTACCAACAGAAATCTAGCCATACTTGTTATACGATGCACAGTTAGTCAGTAGATAAAAATCTGAGAGGCCAAGTAAGCTCCAGTGGAAATGAAATGCATGCTCCGTATTTTGGTCAGATTTGTCAGAGTTGCATTTTCCAGCCTCTTCAACTTTAAGATGTGTAGCTTCAATTCCCAGAATTTCCTGTGTTAGCTAGAGAATTTTGGGAATTGAAATCCACACATCTTGTTGATGACATCAAGTTGATGATGCTGAGAAAAAACTGGTATAGAGACAGTGATTTCAGGATAAATTATTTATGGAAGCTACCTGCAACTAGGTACCCTCCATCTAAAATTCCCATTATCTTCAGATAGCATGGCCTTTTCCCTGACTGGGAAAGTCCACCTTTGGGTTCATCAACAAATACATAATGAAAATGGTCCTTAAAGATAGAAATGTAGAAAATGAAGATCAGCCATATACTTTTTAATATATTTGCAAATGGAAAATGTAGTTAAATTGCCAAAATAAGTTGACATTAGTGCTGTAATGCTAAATAACTTGAATGGAACATGCAAAACTGAAGAAGAGAATTGTTGAAATGTAGTCAATATTTTAAAATATATATCTTAGCAGATTTTGCTTTTTCAATCTTTTTAGGCAGAAACTGAGTCCTATTCGGCTATCAGGAGTCTTCAGGTATCAATTGAATGTTCTTTCATAGTGATAGTATTCTGAAGTTTGGAAAATAAATTATAAATTGATTGACCAAACTTTATTTCTAAATGAAAAATACTAGACATGTCTAGAAATTGCAGTGCTGGATTGGATAGTATTTATCACAATAATTTCCTTTAAGGATTTTTTTTTCTCCCATGAACTCCTCCTTGGACATTATAGGTAGGTACATCTGTCAATATTTCTTGAAGCATCATGACTGTAGTATAAGTAAATAGCTATACAGATATCATTAGATGTATAGATGAAGGTTTGCATGAAGATCCTTAAATTGCAGCTGGGGTGGGCAAAAGTAAAGTGCCCATGCTTATGGGGCTTAGGCCTGCCAATATTTCAGCTGCCAAACTTTTTAAGTAAAACCTTTTTCAAATAAAAGAAAAGCAGAATGTCATTCCCTACCATTATAGGAATGCTGAGGATCACAAGACATTCTTTAAAAAATATTAATGGTGAATTGGTCCCTTTGAAAATAAACCCAACTGTCCAGGAAAAAAGAAACAACAAGAGTAAACTAGTGTGACTGAGAGCAGAACAGGGATATCATTCACCATTGGCAGCCATGTTGTGAATAGACAAACCCTTGTATGGCAGCCATTTTGTGTGAATATCCAGAAAACATTTCCTGAATTCCAAATCTGTCCCTAAAATCAAATAGAGTAGCCAGTCTACTCTAAAACAGTGAAAAGTTAGTGACAACATCCACAAGAACTCCATGCAATTTAACAATAGTTACATCCTCCTTTAGCTGAGCTACTGTGAAGGCTTTTTATTTGTTCCTTAAAAGCCAAACATTTCTCTAAGCTCCCTCTCTAAATATAATTTGGCATTCATAGCAGCTGCTCAGTTAACTGCAGGTTGCTATTTTACACATGGATTCATAGTGTAACATTTTTGGGACCTTCTTGGTTGGATTTCTCCATGTTTAGTGTCTGGATAATTATAGTTATCAGAGGTTACAAATCTCTGTTCAATCTCCTTCCTGCCTTTTTAGGGGATATTTTCAGCCTCATGTATCTGGGGCTGTTTCACAGGTGCTAGGGTGACACATATGCCTGGTGGGGGGGGGATATCTCTTTGACTATGTCAGCTGAACAAGCAGCCTCTTTTGGAGTGCTAACTGTGGCTTTCCTGTTGTTTGGAATTGTCAAGGCTGTTTAGAGACTGGCATCTTGAACCTCTTCCAAATCCAGGGAGGTTCTGCAGATTCAATCCTTTAATTTTTTAGCATATGATTTGAAAGGAAGTGTTGTGGAGCGTCGGAATAAACTGAGGTGAACACGGAACGAACTTCAGGTTTTACTTTATTCTAACAATAAAGGGTCGCCGCAGCTGCCGCGCTAACAAGGCAGCCAGCTGGTGGACAACAACTGATGCCGTTTGACAGCTCTCTTTTATAGCCGGCTGTCAAACGGCATCAGCCAATAGGAACGGTCCATGTTCCCGCTGGAAACACGGACCGGAGTGAAGACTTCAACTCAGTCTTTTCCGAATGTCACAGGAAGATATTTGAGTTTCTCTGATCAGGACTAAATGCCCACAAGGCGTTAGCTTAAAATGTGTAATGGTCTGTGGGAAAGACTTTGAGGGATTTGGCAAGGAGACACTGCCAAGGGAAAGATCAGAGATGAGACAGTTTACAGATTAATAGTGGATGGGACAAGTGATTCAGAAGGGACCATCCTTAGTTTGTCGGACTATAAAGAAAATGGGATAGGTGAGAACAGCACCGTACTGTACTGATTCCTATCTGGTTTATCCCATGAGGCTGGGTCTACTCTACATCTTGCAAGTACACAATTACAATCCCTTCTCATCTCCTTTAGAAAGTCTTCCTTGATTATCTCTTTTAGAGTCATGGATTATTCTGTTTGGCCTCCTTGATATTGACCTCATTGGGGTTAACCAGGTAGGAATCACAACCAGTTGAGCTAATTTTAGTTTATTGTAAAGCTATGTTGACTGAATCATGCATGTCTGAAAGTACAATTCTTCCCATTTTTCTTCCCAAGAAACCAGAGAGGGTCTATTCAGAGCCTTTTGCTCTGCACACTATCCATGTATGGGCTGTGCTGTCTCTTATCCAACTGTTCCCTTAGTAGACTTCTTTGCCCTGACTTCAGAGGTATTTCCCATATACTATTACAGAGTATGTTATGGTATTTTGCTATAATCTATTAGTAGAGATGCAGAACAGTGGCCCCCTACATATTGCTGATCTGTAGGATCCTGGATTTTCATCTCAGAATAGGTAGAGCGATTTAGTTCATTAAGGATTGGGAGCTGCAGCTTCCCCATCCTCAAATCATGTTTCTTTAAATAAATGAGTTAAACTTACTATGATTCTTAAAATATGGTGCCAGTTTTTATTAATGTGCTGATGTTGAAGAAAAAATGTTCTTAAAGCATTGGTTATGTGTGTGCTTCGCTTAGTAGCACATTGACTAAAAGGTTTCTTAAGTAGTCTTCTGCGCCTAGCAATTTTCAAACAGTTTTTTAGGAGACAAAAGATCTCCTAAAGCCACTGAAAAACTGGTAATTATCATTTTTCAACTGTAATACATAATATGCTCCTTTCATGCAATAAGATTCTTTTAGTAACGTAAGTAGAAGGTTGCAACTTTTATTCCTGGGTAATTCAATTCCTCCAACATCCTCTGCTTGCAGAAGTAACTTTAAACAAGGGTGCTTTGACTTGTCGTTTGTGCATTTTTCATTTGAGCAAGGTAAAAGTAGCTGCTGAAGTGACACAGTATGAAACAGGCTCTCGCTTAAGCTGCCCCTGGGCTGCACAGTTGGTTTGGCAAGGACTGAATAAGCAACTTGGCATACATCGTGTGTTCTGACCCTAACCTGGTTCCAAGAGAGCAAACACAAAACAAAGGCAGCAGCGCAACCTTTTAATGTTTCATCTATGAATCCTGTTTCTTCACAGATAAAAGGCTGCTTCCAACTAATTAGCTCCAACAAGAAAGAGCCTTGCCAAGGTTTGGCAAGGCTGCCAAAAAAGAACAGATAAGAAATAGTTTACGACAAAAGAGTCTTCAAATACTAACCGTAACATCCACGAGGCTGAGTTTCAAAACGTCCTTGTTTCCTGCAAAGAATGTTTGCTTCACAGCTGGCTTTTATCTTGAAGGAGGGGCCATTACCTTGCAGCCTTACGCCTGAGTCACCCATGCTGTTGTAGCTGCTCTTTCCTGCGAACAATCCTGCGCGTACACGCACTTGGCACAGACTCATTGGGAACCTCCCCCTCACTGCTGCCAGCCCCCACAATCTATGAAGGCAGCAATCCACTCCCTAATGGTTCTGGCCCCTCATCTGAATCCTCAGTCTCCTCAGCCATCCCCACCTGCTGCCGGCTCGCTACAACACCGTGGGGAAAACTTCACCTCTTCCATAGCAAGTTATGATCAGTTTTGTGTCAACTAGCCATGAGATTCAGGAAGCTTCTCTCAGGCCCAAAGTTCATATTAGATTTCCTTTTACCCAAATACAGCATTACAAGCTACCCTCAAAATGCTCAGGACTGTGTGTGTATATGCATGTGTAACTGGTTTTTGCCAGTGAAGTAGGGAAAATCAATCCTCATCCTGAAAGTCTCATATGACCCCCCTCCCATGATCACTCCAGCCCTTTTGCCATTCAAATTTGGTAGTCAGTAAACACTGACATTTGGTGATGCAAACCAACAAATGAAAATCTAACATTAAGCAAAATAACACTGCTAATGTCCGCATTTAATGCATTTTACTTATTTAATATCTATTTGTTTGCTTCTTTACAGGGCTTATGTGTTACTGCATTTGAATTTATCTCTGTGGCTTACATACCTTACTTATATAAATGTGATTAAAAGTACACAATAAATCACAAATAACTATTTTGATAGTCCTCAACTTATAACAGTTCATTTAATGACCGTTCAAAGCTACAACAGCACTGAAGAAAAATAACTTATGACCATTTTCACACTTATGACCAGTGTAGCATCCCCATGTTCATGTGGTCAAAATTCAGATTCTTGGCAATTGGCTCATATTTATGAAAGTTGCAGTGTACTTGGGGGTCAGCAAAGTCAAAGGGGAAGCCAGATTTACTTAACAATCAGATTACTAGCTTACCAACTGCCTGATTCACTTAACAATTGTGGCAAGAAAAGTCGTAAAACGGGGCAAAATTGACTTAATGTCTCATTTAACAACAGAAAATTGGGCTCAATTGTGGTCATATGTTGAGGATTACCTGTATAATATGAAATATAGTGCCAGAGATAATACTCTAGTTCAAATTCCAGATTACAGGAGTAATCACAGCATTTCTAATCTCCCCAGCCTGTTTTAGTGGCTTTTCTGAAACCAGCATTGAAAGACCAGCAATAGCAGCAATTTCCAAAGCATCAGGGAGCTGTCCTTTCTGAATTTGAGATGTTAAAAAAAGTGTACTATGTTTCAGTACAAAAACCTGTTGAACAAAGTAGCTGGGATTTGTTGGCTTCAGTGCAGATTCTGGCTGATATTTTGGCTTCACTTCCTGATTTTAAATCAGGCAATTTTTTTTAAAAAATTACATTTTGAGACTTGAAAAGTAATTAAAAATAATAGTACCGTATATACTCGCATATAAGCTGATCTCGCATATAAGCTGACCCTTTAAAAACTGCCCCAAAATGAGGATTTTTGAAAAAACTCGCATATAAGCCGACCCCCAAATACCATGGTGAACGCTTTTTTTTTTCCCCCCAAATTTGGGGGTCGGCTTATACGCGAATAAATCTGGCTGCCCGACTTCGCGCGATGAGAGCCAAGACTCTCATCGCCTTCGCGGGCAGCGGCTTCGCTCAATGAGAGTCTTGGCTCTCATCGCGCGAAGCTGCTGCCCGGCGAAGGCGATGAGAGTCTTGGCTCTCATCGCATGAAGCCGCTGCCCGTGAAGGCGATGAGAGTCTTGGCTCTCATCGCGCGAAGTCGGGCAGCCAGATTTATTCGCGTATAAGCTGACCCCCAAATTTGGGGGAAAAAAAAAGCGTTCTAAAGTCAGCTTTTTGCGAGTATATACGGTAACTTGCAAAAAACAAGCATAGCTTCAAAAATGTCACATATCAGTATCACCACATTTCCCAATTTGTTTGAACATGACAACTTTGGGAGTGCCAGGACCAAAGACTTCAAATCTTTATTCAGAGGTGGGATGTCAAATGTGATGTTTTCCCCATTGTGGCGGGAAAAAAAGCTGTAGCTACAGATAGCCAGATAGCAATAGCTAGCTGATCTTGACAAATTTGGATTTAGTTATTTGCTTGACTAAGAGATTATCAGGAAATCTCAAATTGCAGCTTGAATTGAAAAATCTGAGAAATATCCAGGAAGAAGGCAATACCAGACTACTTCTGTGTTATTTTAATAAAATTATAGGGCTGATCCATAAAGGCATCAGGAGATGAACTCTTCTTGAGGAAGATTTTACCAACCCTAAAATCCTTGGGAAGTCTTATCTGGTGCCATTTGCTGAAGATTTGAAATTAAAATTAACAGTGTACTGTCCAGTGTACTGTGAGACCATGCAAAGAAAATGGCTCAGTCATTAAAGCTGCGGTGAAAATTAGATGGGAAGGATGAAAGTTATTCAGGAAATCCTTGACTTACAACCACAATTGAGCCCAAAATTTATATTGCTAAACAAAACAATTAAGTGAGTTTTGCCCCATTTTATGACCTTTCTTGCCACAATTGCTAAGTGAATCATTGTAGTAGTTAAATTAGTAACATGGTTGTAAAGTGAATCTGGTTTCCCCATTGGCTTTGCTTGTCAGAAGATCGCAAAAAGGTGATCACATGACCCCTGGACACTGCAACGGTCATATTTATGAGTCAGTTGCCATGTGCCCAAATTTTGATCATGTGACCATGTGACCATGTGGATGCTGCAACAGTCACAAGTGTGGAAAAATGGTCATAAATCACTTTTTTGAATGCTGATGTAACTTCAGATGATCACTAAATGAATGAAGTCGAGGACCACCTGTCATCCAAGCCCTCAAATGGTGAAATATGGTAATAGTGGAAACAGTTCATTTTGTAACAGTCACACAGATCAGTGGGAACTAATTGCTATGTATTGCATGAGGGAGGGAAAGGTTAAACCAGTCATGGTGAAATTGTCTCTTCATGCGGGAGTATCTTGTGTTTAAAAATCCCAAGCATGATGGATAATCACAGGCTGTAAGGATATCTAGTTTGATACTTAATTTTAGAGAACTTCTTAATTTTCTTAGAGTAATTTTTAAACAATTTTTAAGTGAAAAACAAAGCATCCACAGTGGGAATCAAGATGGCAGTGAGACTGTCCAATCAAATTCCTGCCCCCTTTTACATGCATGCGGCACATAATAAACAAAGGCTAGGGCCTCCATTTATTGAGGCCACTATTTTGACTTTTTCATTCCTACCTGGATGCCCCTGAAAGTGATTTACATTGGTTAGACAACCAATGTTATCTAAAAACATTAGACAAATGTTTTTCAAACTTGGCAACTTTAAGATGCTATTTCTGGCTGGGAAATTCTGGAAGTTGAATTCCGCACTTCTTAAAGTTGTCAAGTTTGAAAAACACTGTTTTAGTCTATATGGCTTAGAAAACATTAACATGAAGGCTGCATTACAGGCCAATCACTAATGCAGATGCAATTGTTGGCAGTGGTCTTGTTCTGATATTTCATGTTGTTTAGTTCTAAGCTTTAACCTTGATTTCTCTCTCTTGATTTTAGGCCAGCTGTTTTGGATAAAAATGGGGGTGACCTTTCTACGTTGAATGAAGTTGGTTACCAGCTACGGATCTGAGAAAACCAGAGGCCAAACCACGTGGCTTCTGGAGAGCTTCTTGCCGCACTTTACCTTGTGATACGTGGGGGGTGGGGATGGGGAGCTATGACTATTTATTATGAATGTGTAAGGTTTTTATTTATGATTCCACCAGGAAAGTAGGAATCCTAGAAGTGACTATGGTGGTATTTTTGTTTTTGTTTTATTTTTCAATTTGTGAAGTAGAATCAAGGAAAAGAGAAATTAGAAACCGTCTTCAGCTCTGATAATACAGTTAATCTCCATCAAGTTGAAAAATGTGTGTTGGGGGGGTGATACTAGTGTGGCTTGGTTTTCTTTTGAAAGGAAATTACTGTTTCTGTGGTGGTTGTTTTCTGTTGGCTTGGAGCATCGTGTGGTGTTGTAGGAATTAGAAAAGACAATGCTGGAAGTATTTTTCTCCATGTTATTTAAAAATGCTGGGCGGGGATGTGTGGTAATTGCATTCAGAAAAAGGCTTGGCCTGGCATCAACTTTGATTGTCCGAGTCCCATTGAAAAGAATGAAATTTGCAACTCTACGATCTCTTTCAGTGGAGCTTGACATAACAGAAATTGCTGTCGGACCTCATTTCATGTGACATTCAGCAATAAAATAGCAAGAGTTTATGTGGTTGGGGTTTCTTTTTTCTCCCTCTTCTTCAAAATATCAACATTACCTCAAGAATCTTTACTACAAATATGCAAAACTAACAGTATTTTGATTTTGTAATGGATTTGTACTGTGTTCCCAGTTTTTCTGGTAGCAGAGCCCATCCCTTCTGCCTTATGTGCATGTGTACAGTGAAGGAATTTTAAGTATTATGATAAGGAGGTGTTTCTTTAAAAGCACTGAAGCCTTTTGTTAAGGATTGAACAAACTGTTGAAGTTAATGGTCTACCTTAAACCCCCCCCCCCCCATTTAATAATGATTTCAAAAGAAGCAAATAGCTAACCTTTTGCAGTATTTTTGTCACATAGTCTTAATCTCATGGTCAAAGCACAAATGGTTCTGGTGTGACTCCATGTGATCTTGTGTATAAAAGAAGCCCAGAGTCTGCAAGTACTAATCCTGTTCTCTATATGTCACTGGTGCTTCACATGTATGATAGGCATTTTCCATTCTGCTTTGAGAGCATTCTCCAGAGTAAAAAAAAAGGAAACCTTTGGATCATACTGAAGACTAGTTTTCATTGTTTTGTGCAGATGTCGTAAAAGTCAATTTATGTGTTTAATCCTTTAAAACAATACCAGAATCGTAAGAATGCACTATTCTTTATGTTGTGCAGATGTCTTGACATCTTTTATCATTATGAAACATTTCACTTGAAGTCAGTCAGCTTGGAGAAAACAACCATTTATAGACATTGAATTCAAATCAAAATGAATAAATAAATCCATGCCCAAAGGATGCAACAAGGATATGTTATTTTGGATAAAAGATAAATAACACTAGCTTGTTCATTGGGAAAGGGGGTTGGCGGCTGCTGAATAACTGTGAATTGATGCAGATCTAACACTTGTTTCCATATCTGGATTGCAAAATCTGAATGGCCATCAGATGGCTTCAAACTGATGTTTTTTGATGCCATCTAATAGTCATTTAGATTTCTGTAACCCAGATAAATAATTCTATCCTCTTCTCTTATTCCAATTGTAATTGGGTAAATAAGTAAAGAGGTAAGTAGGCAAGAGCATAGTAGCTCAACATAACCCATTATTTTGTTACATATTTCCCAAAGCAATTTTTATTTAATGCAACCAGATTCCCTCAAAATATATACAGTAATTTCCTATCTACTCGTAACCATAGTACAGGTTTCTAGTGTACAAGTTAAGAGATCAGAGTGGTATGTGAGTGCATTTCTCAACTAGCAACTCATAGTGTTTTCTAGAATTGGCCATCCCTTGTGCCAAATAAACAGCAATAATAAGGACAAGGCCTTCTATTACTTCTGTGATGGTTGCTATGAAGACAAAGTGAAGAGCAACTAGCATAAAAATAGTTAGGTGAGAATGGAGGGACTTCATAGACAAAGCCATATCCAGCACATGACAACTACCCTGCGAAAAGTGAATGGAGCAAAAGAATAGTTCTCATGTAGTAGAAGAGATGGATCTCATATTTCAGCTTTGAGATTGGGTTCCTGGTAAATTCTAATTTACTGATAACCTAAATCATTTTTTTAAAGTAAGTCTTTGGAATCGATTGAAGAAAAAATGCTAATTTAAAAAATAGCATTTTTTGGTGATCAATGTTTGTCTATTATGAAATCCCTAAAAGTGATTTTGCTTTTTTAAAATTGATGTTTCTTATATATTTGAAGTGTTTGAGGCATAATCCTTCATGGAATTTGCTTGCGCCACTTCTCTCAAGATTAATAGGAATGATGCAGGAAAAAGATGACCAGATTTTAGTTATCTTTCCAAACCCTTTTCATACTTTGTATCCAGGACCATGGTTTTCCTTCTGTACACATACATTCTAGAGCAACGTGTCCTATCTTTTTAAAAAAATCTTAAAAAGTGTGAGTTTTGTGACTAAGCTTGTATTGTCATTACTTTGTCAAATGGGATTGATTCTGTTTCAAATATGAAGTATGCATTCTTTTTTTCTTATCACATGTATGTTTTGTGTAGCATGAAACTTTAATAAAATGTCTGAGAAGACTTTTTTAAAAAAACAAAGTCTTTGCAAATGTTTTAAGATAAATGTAACTATAAAGTTTATATAGCCTTTGTGATGCAAAACAGTTCAATAGTGTGTGTGTGTATAAACTAGAGCTTCGTGTGAAAAATTCCATATAGAATAAATAGTTTACTAGAAGGTACAGAACAACAGACTGAAAGGTAAAACTTAGAATCTAATGTTTCTTCATTTATGAATAAGAGAATAAGGCTTTCCCATCTTCCCCTTCATTCTCAACAAATTCTCTGTGTCCCTCATTTGTTCCTGGAATTTGGGGATTATTTAGAATTAAGGGAGGGAATGTTACAGATCTAAGTAACAGTTGTCAAGAAACATGACCCATCTTTATATAAACTGCATGTAGAGGACAACACCCTAATTCTCGCAATAGTATTGCCTTATTTTTGTTATTCCATTTTGTTCTGCTCAAATAATAATATTCAAAGCTATTTGGAAAGTCTCCAGCAAAAGTACTTTATTTGAACTCTATACCTTCCACTTGTCACCTCAATTCAAGAATTCTCTAAGTAATGGTACACATATTGCCACTTTATTGCACTGAGTTGAATTAGACATAAATGACTTTTTTCAAAGATGCTAGAATATTTGGAGTGGATGAGGCTTAAAACTGAAATCTACTGAGATCTTGAGCAAAAGACTGAAGATCAGAATTGTCCATAAAAGGGTTCAAATGTTATACTTTCTCTCAGTTCTGAATTATATTACCCACAAAGATTTTAGATTGATCCCTGCTTTTATTACATTTTGTGCTGCTTACATTTACAAGTCATAATATACAACCCTCTCTACTTTGTTTTGAAATGTTTTATGCATCATGTTTGTATACAGTTCTGGGAGAAAGTATTCACTCCTGTTAAAGTGGGTCTTTTTTGCAAACTTGAGCATCAATATCCTTAATGAGGAAGTTGCTGATTTGTTACAGTCCTCAGATCTCATTTTTACCCAGTAGAAAATAGAGTCATAAACATTGATTTTAGCCTGAGGTACTATGGATGTTCTAAGGTTCTTGAAACATCCTGGTTGCATTCTGAGAGTGATTTTGGAAGAGTTAACAACTCTTGGGAAGATACACCATTTCCCCAAATCGTCTCCACTTCTTTATTTTTAAAATGCAGGTAGACCTTCTTACAATGGTTTAATGACTGTTTAAAATTACAACACTTGAGAAAAGTGACTTATGACAGTTTTTCATACTTATGACCATTGCAGCATCCCCATGGGCATATGATTAAAATTTGGACAATTGACAACTGACTCATATTTATTTATGATAGTTGTGGCCACCTCTTGTATCCTTCAGAAGTGCAGAAGCTTGCACTTTGGACAAGCAAAGTCAATGCAGTCTCCTCTTGAGTTGTCATCCAGGACACATGTGAGTGATCGCCCTCTTTCTTTGTGACAAAATTCCAAGGAACCAGTCTATTCACTGGTTCCTTGGTCTTCACTGCTGTCATCAGCTCTTTCACAGGTCCATCTTCAGTTTGTAATATCTTCCCCAGAAGCCCCGAACCTCCATTTCAAGACTGCACCTCTAACGCAGTGGATCCCCAAAGCATTAAAATGACTTTACAGTCTACACTGATGACTTTTTAGTCAATGACTTTTTTCAGAGGTGTTCAGAAACTTCAGTGGGACATAACATTACTCTAGTATCTCTGCAATGAAGCTTCAATATGAAAGGAGCCAAACTTTGTGAGTAGCCAAAACACAGCTGGCTCAAATGCATATTTTTATTGGTTTAATCTACTATCCTTAGTAATCATTTTAGTTAAGTTTTTTTTAAATCAGGGTGCAATTGCTTTTTCACATTTGCAAATACATAGTTTGGAAGAGTTGACTCATTAAAGAAATGAAACAAGCTCAAGCCTTATTGTTGATTGTTTTTCCTTTACATATTAGGAAGATCCATTACACTATCATAAAATTTGGTTGCAAAGTCATGTAAAAAGAAAATCCCAAATGTGATGAATATTCACGGAACAGGAAATAAATGAACAAGAGTTAGCAGAGTAACAGTTTGATCCTACTTATAATTGTATACAAAGGATCAAGAATTTAGTAGGACTTTCTCCCAGGAAATTGGGAATGTGATTGAGCATGAAGTATCAGTGGCTGAGGGTTTCTTAAGTATGAAAAGACAGAGCAATAAACTTACAGTACTACCTTGCTGAGCAAGGCAGTACAAGGGAGGTTTTTTTTAAAAAAATGCTTCTATTAAAGAGTTTAACAATAGAAAAAGATATTACAAACTGGAATCAGAAAGAAAAAAGGAAATTTGAAAGAAATACAAAGTTCAGAAAAAAGGGAAAGGAAAAATCAGGGGAAAAAAAGAATATTTAAAGATGTAACTCTTGATCCTGCTTCCAGCAAGTGGTTCTGGCCATGTCATGGTCTTTGCTCCTCTGGAGAAATCTTAGTTTGCCATCATCTCACCCAAAACTCCAGTACAAATATTTCCAGCCAAGTTTTTATGTGCCAGTAAAATCACTGTGCTATTTGAATGTATCATGCAAATATGCTTACTTTGCATCATTCATTTTCTTTCTGTTAACCACAGCAAAATGTAAATAATAAGCGAGGGCAATTATATTGTACCTGCTAAACAAAGGTTATTGTGCTCAGCACATCTCTTTTCTGCAGGTTCACTAAGCACATTCAGAAGAACTCAAGTATGTTATCACTTTGCTCATCCATCAGCCTTCAGATGTTTCAGTAATTGAAACATCTTTTGGAAAATAGCTGAGGGTTTTTTTAAAATTTAGAACAGCTCAGTTATTACTGTTTTATTTTCAAGGGCAGATTATATATTCTATCTAGACACTCATGAAAGACACCCATAGGGAATATGGATAGGCAATAAAGTAGCATTTTGCAAAGACGTTTTTTTGTAAAATAGTAAATCTTAAAACAATAGCCAGTTTGATAGATATAGTAGTAAAGGCGCTAAATTAGAAACTAGGAGTCTGAATTCTAGACTCACCTTAAGCAAACCACTGGGTGATTTTGAGTCAGTTACTCTTTCCCAGCCCTAAGGAGGCAATGGCAAAAAAATCTTGCCAAGAAAACTGTAAGAACCAGTGCAGGGAGTCATCAGTTATCAAAACTGAGCTGAAGGCGCACATAAAAAAAGTCTTAAAACACCAATTTCATGTACTAAAATTTTAAAACTTCCTTCAAAACAAAATATTGCAGCCTGTTTATTAGTAATTATACAAAAATATTTAGCCCCGGATGGAAAAATATTGGTTCTCTTTAATATATGGGAAGCTATATAGTCCCAAATCACCCAGTTAGCTTTTTGCCTAAAGATGAGGCTACAATTCACAGACTTCTAGTTTCCAGTCTAGTGCTTTAATCACAATATCAAACTGGCTCTCATTTTAAGATTTACTATTTTCCAAAAAAACCCCACATGTTTTGCAAAATATTACTTTATTGCCCGTCCATGTGTGTGTCTTTCATGGATGTTTAGAATATATGATCTGCACTTGTTAATACAAATCTAAATCAGCAATGTTTATACCAACAAGCAGCGGTTCCAATTGGTATCTCTCAGGGATGCTAAAATGGAAATTGGGTCTGCTAAGCATATGCTTAACTGCTGCGCTATTACCTTTCCACACCAACGTGTTCATAGGATTGCTTCAACAATCAAAGCAGCAAGTCCAAAATTCTACCATTCAAGGTAGGTAACAAAGTTTAGGTTACAATCCAAAACAGGAACAGCATGAGGGTACATTCAGGATACAAATAGGTTGTGCTGAAAACATGGTGCCTTTTATCAGTGAGCTACACAACCCAAAGCGTATTTGCATGTTACATGTGTCCTATTAAGCCACCAGCAAGTATCTCCCCCAAGGTGCAGAGTGCAGAGCGATAATTATATTTAGATGATTAAACTAATGAATTGCATTTCCATCTGCTCATTCAATTCTCTATAGGGAAGGATTTTATTTTTAATGTAGCAACCTTCATAACAAAGATATCAGCTACATCCTTTTCGTTGCTGTACATATTCAAATGCAGTTAATTAGCTCTGCTCTTTGTAAAAGAAAATAAATGCATATCATCATAAACTGCTGGGCTCTTGTTGAGCAGAAATACTGAAGCCTGGCATCCAAGAGACCACTTTATCAGAGAATATGTCAGGAGAACAGGTTTTTTTTTTTTTGTCTAAGACCTCCAGTACTTAGCAATATTTTATTTCTATATAACTATACTGTCTTTTAAATGAACACAGCATTTAAAGTTGCTTTCCTACTTTCTAAGACAGGTGGTATGTCTCCAGAAGCTGTCTCACATGCCAGGTTTTAAACTATCCCTCAAGTGATGTGATCAATAATTGGATCCACGAAACAAGGCTGGGCTTCGATGCAATTATAGTAATGGTGGGTTGGCAGTAAAAGTAATCCCAGACTTATCTGTAATGCTAACTATCCACACCTAATGGTGTTGTTTGCTGTCTTTCCTTGTAAAGGAAAGCGTTACCATTACCTGCATGATCTATGACTTCCCATAGGCCAAATTAAAGATAACCTGAGATCTGTTTCCATGGAAGAACATAAGGATATGTGTTATACACCTTGAAAATTAATAAAATTATGCTAATAAGCACAAGCATAGCAATATTTTTTATTTTAAAAAGTAATTTATACCACTTCTGTGAAAACATATATACATTTACATATACATTTTTAAATGCAGCGCAAATATTTTCATTTATTAAAAAAGAAATTCCTACAGAAAAGTAGCTTGCTTTTTTATGTGAGTGATATTGATAATTTACAGCAGATCTTTTAAACATATCTTCGGTCATTTTTGCTGGATTTGATAAAAATTAAGATGAGAGACGGAGAGAAAAGACAACAATTATTTTCATCCAAAAGTTATTCTTCCAACCTGAACTTAGCCAGGAGAGGAAGATGGTCAGAGGAATTGCTTTCATTAGGAAGTCCATTGACTCCCCACAGATCTTGCTCAGTGACCAATGACAGTCGACCCAGAAGACTCAGTCCTCCACTGAAAAGAAGTTCAGCTCCTGTCAGAAGAAGAAAGTCTTTTTTAGATATATATAGTGTGAACACAGAGATACTGCTTGCCAGCCAATTCCATTTTTGTCACAGCTCTGGCCAAATCTGGATAATATTATAGTGCTATCACTGAGTCTGACATGAGTAAGAATTGCATTTACTATCCTATTTTTCTCCAATGTGGGCATCCAGATGTGCGGACCTCATGTGATATAACATGAAAAAAGACTTTCCAATGAAGGTGTGATGCACCAGATGGAATATGCACAAACAATAGCAAGAGTTTTAGCATGTTTACTTGCCAAAAGATGGTCAAATGACTGGTAACATTTTAGCACCATCTAGTGAATCATTGTCAAACTTTCTATTGCTAGATATTTTATATATATATATAGTCATATGTATATATATATATATGTATATATATATATATATATATATATATACGCGCTGTTCAGCTTCCTTCGGGTATTATCCCACGTCATTGTAGTTCTGTTAAAGTTGTAGCAACGTTTCAGCAGAATCTACAACTTTAACAGAACTAGAATGACGTGGGATAATACCCGAAGGAAGCTGAACAGCACACATGTAAGTACCCGCGAAAACCTAAGAAAACATATATATATTTTGTTAAGAAAACATATATTTTATTTGTTAAAAAATATGAGCATGCAAGAGCATGCAGGAGTCAAAACTTTATCTCCAAACAAAAACACTATCGGGACTAAAATAGAACCTGCGTGCAATTTTTTCAAGCCATAATAATTTTACATGTTCACATCTGCAGCTTAAATTTAAGCAAAATAAATATGAACGAGCCAGCTAGATTTACTTTTGATCACTACCATTCTGAGGATAATATTTATGCAAAAAGGGAATTCACTACAATAAAGATAAAGAAAAAAAAATGCTGGCAAGTTGCAAGCCTTCATTCAAGGCTAGGATGTGGTCCAAGCCATCTGTGCAGTCAATACAAAAATTCAAATACAGCCTTGTGTATAAATCAACTTTCTTCTATGTCTATAGGATACTGTAAGCTGTAGGGAACTGAAGATACCATTTTTTACTTGGCCCACCATGGATGAAAATGTAACAAATTGGCCATAGGTTTCATACAAAATTTTATTACCTGATTCCTGAGTAACATCATCCCTTGCTGCAGAATAGAAGATGTAATCTACAGTCACTGCACTTCTAGAGTGGCAGGTTGTTACTTCTGGAACTCCACTGTCAGGCAGATAATGAGAGTAGACTGAAGACAATTGAAAGCTGTGATGTAAATCTGTGGGCAATCTAAAATGGAAGAGGTGATAAAAAAGCTGAATATTCCTTTCTAAATCTAATTTATCAACATATAAAGCTACCTATGCAGACAGTTAGGAACATAACTATTCCCCTCTACTCCAGCATTTAAAGGATCATCTGCTGATTTTCCTTTTTTCGGCTATCAACTTGTCACAGAATAAATATCCTAGGATTTATAAGATATATAAGATTTTGTATATCCCTGGATACAAACCTGAAATACTTTTAAGTGAAAACCTTCCCCATACTGTTTAATCAGGATTTAATAAACTTGAAACAGAGAAAGCCTATCTTTCTATTCTTTCCTTTATTGCAGTTTTAGCATGATCATACTGACCCCAATTACACTATGTCTTAAATTACCCTTAATGATTAAGGTGAATGAATATGCTACTTTCCCTTCCCTTGTCTGTGTTCAATGATTTCTCTAGAATGGTTTTTGCTTTGGTTTAAGCTTGCATTTATAAAATCCAGCTAAATCTGGGTGCTTCAAGTACTGACAATTGAAAAGCAAATTAATAAAAATTGAGAAGAATTACCTTTTTGCTATTATTAGGATCTCTTCTGACTGTTCTAAACTTGCACCTTTACTCTCTTTGCTCTCTAGAAAAAAGAGATGCTGGTGATAGGAATATACACCTGACATTAGAACCAGGTAGTTTATCTATTTGGCTGAACATTTATTTTTTCAGACCCTCTGGTAGATTTTTTTCTTCTTCAAAACTTGCTGTTTGATTAATTGGAAAGGTCAGTTTCTACAAAAATTATCTGCCCCGAGGGTGAGTCATCTGTGGCCCCATTGCAGCAGAAACCACCTCTAACCATGATTGATTAGCACTAAAAGTGAAGTTTCCTGAAGTGCCTTCTCTGCTCTCTGGGACAAAATCGACTCAAAATCGAAACAACCCCCCCCCCCCCTTCACATTGTTTAAAAGATCCCTTGAAGTCTCGCTCTTCTCCCTGGCTTTGAGCTGGAGTGGGTGTCAGGCCTCTTGTGATTTCAATGGCTCTTTTCAGAGACTGACAGTTTTCTTCTGGATTTCTGGGTTTTGTTTTTTGTTTATATATATAATTGTTTTAAAGTTGCATGCCAGGGGCCTTATAAATATAATCAATGAGATGAAACATAGATGAAATTTTAAGGTAGAAATAGATGTAAACTGCATTACAAAACTACAGGAAAGCATAAATGATATTGTATAAAATCACATTTAATTTAAAATTAAATGCTTCATCAAGCAATATTAATTTTTAAAAATCCTCAAAATTTGTCACAAAGTCCAGTCTTGCCCACCCACTCTGTGGCTCTCAGATTCCCCTCAAAATGTTAAGTCCTGATCCTCAAACTCTATCCAACTTTCATCAACCCAATATTTTTCTTCTGTGGCAGTGGCTCTCCAAAGTTTTAGGTAGATTCCCCCCCCCCCCAATAATTTCATCTTATTCTGATGTTAAAAAAAGAATAAATCAAAAATTCATATAATGGTCTTCAGTAAGTAAAGCAGACACTCTATCATGAAGCTACAAATATTGTACACATGTTCAGACAGACTCATACAATATTATGACTCCTTCCACTCTGTCCACTGTTGCCCATACCTACAGCTGAGCACTTGGAATAACTATAAAAAACAACAATCCTGGTTCTATTAAATTTGCTTTCTAGGCTCCTGTACAAACATTCAGCCTCTTAACACTTAACAATCATCTTTGAGAGAAAAAGAATATTCACAAAGCCACTCCCTAGTCTCCAAAAAAAAAAAAAATCATCTACCTCTTTCTTTTACGAGGCGTTTCTGATGTTCCTCGTACATACAATCCTGAGAAATGCCAAGGCTTTGAGGCCAAATGGGAATCTTAAGTATCCTATTGCCCCTTGGGGACTGTTCCTGGCCAGATACCTTAAAAACAAAAACAAAACAAGTTGTAGGTAGAATCTTAGAAATTATAATGTAAGTCTGCTGTCTCAAAACAATCCTCATAGCTTTGTGTTCCACCCACCAGAATAGTGTCACATATAAACTTAGCGGTTCTAATACTCATTCCCGACTATTTCATGAATTTGGAATGTAAAAATGCTTTGTCTGTTTCAAAGTATAATATGTAAGTCTTAATCTTCTGTAACACAGCTTTCCTCCAAGAGCTTATAATAGCATCCATAAGACTAAGATCTGTATGCAGGTGGTACTGGACCAATCCTTTAATGCACTGTTGTCATTCTCATTTCTGCTTTCAAATGATCTTTTGTACATGTCACCATCTTGTCACATATCAGGAAAAGCCTAGGCATGGTATACAAACTTTAAAGTGTGTGCCTTCTTATTTTCCATTAGAGAGAAGACTAAAGGAGGAAGGAATGAAAAATCCAGAAACATTGGAAGAAACCAATTCCAGGGCTTTTTAATCATATACTGTGTGTGAGGGTGGGTGGGGAGAACAGAGATTCCCATTTTTTTCCCTGAATTTTTCCGTTTCCTCACCTCAAGCCTTTCAATTCGCACAGTTCTTACTGCAATCTCTACTCTTACTGTTACTTTTTGCAATAAATTAATTGTTGCTGACTAATTTTGAGAGATGCTTGTTTGTCTACCTTGATTTCACAGCAGCTTCACAAACTGGTACTTACTTTTCCTATTGCCAGACCATCATAATTCAACTTTCCTTCTGTCAAGAAATTGTACAGAGGAGAATGAGGGACAGAATTGAAATCACCACAGATGACAAGGGGACAAAAACGCCCGTCTTCACGAATGGCAACACTGGTAATTTCTGCCAGGAGCATGGCTAGCTGGGTTAGTTTAATGTCTCCCCGCCTTGGATTATACAGGAGATGTGTATTGGCCACACAGATGGCTGTGGGGGCTTTGTAGGAAAACCGAGGCTGCAGGAGCAGAACTAGCCCCACATTATCTCTGTCCAAAAGTGGGATATTGTGACGGAAGAATTCCACAGGTTTGGAGGAAATAAGACTGAATTTGGAGGTCTTGAAGCATATGGCACAGCCATCAGGCTTTCTTCCTGTCCTCATTTTGTATTCACAGTGATAGCCTAGAAAAAAACAGAAAAGGACAAGTTTCATGATTTCCAAAAACTACAAGCGTAGAAATTGAGCAAGAATTATGCCTCACACTAAGCTGTAATGCAGTTTACTTTTGGCTTAGGGCACCAGGTGAATCTATTCATTACGTAGGTTTAACAAAGCATGGGTAAAGAAATCAGGGGTTAGCACAATCTGACAATTCAGCATTTATGATTTAAAACAATTAGTCCCTTTTAATTAGTTAAACAATACAGTCAAAAGACAAACAGAGGTAGATGGAAGCATTTCATATTGCCTTATCAGTATTATTATTATTATTGTAATGTAGGTACTGATGAGTCAATAGGAAATGCTTGCATCTACCTTTATTCATCTTTTGGCTGTATTTTTTAAATTTATGATTTAACAAAAATAATTAAGCAAAACAATTTAGCATCATGGTTAGGCAGGAATGATTAGACAGAATGTATGTTTCATAATGAGCAAATTCTGAAGAATTAATGACACATAAAAGAACCTATTATACAGTATAAGTTCACATATTTAAAAGCCTTTGTTGGTTTGCTAATAGGATTATTTAGTGGGTTAGGAAAGAGAACAAACCTATTAGGTACTGCTGCTTTCTTACAAATTGCTCACTTTTCAGGATTGAAACTGGGCTGGGGGTAAATAGAACGCAGGGTTTAAAGTAAGGAAGAGTACTCCATATATTTTTATAATTAAGTAAAAAAGCTAACTGTTTTACTATGCAGGATTTTTTTGGTTACATAGAATGTAAATATAATACCTAGGGCTTCCAAGCTTGGTTTGATCTCTACTCCATATTGGTCTTCTTGGACTTCCTGCAAACAAAGTACCTGTGGGTGGAGAAACAGGCAATCCACAATGAAAGAGCCATGTTATCACCTAACAATGATGATAATTTTAAATTTTATTATGACAATTTAAAAGTGATTTGATTTCTAATTAATACAGTAATAAAAATTAATGCAGATAATTTAACACGAAATAAAAGGATTGATGAAAAGGACTGGATACATCCAAGCAAAATTAAAAATTTTCCATGTCTTCTCAATTTCAGAGAGATGGAGTTAATATACATATAGCTTTTCCAGCAAAAGCAATGGGACGGTTACATGGTCACAATGCTATGCACATTTATGTAAATACTACTAGGCTTAGGGTAGCATACAATGCTAAAAAAATACATTTTCTGCAAAAGGGTTAGCTTTTCCAATGTTCTTCCACTTGAAAGCGATCCACTTCAAAGTAAGCATAAGTAATGTTGTGCTGCAAGAAAATAAGTCAAGATTCAAGAAAAAAAACTTTCATTTTGATGTCAGATTTGTCAGAGAAGTGTATTTTGAAACACCATACCTCCTGACCCTGCTGGCTTTTTGAAAGGCCTTGAAGGCCTGGATTTGTTCCTAGACACGGGAGTTGGGAGATTAGTTGGAGCATACCGGGTATTCTTATTTATTGCATTTATTTTGATCAGTTTTTTTACTGGCAGCTTTCTACTTACATCTGCATCAAGTTGTTTGATATCGGCAAGAATGTTGGGAAAGCGATAATTCCAAGCTAGTATTTGCTGCTGGCAGTGTTTGTAAAGGTGGGGATTGTATTCTAATAAATCCTGGGAAAGAATGTTGTATGACATTATAGTAAAATCAAATGTTGCCTGTGGGTCTTTATCATCTTGGTTGATCTGTATCTTGTCTCCAATAATTGTTGTTTTTTTACTTTGATGGCAAAAGTATTCCCAATGTCTCTTGATCAATCCTGGCAAAACGCAATAAATAAAAGGATAGAAATAAGGTTTAAATTTTTATACATATACATGCACATACATACATGCATACATACTCGTAGATTTTCAAGGGTACAG
>BLBF01000018.1:41453921-41543522 GCA_015471245.1 Laticauda colubrina | reverse complement strand
CAGCCGTCCCTTCACACGGAGCCAAGCTGCACTAAAAGCCTCCAACACAAGAACAGAGTTTTGCCAGCCAATCAAAGCCACAAAACAGACAGAAGAAACCAGGAACACCAATCAATCAAACTCCAAGTCCAATGAAACAGGTCCAGGCTCCCAACCAATCAGAATGGACCAGCCTCAAATTTAAAACCAGGAGCTGTAAGACCCATATCCATACAGAAGCCTGATGATGGCAGATGAGATTCTGCTGAAACGTTGCTACAACTTTAACAGAACTACAATGACGTGGGATAATACCCGAAGGAAGCTGAACAGCACACATGTAAGTACCCGCGAAAACTTAAGAAAACATATATATATATATGTTTGTTTTCTGAGGTTTTTGCGGGTATTTGTATGTGGATCTTTGGTTATTCGGTTTTTCTCCCGTGTAGAATTGGAGTTCATCTTCCTTCGGGTATTATCCCACGTCACTGTAGTGCTTTTAAAGTTGTAGCAACGTTTCAGCAGAATCTCATCTGCCATCATCAGGCTTCTGTATTGAGTTTGTTTATATATATAGAAACACACACACACCAAAAAAGCGCCACAGTTGTTTATGCACCAGCATTTACTGCTCGATTTTAACATCGTTGCGAGGATCCTTCCGGTCTTTTTTTCTTGTCTCCAGCCCTTAAGAGGGGGTGGGTGGAATATGGATCGAGTTGCTACGAAGCGGTCTTCGCCGCTGGCTGAATTACTACGAGGGAAACGGGGACCGCCACAGTACTTCCGCAGCTGCTTCCGCTTCGAGTCCGGGCCTGACCCGGGAGTGGATCGATTGACTGACAGCTCTGAGAGGCGGCGCCCACCTGGCGCCCGGGAAGCGGCAGCCTCGGCACCTCCGACAGGGCCGCTGCACCGATCAGCCCCGGCGGCAAGGATGATCTCCCCGCGGAATCGAGGCGGGGAGGTGGCCCGCTTCTACACGGTCACCGAACCCAAACGCCACCCGCGGGGACACACGGTATATAAGGTCACCGCGAGGGTGAGTTGCCTTTGTGGAGGTCAGGAAAGCGGTGATTTTCAATGGCCGAGGGTCGGGGGTTGCAGAGCCGATCGTAGGAGCCGATTCCCTCCAAGATCCCCGAACCTTGTTCCGGGTTTCCTTGAAGCTGCGCCTTCGATCTCCGGTAGCAGGGCGGGGAGCAAGCCGCCTGGCGCTCCTCGCTGTGACTGGGCGTCGGTGAGCCCCGTGCGGCACATCCAAGGGAACGCAGGGCTGCTTCTTTTGCCAAGGCATCTCAAGCTGCTCCGTCCTCTGGCATCTTTCCCTGGTTCTGTTGTCCGCAATCTTCGAAAGCTGAAGGCAGCAGGATTTGGACCTGAGGCTCTTTGCAGTCAGGGCCTATGTTTTTACTCCTGAGCTAAGATGTTTCTCTTCCTCCCCTCAGCAGATTTTTTTTTTTTTTTTTTTTTTTAGCATCCCTCTCCCGAGTCTTTTTACAGCCGGGACCGGGAAACGGCACACAAAATATGTTTATTGCTTGTATTCTTAAAAACTTTCTTGATTGTGAGAAACTGCGAGGCCCCTCCATCTCCTATCTCCCTACGGTAGAAAAATGGAAGAACGAACGTAACTCTCTTCTCACATCCATCCTTCCTTTGTGGAACGGGGAGGAGAGAAGAAAGAATACGTGCAGAAATGATATTGCTTGTCTCAGGTAAACCACAGTGCGTATAAGAGGTTTTACATTTGGGTAAAGTACCAAGGATTTGTCAGAATTGTGAATGACAGGTGTTCATCCTGGTAAAAATGTACTGGGAGAAGAGCAGTCAAAATTTGCACTGTGCAAGACTAGATTGGAAGGAGCAGCTGTCATCATACATCCAAATAGGATGAAAGAACCAGAGCAACAGCCACTGTATACTTGATTTATGTTTGCAAAGGGCAGCAGAAGGTTATGGATTGTTCTGGGTATTTACCTTGAAGGGCAAAAGGTGATTCCGTTGCAAGGCCCATGTTCCCTGGAGTTCAGTGTAAGAATCATATTAAAAATAATTAAATGGGATGAAGGTTTTGTTCTGTGTACAAATCAAACCAGTCCCATTCATACTTCAAACAGCAGATATTTTTTGGAAGCTCATTCCCAGTTTGGATTAAAAAACACAGCCCAAACTACTGTGTTAAATCACTACACGGTTATTTTGAACGTTGGTAGAAATGCGTTGAATGTTACAGGGAATCTTATTTCAGAGAGTAGATCCTCTTTGAATTTCCAATCTCTGTCCATAATTACGAGACCTTACCTAAATATTGTATCTGTTAAATATTTTGGACCCTCGGAATAACCTTACTGCTAAAGGAAAGTTCTAAAGATCCTTAATATACTTCTATTTCATATAACCACTTAATTTTGTCCATCTTTTTTTAAAGAATGTGTTTTTGTTGAATGTGGACATTCAACAATAGTAATGACAGGGCAACAGAGTAATAGCCGAAAAACACTTGATGCAGACAGAACTGTACTGGGCTGGTTTCTGTTGATGATAAGTGGGAGAGTATTCCTAGTACTTTTTATTAATTTGAGATCTTAAATTGTTTTCATTTATCAGAGCCTTTTGAGTTGAAGAATATTTAAAATACTTCATGCTTTCTTGGAAGAAAGTACAGGCAGCCTTCTCTTTGATTTTAACTCATGGCATTTCTCTATCTGAACTGCCCTGACTTTGTTCTATAGAATATTCCTTTGCAGGAGAATAATAATAATAGATTGGATGTAGCATTATAGAATGCTCAGAAAGCTTCACATTCTTTAAAAGAGTCTTCTCCAAATGTACTGGCCTGCAACTCTCACAAATTCTTGGTAAGAACCACGCTGGCTGAGCACAATGAGCAATGAAGTCCACATTTTCTTAAGCAGGTTTTTCAATTTTTTTCCAGTTGTAAAACTTGTTGGTTAAAAAAAAAGGAGGCAAAGCTTTAGAGATTGTTATGGCAGCAATCAGGAGGATGTTCCCAAGAAGCCTGTGCTGGGTGTGAGTGAGAGCAGGATGATTCATGGAAGAGCAGCACAGGAGACTCGGGAGTAAGAATGCTAATTAATGGTCCCTCCCTCTAGGGAATATAAGCCTGGTTTCAAATGGCTTTTGCCTTTACAAAAGGCAAGAGTTTGAAGGAGTTAGTGTGATGATTAAAGACTCTGATTTATTGGACTAATTGGCTGCAAGCCATCTACAAAGAGGGTTATTTGTAGAATAAAGCCATGAACATTTCAGTTCTGATGAAACAGAAACTATCTGTGTTTGCTTTCGGAAACTTCAGTTGGGTTAGGGATAGAAAACTGAAAAAAAATGAACAGGTGCATAGTATACTTTATTTACAATTATACATTACAGTTATTTGATATTTTTTGGGTTTAGTCTCTTGTGGAATCCCATCAAATGCTTATGGAATGAACCTCAGTTCTGTGCAACCTGATTTGAAAAACCTTGCCCTTGTTTGCATTCCTGCTCCTGTAATGCTAATTGAAAATCTAACTATATTGCTCTGAGCATGGTTGTTGTATGGGGAAAGATTGAAGACTGCTGGTAGGTTGGACAGCGAGAGATCTGCACTAAAATAACTAGGAGGAAAGAGAAAGTACTTCTACTTCCTCCCAGTGATTGTGCTCAAGATTGTGCCCAAGATTGAATAGTTCTGTTGATAATCTGACTATGTGTGAAAATATGTGGTGTGTAACATGGGTATGTCTAAACAGCTAGTAATATATGCCTTCAAATTTCAAAATGTTCCCTATTCCTGACCAAACTTGGGTAATTTTAATGTGGAGAAGAACAAATTGCAATACTTTTATCTCCAAGAATTACAGGGTTGGCTTAACTTGGTGTAATCTTTCTCATGAGTTCTTTGGATGTTACAAAATAATTTGAAGGTATAGTAGGGGAGAAAACAAGAAAATGGGATAGGTATATATTGACAAAGATATAGTGCAAATCATGTGTCATAAAGCAGTGAACTATTTCACAGTTGAAAGTTACATTCTTATAAACATACAGTAAGTAGAAGACATACAGAATGTGCACATACCCTTACCAGTTATAAAATGCTTAAAAAGAAAACAGAAAAATGGGTTGGATTCTTTTTTTCGACTTGCAGAATCTAATGCACATTGCATCATGCTCTCTGTATTGCATCATAGCTCCTATGTAATTAACACCTCAAGCTTGCAATGCCTTAGAGAAAATAGGTGTTACAGGAAAGATGTAACAACATTATCTACATGCATACTTCTCACTCTTCAGAGCAGAGATGCTGTAAATAGTGCATTTGATGCTCAACCACCAATTTATCATGCATGTGAACATTTAATAACGGATGTTAACACTTCTACCAAGAAGGAAATTGAGTTTCCATAAAATGTTTGCACCCTGTTATCAGTAAATGGGAATCAGTAAATGGGAATCATTATTAGCAGAGTCATTAATGATATAAATCAAATGAATAAATAATAGGTAGATAAGTAATAAATTATTATAAATAAATAAATTGTATATGAATGTCTGTGTGTAGTTTCCTGCACCAAAATGCAAGTGTTGTTATCCCATAGGATTACAGAAGAGCATCAGGATAATTCCAATTTTATTTTTGATTCCTAGTCATCTCCAATGTGAAATTTTATCTTTTTCAGTGCGGCCACTTAAGTTCTCATATTTCTAATCCATCACAAACATAAGACCTATTTCTGGTTTCAGTCACTGCTCGCTGAGATTTTTTTAAGTGGTTGTGTGAAGCCAGGATTTTCCCTTCTATGCATCTCATTTTGATGATTAAATATGAGAACTGCCATGCAAAGACTGTTCATGTGGAGTGCCCTCTGCAAGTACATATTCAGGAGGGAATGAGAAATGAGTATATATATATATATATATATATATATATATATATATATATATATATATATATATATATATATATATATATATATATATATATATATGGTTATGGGTGGAAGAATGAGTCTGAGGGAAGCTTGGAGTCTTAGCCCTAGAGTGATTTCAGTTTGTCACAATGACAAATTTATAAATAGACATTTAGTCCTGGGAGAACAAGAATTGACAGCCAATAGATAAGTAGTAAAAAACTCTTGTTTAAATGTTTTTAAAATGGGTATGCTGTTTTACAGCTTCACCATATTCCATGAAATCCCATTATCTCAGAGGTGAGATGTCATGCCCCTGTTAGAATCTGACTCCAAGAGAGCGAGAGCAAGAGGAGGAACAGCCAACAGTGGGAGTGTGGTTCGGGAGGTTTTGGAGGAAACTGGGTAAGGGCACGGGCTTGCTGGGCATTCAGAGGAAGACCCAGGCCCATCTCCTCTTCATCCTAGGGCACGCAGGGAGGAGTGGACAAGGGAGAAACATGAACGGCATGGTCTATGGGGGAGGAAAGGGCTGCAGCTGTGAGGACTATTTAAAAGGGCAAACTGCACATGGGCCAGTGCTGGAAGCAAAGTGTGAAAATACTTCTAGTTTGTCAGTTCTTATCTGAGTACTGGTGTCCTTCCCAGTGTGTGTATTTCAATGTCTGTGGATGTCTTCAAGCCCTTATCCTGCTTTGTCTCATTAATTGCTTCAGTGTGGTTTGTGTTGTTTTTTTCTATTTATAATTTATATGTAATTTTGAGTTTGAACAGAAGTTCTTCCTTTTTACAACTGTTTGTGGGGGAATTTTTTCTCCAGTCAATGATAATTGGACCTTTGAAGCCAAGTTGAAGGAATTAAGGGACTTCACCTGTTTTGTGATTTGATGCTTTTGTATCCCACCCTGGGTCATCACACGAGAGGTGGCTGAGTGTTCAAATCATAAAAGGGTTTAATAAAGGGAATAAAACAATTAATATTTTTAATCCCAGAGTTAATAGGATTACATTTTGGTTTTGAAGCCTCAGTGATAGAAAGACTACATGACACACTTTTATTTCAAGCAACATTTACTATTTTAAACCTCATTTTGCAAGTTTATAGACTCCTTTAGGACATCGTTCAAATTTTACTTTAATTATGTAAAATCATCTGATGTTGTTACAAAAATTGATAGCTCATTGGTCACCCCTGCCTCTTTTTCTCAATTTTTATTGAACATTATAAAATGTACTCGTTCTACAGAACTCTGGGTCCTCACCATTTAGATCCATTCATTGCAATAACTGTCCATTTTTATTTTTTGCTTTCTTTTTTTTAACCAGTTACTGCTTTGTAAGAAGATAGTGCTTCATGAACGTTATGTTTATTTTGAAAAGGTATTTTGTCAGAAATCTTTTGAAAATCCATGTGTTGACCATCCCCGTCCAAAGGCCTATTGACTTTAAAAGGATAATGAAGTAGGATTTACCTTTATAGACCCTCTGATATTCTTTAGAACATGTAGCTTCTTATATTCTTCATAATGTAGTTGTCAATAATGCTTCCACCAATGTTTTTATTGGTATTGAGGTGGGATGCATGGATTTGATCCTCTGAATATTTTATTCCAGTGATTAGTTATCCCTTGAGGAAATCTGGAGATGACTAACAAACAGATGCTTTGTTACTGCCTGGGCTCCCAGGTGACAGCTCTGCTAGATAATCTAGATGGGGAAATGGGCTTGGCAGCTTGGCCCACACACAGTTGATATAATTTCACCCCACTTAGTGTACCTGAACATAAACAGATACTATACCACTCTCAAATTAAGTCTGTTTAAATGCTTGATTCCTTTTGTCTTCAATCCCTCTTTTGTTGTCCCCTCCCCATTTCATAAGTGACTATTTATGGTGGGAAGGTCACATCGCTCTGTTTCTTTGGTATACCCTCAAGTTTAAAAGATGTTACTGCTTTAAAAGATTTTACTAATGACTCATAGGAGGGAATGCGTTTTTTCACTTTGGATCCTTCCCAGAACCAAAACCATGGACAAACTGGAAGAGAATCACTCTAAATTTTTTAGATGCAACCAGTAGGAGTCAATATTTCACTAAGTTTGGGAATAATACTGGTAAATATCCACTGCCCTTCAACTGTAGTATCTGCTGTGCCTCTCCCTCTTTATTTTTAGCGAAATATTTATTTTTGTTGTGTGAGCATGGGGGGGGGGGGTGGGGGATTCTGCCATCGGGTTTTTCTATATGGTGTTAAAGAATAAGCCCTGTCTCCCACACAGGTAAGCCTATCACCTCAACATAAATGAGACATATCATCTTGCTATTTGTATTGTTTTCCTTCATATTAATTTCCTCAACTTTTCAATGTGTTTAATCTATTTTTCTGAAATATTGTATGTCTATGCCAATTGGAGAGCAAACCTATTGTCAAGAATATATTAAAAAAACCCTGTAATGTTCTAGGTGATTAGTAAGCCCCGTTTGATGGCAACTCAATGCCAAAGGGAGAAATGTATGAGGCTAGGCTGAAATTTCCATATTTAAAGATTAAATGTTTAAAGGTTTCATTGGGGAGGTAGTTAAGAAGGAACAAGTCCTTGAGAAAACAAAGGAAAAGACAAAAAAAAATTGGGCTTGAGCACACGGAAATCCCCTCTCCTCTTCCTCTTCCTCCATCCTCCTCAATCCTTGTCCTCCATCATTATCCTTATAATTCAGGGACGTCAAACTTGTGTCATCACAGTGTCGTCATGTGACATATCACAACTTTCCCCCCCTTCACTAAACCGGGCATGGGCGTGGCCATGATGCATCCAACCCACGGACCACAAGTTTGACTGCTCTGTTATAACTGAACAAGGACAGAGTAGCTGTGAGTCTTGTGAATCAATAAAGCAAGGACTTTGAGGGACTAAAGGCAATTCTAAAGTCTGCCCTAAAGTCTTTGAATTGTTTGGATCCAGATGTGATGGCTTCCATCCCAATAGCTATGCCTGGTAGTCTAGTTGTGAAGAACCTGGAGGAAGTATGCAAGTGCATGTGAAAAAGAGAAAATGTAACCAGTAAATTTTGCTGTTATTTTAAATTCACTGGATCACTTGTGAATTCTGCCTCAGTGTTTGGTTGAAAGTGATCTGAGGTAATTGCTTAATTGTTTCCTGGTTATTGACCAGGGTTGTCATTGTGTGAGTGAGTGACCATAAATCGGATCTGGGAATGTATGTAACATTCACACATTGATGATGTTACCTAATTGGTTAATGAAACATCTGCAAACGCACAACTAAACTCACAGAGCATCAAGGATTCCACAATGAAACAGATTTCCTTGTTTAGTTTGTGTTAACAGTATTATTTCATTTGTTACTTTTTATCTTTTTAAAAGCCTTGAACACTAAAAAGACCTTGCTTTTTGTTTTTCAGATTGTTTCACGAAAAAATCCAGAAGTTGTTCAAGAGGTAATGAAGGCTCTTTTGTTCACATTTTTTTTAAGTTTATCCTTTTAAAAGTAACATTGACCTCTTATCAGGAGATATATGTCTCAGCATCTGCATGATAATGCCATCATCTACCCACCGCATTAGAAAGTCTCAGTAAGCTGCCTGCAAGTAATAACAATGCACAGTCAAGTTGAGATATGTACTGGTATTTTAAAATAAATACAGAAATATGATTTGAGAGACTGCAGAGTGTTAGGAATTTTAAGGTGTTACAAGATGAGAGGAAAGGAATACAAAACAGTTTTGATCAAGAATGAAGGAAATTTTAAAAAGTTCCTTATTCTAGACCAGACTCTCAGATCATACAGCCCAGTATTTATCTTCTCTGGTGTCAGACTCTCAGGTAGAGGTCATTTTTACCCCGTTTCCTGACCTTTTTAACTGACTGGAAGGCATTGATTTTGGCCCCTTTACAAATATGCATTCAGTGACTAATGCAGTGTGCTTATTTCTGAACCAGTATGTGTTCCTAAGGAGAAAGTAAAATGGGGTTGATAGCAAACAAAGCAGAGTGATCAAGGCAATTATGATAATTCTGAAAACATTCATAAAAAGAACAGAATAAGACAGCCCACAGCAGCCTCTTTGGTTCCACAGCTAACGGTTGGTGAAATTGGTGATATGTATTCCTGAGGGTTTTCAATAGTCAGAGGTGGTAGGTTCTGACCAGTTCTGGAGAACTGGTAGCAGAAATTTTGAACAGCTCGGAGAACTGGTAGCGGAAATTTTGAGTCGTTCAGAATACTATCTCTGACTGGACCGCCCCCATCTATTCTCTGCCTCCCGAGTCCCAGCTGATTAGCTGGGTCTTTTTTTGTTGCCCTGTGCAGGAGAACCGAGCTGGAAAGCAGATTAGTGGGGCGGGGAGAGAATGGAGATTTTACAGTATCCCCTGGAGTGGGTGGGAATGGATATTTTGCAGTATCTTTCCCCTGCCACGCCCACCAAGCCATGCCCACAGAACCAGGAGTAAAAAAATTTGAATGACACCACTGTCTCTAGTGGTTGGGCTGGGAGAAGGGAATGGAGAGCTAGAATGTTAACCATAGCTCAGATTCTCCCTGAAAGCCCAACAATTAATCAGTATACAGTTTGTCATCCCTGATTATCATACTGATATATGTTCAAATTAAATCTTTTTATGATCAAAGACCAGCACACTATAGTGAATGTATTTTGACAAAGATTTATTTGTAAAATACTGAGAACGTTTAGAAAATTCTTCTCAGCTTTCGCTCAAATGAACAAATGAAACAAATGGACAAAATGCAAAATATTCCTTCTGTAGTTCCATATTGAAGGGAGAGAGACTTTTATCCTGTTATATGAATAATGTATCCAGCAGGTTTCCTGAATTGTCTGGACACATTTTATGTATATAGTTTCAGCAGATGTCACAAAAAGAGGGGCTCAACCTATTCTCCAAAGCATTTGAGGGCAGGACAAAAAGTAACAGTTAGAGGCTTACCAAGGAGAGAACCAACCTAGACCTAAGGAGTAATTTCCTGACAGTGAGAACAGTTAATCAATGGAATGGTTTGCCTCCAGAAATTGTGGTAGCTTCATAACTGGAGCTTTTTAAGAAGAAATTGGGTAGCCATTTGCATGGAATGTTGTATCAGGGTTGGACGAAAGACTTCCAAAGTCCCTGCCAACTCTGTTATTCTGTATTCTACAGGTGGAACTCGAAAAATTAGAATATCGTGCAAAAGTTCATTTATTTCAGTAATGCAACTTAAAAGGTGAACCTAATATATGAGATAGACTCATTAAATGCAAAGCAAGATAGTTCAAGCCACAATTTGTCATAATTGAGATGATTATGGCTTACAGCTCATGAAAACCCCAAATCCACAGTCTCAGAAAATTAGAATATAACATGCAATCAATAAAACAAGGATTGTACATAGAACAATATCCGATTTCTGAAAAGTATAAGCATGCATATGTACTCAGTATTTGTTTTGGACCCCTTTTGCAGCAATTACTGCCTCAGTGTGGCGTGTCATGGAGGCTATCAGCCTGTGGCACTGCTGAAGTGTTACGGAAGACCAGGATGCTTCCATAGCGGCCTTCAGCTCTTCTGCATTGTTCGGTCTCATGTCTCTCATCTTTCTCTTGGCAATGCCCCATAGATTCTCTGTGGGGTTCAGGTCAGGCGGGTTTGCTGGCCAGTCAAGCACAATAATCCCACGGTCATTGAACCAGGTTTTGGTGCTTTTGGCAGTGTGGGCAGGTGCCAAGTCCTGCTGGAAAATGAAGTCAGCATCCCCATAAAGCTTGTCTGTGGAAGGAAGCATGAAGTGCTCCAAAATCTGCTGGTAGACGGCTGCGTTGACCCTGGACTTAATGAAGTACAGTGGACCAACACCAGCAGATGACATGGCTCCCCAAATCAACACAGACTGTGGAAACTTCACACTGGACTTCAGGCATCTTGCAGCGTGTGCCTTTCCATTCTTCCTCCAGACTCTGGGTCCTTGGTTTCCAAATGAGATGCAAAAATTGCTCTCATCAGAAAAGAGGACTTTGGACCACTGAGCAACAGACCAGGTCTGTTTTTCTTTAGCTGCTCATCAGATGCTTCTGATGTTTGTTGTTCAGGAGCGGCTTGACAAGAGGAATACGACATTTGAAGCCCATGTCCAGGATCCATCTGTTTGTGGTGGCTCTTGATGCACTGACTCCAGCCTCAGTCCACTCCTTGTGAAACACTTTTGAATGGCCTTTTCCTAACAATCCTCTCCAGGCTGCAGTCATCCCTGCTGCTTGTGCACCTTTTTCTTCCACACTTTTCCCTTCCACATAACTTTCTATTAATGTGCTTTGCTACAGCATTTTGGGAACATCCAACTTCTTTTGCAATTACCTTTTGAGGCTTTCCCTCCTTATGGAGGGTGTCAATGATGGTTTTCTGGACAACTGTCAGGTCAGCAGTCTTTCCCATGATTGTGATTCCTACTGAACCAGATTGAGAGACCATTTAAAGGCTCAGGAACCCTTTGCAGGTGTTTTGGCTTAGTTAGCTGATTAGAGTGGGACACTTTGAGCCTAGAATATTGTACTTTTTCACAATATTCTAATTTTCTGAGATTGTGGATTTGGGGTTTACATGAGTTGTAAGCCATTATCATCTCAATTATAACAAATCACGGCTTGAACTATCTTGCTATCTAATGAGTCTTATCTCCTACATTAGTTTCACCTTTTAAGTTGCATTACTGAAATAAATGAACTTTTGCACGATATTCTAATTTTTCAAGTTTCACCTGTAGTCTTTATTCCTGTACAGTTGGCTTTATCAGGCACAAAGAATCACAACTATATAGTAAGTTCCAGTTAAGAAGAAAATGAGGAATTAGAAATCAAGCAAAGGAAGAATTTGGAGTCCTCATAAAAAAAAGACAATCAATAAACTTGGAAGGAATATGATGATAGAATTGATTGTAGCAAGTTCATTGTGTTAAGTGCATAGCATGAAGTGCCATTTTTTTTTAAAGAATCCATTTATGTTTAATTACATAAATGTAATTAAACAATTACAACAAAAGCTGAGATTTATCCCTTGTCGTGTTAATTGTAAATCAGGTAATCTTATTTTATTTTTAAATAATATTAAGGGAGAGTGTTAAATGTATATGTAGTGTGGAGACTGAAAAAATAAAGTCTCTTTTATGCACATACACTGTATATGTAATTTATTTGGCAGTAGTATGGACATAGCATGTATTGCTTCTTTTAGGATGACTCTTCAACCTGTCATTTTAGGGTATAGTCTGGTATTCCTTGTCCAACCGAGCTTAGCTTTTGATCTCAGAGAAGGCTAGTCTGTTAAGACAGGATGCAGTAGAGGACACATTTTTCCTCCATTGCAGTCTCAGTGAATTTCATCAGCAACCTCCCAACATTCAAAGAGTTGAAAGAACATCTTCTTGCAGGCAGGGTGTTTACCAATCCCGGTGATAAATTTAGCCCTGATGATCAGAATCTTCCTCAGAATCAGAATTTAGAAAGGAAGAATTAAAACTTCATATACTGTGAAAGAGAAGGAACTAGAAGAAAATTCGACTAAAGGATTGTGCTACAGATTAGAGTTGGAGGAATCTTTGGAGAAAATTAGATTAAAGACTGTTGGAGACAAGAGTGGGGAAGATGAAGGTGGAAAGAATGCTACAGATTGGAGTTGCGGTGGAAAAAGAGGCGCAGGAAAGATTGCTCGGAGTATATGGAAAAATTGTGGGGTCTGTGATTGGATAGGAAATGGAAGAGGATATGAGCAGAGGGTGGTTAGGTGGAAGAAGGGAGGAATATGGAAGAGGCTTATAGCCCACCTCCTGAGTGAGAGAATGGGATGGGGTATAAGGAAAATCTTATACTCATCCCACCCTGAAGAGGAGAAATTGACCATTTGACCGTTGCAAGGAGTACAAGACCCTTACAACATATTCCCCCAACTATCTTCATGCCTGCTTTCTTACTTACTTATTTGTTTATTTAAAGTGCTTTTATGGATTCAGTCCTTCCAAATCTAAAAATATAGTATGTGCAATAATATAAAAAATATATAAATGCCACAAACTCTAGCCTTTCAAATTCATGTAACTTCATGTAAGACAATTAATACATTATTTATCTGTATTATATGATGCTACTTCATCTAGATTTTTAGAATGATTTGCCTTGTTAGATCTAGTTGGTCTATATATTCATGTTGAATTTAGTAGTGCTTTTTAAAAATATATATTCAAAAACACTTCCTGGCTTATTATTCAGTGGAGATATTTCATTTGGTTTGGCAAATATGATAATTGGTTAATATCATTTGATACTGGCAAACAGATAACTTATAGACTCTGCATAAAGCTGAAACTGGAAACTTATGTCTTCTGGCTACTTATTTATTTTAACTTTTTTAAAAACAAGTTTAATGTTTACAATTATAGGCAGCACTTTGTTGTTATTATAAAAAAAATGTAGCCTAGTCCAAAAGCTTTAAATAATTTTTTTACCTTTTTTGTCTTTCTTTTGAGCAAACAGGCATAGATGTTTCAGTTGAGCTTGGCAGGTCTTTTTCCTAGCTGCACACTGTATAACTATGTATAAAAAGTTCTAAGGCTAGGAAAATATTATATACAGTAGTAAAAAACATGATATACAATCATGTTCTTTTAGCATTTTAACATTTCATGGAATTGGAAACAGCATCAGATAAACAGAAGAAAGACAGAATTGTTAAGAGTGTTTGATCGGAAACACTGATCGGAATTTTTATCTGGAAGATGCAAATTAGGACTGTCACTTCTAAATCTACTGAATAAAATCTTTGAGCAATATCTGGAATAATGTTTAATTCTTACATATGCTATAGATATATTAAAAAATAGTTCAGTACTGAGTGGTGGACAACAGGGGCACTAGGTTAAAATAGAAAAACATTAAAATATGCAAAATGATAAAAGGCAGTTGAAAGATAATAGGCAGTTGTGGTCTGCTGTTAGGGATAAATGTTTGTCAAAAGAAATGAAAAGGTTTGAGGAGTGTACTTCTGTCCACTCTACTATAGGACAGAGAGACTTAAGTACATCATGGCAAAAAATAGTTTGAAGGCAATGGGAACTGAGGACTTAACAGAATGTGTAAATAATAACATGGGTGCTGAATGAATGTGGATTGATTGCAAAAGTGATTGACCAGAATGAAAGAAATACACAAAGTTGCTTTGGTCATATACAGTTAGTCCTCATTTAATGACCACAATTGGAACTTCGTTTTTAAGCTAGGCATCATTAAGTGAAATTGTGACTATGCTTGTGATCTTATTTCAGCTTTGCTTTGCTTTACAGATCTGCAAAAGTTGTAAATGGGAGGATAGGTTGTAATACTGCGTTTATCACCACAGCTGAGAACGGTTGTTAAACAGGACTATCTGTATGGGGGGGGGGGGAGAATGGGAAGGGGTTGAAATACAGACAGGTGTAAAAGAAGAGTGACTTGGATAGAAGGAAGGGAAAGATTGAGAAAGGAAGGGTTGAATGGAGTTGATGAGATGTCCAAGAACAGAGAGATAAAAAATTTAAAATATAGTATGTAAAGTGGTGGTGGAAACAAGGATGATGTGCAAGACTAGAAAGGTATGCAGAAATATAATAAGAGAATGGTGTTACTGTGTACTAATTTTAACTATGATACCTTTTTTTTTTCTTATTTCATAACTCTAATTTCTGTGGTTTCCTATTTCCTACTTCTTTTCTGCATTCTGTGTTACTTATTCCAAAAGGGAATGGTGGAATGGCTATATATGCCTTTGAATTTATACATTCTGAATAATGTTATCTTTTTAATAACTTGTGTTTGTGCAAATGTAGGTGTACAATATGGGGTATATGGGATCTTGGTGCCCCTAACAAGAAAAAGCAATTCTTAAGAAACAGTTAAGAATTCCAGGCTGGCACTGAATTTTTACAACAAATAAATCCATTGGAAAACATAACGATAGGTTGCAGAAAAGAAATAGGGTTATGTGAGTAGCTTTGCAAAAGAGAGTAAGAGAGAGAAAGAAAAAGGAAGGAGAGGGAGAGAGAGTGGGGCTATGAATATGAATTCATGCTTACTGCATGATGGGCAAATTCCCATTTTTGCTCCAGCTCCTCTCAACCTAGAAGTTCAAAAGCATGCAAATGCAAGGAGATAAATAGGTGCCACTTAAGTGGGACTGTAACAGCATTCTGTGTGCCTCGACATATAGCCACATGATCATAGAACTGTTTTCAGACAATGCTAACTCCCTCAGCTAGGAAAACAGTGCTGAGCGTTGCTCCCTTAAGTCAGACACAACTGGACAAAGTAAACTTTAACCTTTTTTAAAACCGTACTATTTTTGTGCAGTTATTTACAGATTTAAAATGGGCTGAAACAGTACATTAAAATATATATTTTACATGACTAAACTGAATTTAACTACATTATTAGGTAAGAATTCTGTTAGAATTCTCTCCATTAGTTTATGAACAAAACTAAGTATTAAGTGATTTCCTGGATTAAAATTCTTACTTGATACATCTTAGTAGATCTGTTCTTCAAGTAGAAAAAGGGAGGGAAGGAAAAAGGATATCACAGCAAAATCTAGGTTTATATTGCTGGCTAATATTTTTGGTGGCTGTAATGGTTTCTGCTATTTTTTAATTTTTATAAATGCTTTATTAGAAGGACTAATTGCCTCATGGGTGTTTTTGTTTTCTGTTTGTTTTATTTTGCTTCAGATAGTCGTTTGGAAGAGATACAGTGACTTTAAGAAATTGCACAAAGAACTCTGGCAGATTCATAAGCACTTATTCAGGCATACAGAATTGTTTCCTCCTTTTGCTAAAGCAATAGTATTTGGTAAGCATCTTTTTCAAATCATTAAATAATTTGGGAATATATTTTTGTTCATTGTGAAATAGAATAATTGGATTGCCAAGCAATGGCAAACCACTTCTGAAAAATATTCCCAAGAAAACTGCAGGGATTTGTCCACAAGGATCAAGAACCAGGCTGACTTGGGCACAAAGTAATAATATGTCCTATATGTATTAGATATCCATTGTATATCACATTATATTATTTTTTTTTAATAAAAAGTTTTATTTCAGTTTTCCACATTTTAAAAACATCTTTTTTTAGTGAACAGCATGATTCCAGGTTTTCACATTTCCATACAAACATGACTTTGATTACATATTCATCTTTCACATTTAATTTCATATCTTACCATTACTTTACATATTTTCTATTATTTTTCTCAAATACTTTCCTCAAGCTTATTTTATAAATTTTCAATTCATTTCTTAACCCATTTCTTTTAATTTTGAATAATTCTCCTATCTTCATATCCATTGTACTTTATACTTTTATCTGTCAGGTTTGCAATTTCATTGCATATTCTTATTTCATCATTTCAAAAATTCCATCTGAATTCAAACATTTCAAAAAAGTTTCCCCCACAATTACCAATCAGAGTGTGCCACCCTTATACCTTATATATCATTTAATTAGTTCTCCTTTAAATCCCAGTAATCATTTAACTTTTTAATTATCACCTTAAAATTAATAACAATAATCTCCTAGCAATTGCATAACATATATACCTTTTAAGTCAGATTCTGCATGGTACTTTCCCCCTCAGTTACATCAGAAACATTTATAATTTCAAAAAGAAAAATTAATCTATTTAATTCATCATAAAAACTGATATTAATCCCATTATAACAATCCTCATAATTCATTTCAACTATATTCTATACATTAACTAAACATAGTTAATAAACTTATCATAATTTCTCTTTTTTAACATTTATTCCATTTATCTCAGTGTATGGTTTAACAAAAAACAAATATTCCAGTATCAGTTCCAACCTTTTAATAATCTATATTTGCCTATTTTTTAAATAATTTGTTACTTCTAATACGTTTATCACCTTGCAGAATCCCCTTTCTTAATTATTAATTAATCATTGTCTCTATGTCTCTTAAATAAACAATTTCTTTTCATTTTTATTCAATTTCTATGTTTCTTTATTTCCTACTTCTGTTTCTTATTACTTCTTTTTCCTTTTGTTTTTTCCCTCCTTTTCTTACTCCAGTTTTTATCCCCCTCCCTCTTTAAAGCTTCTTTCTGCAATTCCCTTTTCTGCTGTTTCCTTTTACTTTGTTTTGTTTTCAAAATATTCCCATTTTTAATTACCTACTCAAATCTCCAGTTTTTAATTCCCATTTTCCCCCCTTTGCTTTCATATTCATTGCTTCAATTGTTCATTGAAGATGGCCTCTTCTTTAATCAGCTCCTCCTCTTCTGGCACTCTTTGTTGTTCTTCATACTCTAAAATCGCAATTTGTAAAAATTGTTGGGTAAAGCCAAACGATTCGCCTCTTTTTTGTAGCATTTCTTTCATATTTCTTAGTTCCATTTTTAATTCCAATTTTTTTTTCAATTTTAAACACTTCTGTCCAGTACTTTGATTCAACCAATGTCTATAGAATTTATTTCCAACAATCACATTTTATTAATTCCTCTTTAGGTTTGCCCAGATTCATCAAATAATCCACTATCCATAAATTTAAGTTTATGCCAAGATCACCAAACAATCCCAAGATAGTTTCTTCCTGCTTCTTTCTTTGTTTTAATGTTCAATATTCCACTTTCACTTTCCAGGGTCTCTATTTTATTGTAACAAAATTTCACTTGCTTTGTATCAGATCCAACTTTTAAGAGAGCCAGGTTATAGAGTCACAAATAATTTATTTTACATAGATGGCACTCTCTGTTATGTCCAAATTCCAATCTCCCCCCACATTTTCTCTCTATTTAAGGCTTTTAAAATTCAAAATTCCAATAAGTCCAAATATCAATTACTGTTTTTATGTGGTTTTTTTGACATGTTCAAATTCAGCTTTAATTATGCCTATTTAGTGTCAAGATCATATATTTATCCAATTTAAACAGATATCTTCTTCTGGCTTCCTCCTTTCAAAGTTCAGAGCCACTTTCAGCTGTCAAATTTTTTTTCTTCACTTTCTCTGGCCACTGCTTTGATTATTTATCTTAAAAATTCCTTAAAATTTTAATTCTGGGGTACCTTGTGTTTAAATGTTGCACCTGATTAGCCCAATTTTCATGCTGTCCTCTTCTTCACTGCTCCTGCATAATCTTGTTCTGGTTAGCTCTTCTCTTCAGGGTGGCCATACTTGACCACCGCTAGAGCCGTCTTCGGAGGGGAGTATGCCTAGCCAAGGAGGGGAGATGTGGCTCCCCTCAATCCAGCTGGTGCTCTCCCCTTTCTTCATCATCCCTACAGGGTGGTTCTGGCCCCAATTGCAGGTGATCGGGGCCCTCCGATGGGAGAGCACGGATCAAAGCCACGAATGATTGCAGTCTCCAGTCTTTCATCACCGGAAGTCTAGATTCTAATTACAATTAGAATGTCAAGATAACTTGTTACTATATAAATCTCATTTGTGCAGATTTCCATTCCTGATTGTGGATCTAATTGTGGGCCAGTGTTAATTTATATATAAACCATTTTCTTAGTCATGATCAGTTCCATATCATAATTGTCTTATATTCCTGACATAAATATAAGGAACTGTTGAAAACAAACAGTTCGGTCAGAGTGTGATGTCTGCAGTTATCTTTGCTGAAAAATCTGATATTCACATAAACCTGAATATCATTATCTGAGGACTGCTTGGCTAGTTAAATTGCCTTGTTAAACTGTCATGCCTAAGCAGAGGTTGTATTCTTTTGTCTTGTTCTCCTTCTAGCTAATTTTTGTTTTCATCGCTCCTCCATCAAATTTCCCCTTTGTCTTCATTCTGTTTCTGCTGCAGCCACCTGTTCTTCTTGCTGTATCTTCATTCTGTTTTTCTTTCTTTTTTGCTGTTTCCATTGGAAAGAGGAAGAAGTATGTTTGTGTGCCTATAAAATGTGTTTTGTTGTGAGGGTGGTTCTGTGTGTGAAAGAATCTTTACTTGTTTGACATTAATCACTCCAGGAAAATGCAGAATATTTTATTTACTTGCTAATACTTAAGTATAGTGTTCTTTTCAAATGTTTTCTTATAGCTGAATGATAGAAAAAACATGCTTTTTAATGTTTATGTTGAACTCCTTCTATACCCTTTTCTTGTAATTGTTTAGAAACCACCATAAGTTCCCATTATGCTCTGCTGATTAAAATTTTAAAAGGACTTTGATTAATGAAATTATAAAATAATACAGGTAATACTCATTTAACAATCTCATTTGGAACTGACAACTATGTAATTCCCCCTGTGATCATTAAGTGAATCACTGCAATGATTACAGTTAGACAACACATGACCACAATTTGTGATTTTACTTCTGGCTTCTCTATTAATTCTGTTGGAAATGGGATGAAGAGTATGCAAATGGCGATCATGTGATCATGGGATGCCACAATGATCACAAATGCTCACTTGTTGCCAAGTTCCCAAATTTGCCAAAAGATTAGGGGTTCCTCTGATTTCCAGTCGGAGGCTGTTCCAAAAGACTTGGGGTGACCACCGATAAAGCATGCCTCTGAGGTCCCATCAGATGGAAACATTTAATGAAGGGGACCTGGAATGCACCCAGGAGAGATATCCTCAGGGAGAGGCAGTCCCACAAGTAAACTGTTGGATGTCCCAATAGCATATTTTTATTATTTGGATATAAACATTTTTGTTCTTGAATTTTTTGAATTTATAAGCCTGTTGACATTGAAAAACATCTTAAAATACATGTCTGACATAACTTTGGACAAGATGTCCTCTTCTGAGCTGCTCAAGTGCTGTTGTTTTTTCTGATTTTGGAAAAAATGAGGAGAATATAAACTGTAAACTATTACAGTGCAGTGCCGAGAACATTCAATTAGGATTAGGGAGACTCTGAATGAAATCTCAATTTGATCAAGAAGCTGACCAGTTGAGGTTTTGCCTTTCATTGTCTTTCAGTTTATCTTGCCTCTTGGGACTGTTGTCAGTTAAAAAAAGTGTGTATGTATGTGTGTGCATATTTTGCATCTTTTTCAAGAGATGTTTATGCACACTACTCTGAGCTCCTTGGAAGAAGAGATGTAAAGGATAAAGATTGGGTAATAAAAGGAGGACATTCAGATGTGTCTGTCATTTTACTGTCATCCAATGCTGATATGCTCAGATTGGATCCATGATTCAATCATTGAAATACATAATCTTCCTGAAAGAACAACAATTTCCTCAATTTATAATGTGGTGATGATTGTCTTCATTATTGATCTTGATAGATTATCCATATCTCTCCCTTTTAAAAAATAAATACCTCTAAAAGCAAAAAATAAAAATAGCACTTTTTCCTGGATAAGATTTGATAGTTATGTATTTTTATGGCAGTGGTGCTATGTAACTTTTCTATTCCTTATTCTTGTATAACATAAAATAAAAATATTTTCCCTTGATTTCTGGTGACCGTCTTCCTGTAGTTTTCTTGGCATTATTATGGAATAGATTGGATATATTATAGAAAACATTTTTCTGGGATGTTTTTCAACTTCAACTTCTGAGTGTCATCTGCCAACTGGAATTCTCAGACAACCTCCCTTTACCTGACCAGGGCTGATTCTACTTAGTTTCTATGATCAACTAGTCTAGTAATTATGCCTTCTTTTGAGGCACTGTTCTTAGATACACAGGCAGACATTCAGCATAATTTATCTACTTCAAGAAGCCATTGTATCATGGATGCAGTGCTAAAATTAAACATTTAGGAAGCTGAGTATTGAGTAAATGGATGTGGATATTATCAAGCAGCTCTAAAATTAGATTTTCCTGTAACATGTCTCGAAGCCCAAATCATTTGTAGTGTCTTCTCATTTTACAATTGGTACAAACCATAGTTAATAATGTCCAAACTGAACTGGTAATCCAATATTGGACATAATAAAAATAGAAGTACTCAAGGTTGTTTAAAATTTAAAATGTGTATACTCTGTCTTTCCTCAGTTTTGAACAATGGTAAAGCCCCTGTCCCACTGCACCAACGGATGCAAAGAGGATGTAAAACGTTAAAAAACATTGGAAAACGCTATGCATCTGTTGTGTACTCATTGCATACGTGTTTCATACTCTCTATCCTTTGAGCATCCGTCCACTGAGATTTCATCCGCTCAAGAAGTTTTGAGCTGCACAAAACTTTGTGAACGGATAAACTTTCTGCTGTGTACGATGTAAATCCGTGACATCCGAGCAACAAACGTTCTATGTCTGTTTATCATCCGTTAAACGTCTGCTGTATCCTCTCTGCATCCTCTGGGCATCCCCTCAACTCACATCCGCTGCAGCTGAAAACGGAAAGAGGGAGGAAACAAAAGGTACACGGAACATCTACACAGCGTTAGTAGCACGGAAATAAAAAGGATGAGCAGTGAACGGTTTGCATCCTATATACATCATCTAAGCTTCCTATGAACATCCGTTTAACATCCCCCCTACATACTACCCACGTCCGTTCTTTTCCTTTCTTTTCCGTTCTGTTTATGCAAATTTTTGCCACTTTTTGGAGCGGATGACAATGGATGGAGCACCCCCGAAATTTTGCCCGTCCGCTGTGTCCTTTTTGCATATGTTTTGCATCCGTTGGCCAGTGGGACCTAGCCTTAAATTGAAGTAATTGATAAAATAGTAGTAAAATACTAAAGTAACAATACAAAAGAGAAATAAGTATAGTAAGTCTTTAAAAGAACAATGTAATGAAGTATAGTGTGCTAAGCTATAATGTAGTGGGTTTGAACTTTGTAAGATGTATGAACCTAACCAATTGGGGCTTATGTGCATTAGCTTGATCTATGTATCAAATTTGACTGAAAAGGATTTTTAGTCTCAAAGTCTTCCTGTGAAAACATATTTTAATAACCAGCAAAATGAGAAGGACAAAAAACAACTTCCTGTGGAAGTTGTTTTAGAGTCAGCATTTGCAAAAATAGAGTTAAAAACACACATACCAAGGGTTAGCTACAACACTGTAATTGGACTCTTGCTTCCTGCCTTTTTTAAAATGAACATTGCATTTGCCCTGGCTAGTTTATCTTCCCTTTTTGAGGGTCATTATAGGACAGAAACAAATCAGCTGCCAGTGGACTGATGAAGGGCAGCCTACTTTTCTCTTTTGCTTCACTCATTGGATAAAGCAGCTGGATGAATTGGCATTTATCAGTACCTGAAATGGCACCCTCTCTTTCTCAAATAGAAACATTGCCAGGAGATGAGACTTGGACATGGAGTCTGTTAAGTGTCTAGTCTTCCAGTAGCAAGACTGTTGTATGCATGATGTTCAGTGAAGAGAAATTCAGAATCCAAGTCTTTGTTTTTAGCACCAACCAAATAACTGAAGTCTGCAACCATAAGGGATTAGGGTTGACGTGAGCACAGTACAGAATAGATTCTCTCGTTTATTTTTTTGATCTTGAGGGTATATATTTAGTGTTTTATTGGTTGATCAACATGTTCTCATAAAAGATGGGGCTTTACATTCCATTGGGGTTGCCAAATTATATATATCTTCAATAGATGGTAAAACATTCTGGGACATTTGAGCCCAGATATTTGATCCGGTCTCCTGAAGCAGTTGTAGATGCAAGTCCTTTTTTTCTTCATAAAAGATTTTTGTCAGAAAAAAACCCAGCTTTTTTCTCAGAATGTTGATTTTGTTCGTGTTGCAGGACGATTTGAAGAAGGTGTAATTGAAGAGAGAAGACAGTGCGCGGAAGATTTGCTTCAGTTTTCTGCTAACATCCCCATGCTCTACAATAGCAAGCAGCTTGAAGATTTCTTTAAGGTTAATCTTTTTTCAGCTAGCCTATCTAATAGATTATTTCATTTCACTGTGTGAGTGAAATGCTTGTTTATAGTGCTATTGCTCTGCAAAAATTAGTACAAATTTATTTATTTATTCATTTGATTTATATTTCTGCCTATTCGCCCATGGTGATTCAAGACGGCTTACACAATGTAAAATCATATTTAAAACAAAAAATAAAAAAATGCAGTTTACCATAAATCTCAGGAAAATGTAAGCAATTTCTATGTGTTTGCTCAAGGGCAGCTATCCATAGCCTCAACTTCCCATCTAAACAGTTGCAAATAATAGGTTCTCAGTATTGACCTAAGGCTAAAACGGATTCTCTATAGTATGGCAACAAACAAACAAACAAACATAAAATCTCCATTCTTTCATACCCCCTTACTCAGAAAATTATGCCTGTTTAAAATAGAGTTCTGGGTGTTGTACATAGGCTAAACTGATAGTTACTATTACAAATCATTCTCTATATGATATAAAACAGAAATGCACTTTATTAGAATGAAGAACAACCAGAGAATTTTCGATTGGGACAGTATACAAATATTGTGAAACAAATGAATAAACCCTATAGATTATATTAGATAGACAAACAACTTCAATTTGCTACTATTTTCTGCCTTAAATATATTATTGATGCACATTGGAAGTAAAGAGAGTGTCTAATAGTTAGCAGTTAGATTGGTAACTGCACATTGCTGATATTCTATTAAGTGTTTTTTTTAGCAAACAGAGATGATGTCAGTTGGCAATGCAGATACAATAAAGTAATTATGTCAAGATAATACAAAAATCAGATATTCTGTAGCATTAAGTACATGTCATTTATTCCTCCTTGATCTTTCCTATAGACACCCAAACTTCTACATAATAGGGAATATTATGTTCCCTAGAGCTGCAAATATCCAGACATCACTAAAATGGCAGCAAAGCCTCTATATATGTATTCTGTACCTCTTTGCTACTATTGATAGCCATGCAGATTTCTGATCCATTTCTGATCCATGATTTTGGCTAACTTCACACATCATACCAAACTGTAGTCAGGGAAGCTTGTTTATGTACATCCAGTATTTCTTCCATGAGAGATTAGAGAGACAAGCATGGAGAACCCAGGCTTTGCCTAGGTTCTAATCAGATCCAGATGTGCTTAAGATCAGTTGTATCATATACAGTCCAACTGTGTTGGGAAGCCAAAATGTGTTTTATATGAACCTGACTGAGAAATCACAACTTTTGTGTGACTGGTAAACATTGTTTGTGGTAGGTTTACAGTGGAGTTCATTATAATTTATAATTATGGTTTAACAATTAAATTGGTACAGCAAAAATAAGGCTGCTAAGCTGATATAAAAACCAGCAAAGATATTTTCTAGAGGAGAACCATTCTAGTTCGAGAGATATCAAACTAAAACATGGGCAACAGTTAATTTAAGATAAGACAGCTTTCTTTCTTTTCTAGCAGATAGAGCAGGGATCTAGTGGGTTATGCACTCTTTGATGTATCCATGCAGATTGTTTAATGAGGAAGTTCTAAGCCTATTTGAGGAATTTTGTGTATAGCCAGAATGCCTCTCGTGTTTAAAAATCTATTTTATCCTAAAAATTAATATTGTTGCTTTAAAAAGATATCTTTTTGAAAACAGATGGCACTCTTCAATATCATTTTTCTAGGATGGGAATATATGTCAGCTGGAAGGTGTTGTAAACCAGTCAATTTGATTTAGGAATACTTTTGATTTTATTGACTATTCTTTCTTTCAATGTATGCTTGGACTGAATCTGGAAATAATTTAAAATTAATCTTTACCAACTTGAAATCTCTCTCTCTCTCTCTCTCCCTCTCCCTCTCCTTCTCCTTCTCCTTCCCTCCCTCCCTCCATCTATGTATTTTGTTTCTCTCTATTTTAAGGATGGAGAGGTGCATGATGGATCTGAATTGATTGGTCCTGCAGAACCTCTGGTAGACTCTCTGACAGACAGCTTATCTACCTGCAGTTCTGAAGGTTGGCTCTATCTTCTAACTTTTTGTAATCTAGTTCCAGATTTTTTTAAACTCTAGTTTCTTTTGGGAAAGGCAGTTGTGGAATTTTATGTTGCATGTTTGGACCACTTGATCTCTATGGTGCACTGAAATCGAAACAATCCTGATTTAATATATTATGCAATTGTTTCCTTGGTTTTTTAGTGGCATGCTGGACACCCATTTCTCCAAAATAGAATTAAATCTAAATTGGAATTTTAACTATTTTGATATATTCTTTCTTTCTTTATTTCCCCAAGTGGGCAGAAAGAAGGAATCTGTAAGAAGAAAACAGTAAAATATGTCAATACTTTTCAGTCATGCCTTAACATTTCCTGTCTTTCCGTCACATTTAAATTAGATTTGGCAACTTCTTATGGTCTCTTAATCTTTCATCTCCTCTAGATGGCAGCATTATATTTCAGTTCTAATTTTCTTGATTGTGCAAGTAGTAAATTTTTCCTGGTTTGGTTTTCTCTGTTGTGCAGAAACAATGATGTAAATGATCCTCATAATCCTCTTTATGATTGGCTTTTTGGTGCATTTCTAGATCATCCAATAGCCAGTGCTCTTTAGGGGGATTCACCAAATGAGGTTCTGGTAAAAAATGCAGTAGAACTTAATGTAAAATCTGAAAAGAAATAGAGACTGGATGAAAACAAGAATATCAGGGGAAAATACAGATCAGTTATCTGAACACTTATGGACTTGTGGTGCATCTTCAATATATGGTCATTGATCAGATTAGTTGGAAATCCTACATATCTGAAGGGTGAATGGTTGAGAGAAGCTGGTTTAGGCTTTTATAATAAAACATTTATATTTTTCTAGAGTACATAACCCAACAAACTGTGCCCCTTTCCCCCGTTATTTTTTAGAATTTCCTAAGCCTCTCCTTTGTCAAACCTATGCGTAATTAATGTTGGCTTCATTTTATTTTTGTTTCTATAGCTCGGAAAGATGTCCTTGATGAAGTGATGCTTAGCCAGTCAGAATATGGAGGTAAGAAAGAATGGAGTAAATTGAGCAGTGTTTGGTTAATTCATTATTTAATTGGAAAAAAAAAGATTTACCCATAATGCACCAGCCCTTTAGGGTGGACTCCACTTGCAGCGTACAGTTTTGAACATTACCAGATTCCAAGCTAAATGGGGCTTTTAAGGAACACCAACACAATGGATTGTATTTGGATCTTATTGGCAATCAAGGCAGCTTCCGCAGTAACACTATCACATAGGGAACACAAAGCAGAACCCATTAACATGCAAGCTAAAAATTTCTGAATGGCCCTCAGCCTCATGTAATGCAAACTGTAGCAATATAGATGAGAGGTACAAGGGCATGAATGACCATAAATAATTCATCCTGATTTGTCCTAATGAGTGAGAGTGAGTGAGTGAGAGAGAGAGAGAGAGAGAGCGAGAGCAAGTTGCTATAATCTGAGACATTCTATGTGCAAAACATTGGCCTTTCTATTGAACTATTGCTCGTCTCCTCCAGCTTAAGATCGCCAAATTCATTCTTGGCAGAAGACAGATTTGAACTGGAGGTTTACCAGATTTTGACTTCAATTTCAAGCTGTGCTACTTCACTGGTTCTTTTAATTTGAGTTTTGCATAATGCTCACCTGGTTTACACTTTCAGTATGAGAACTTTTGGAATGCTCTAATTTTACACCGGTTCTATTTTACAGCAATGAAATAAGTTGTCCACTGAATATGAATTGGTGTACAAATAAGCATCTTATTCAAATCATCAGTGACTTTTTGACTATTCCATCAATTTATTTACAAAAGCACTCTAAATAGATGCAGGAATACAGATTATAAATCTCCAAGTAATGGGGGCTATTTTAGTGTTATTCACCTGCTTACTGCGTTTTATTTACTTGTTAAAAGAAAGATGAGTGACAATTAAATGTCATTATGTACTTTGAGAAAATTATGTTACTCAATAACCTAGGAGCCAAATCTCTTGGAGAACCACTAAAGAAGAAATTTTGAGGTATGGGTAGGTTCAGCAGTCTGAAATACTATCAAAATATCCTGGATAGCTAATATAGATAGATAAAGTATATTTCTACCAACTGTGCTTAATTGTTCAGAAATTGTAATAAAGCAAATCTATCATTCCTTTATGAGGAATATTGCACTGAAACTTGTCCCAAAGGTGCTGTTCAAAAGGCAACTGTACTTTCTTGGTTTGTTTTCCCTTGAATACATTTCACTTCTGAAGAACTGAAGAAGCTTTTTGGATCAGAAGCGAAATGTTTTCAAGGGGAAACCTCCCACCTAAGAAAGTCCAGTTGCCTTTTGAACACTCCCTTTAGGACAACCATGACCTGGATGATTGAGAAACTTCATAGATATTTACACTTATGAGATTAGGTTAAAAAAAGATTCATCAGCTTTGCATAATATAAACAATAATGGAAATGGACAAAGAAGATTGTATTCCTTTCCCATTGAATCTGAACTTGGATTCATCCAATAAATCCAATGTTAGGAGGTTTGCAACAGATAAAAAGAAGCATTTCCTCACATGGAATTGTAGAAGTAGTTTCCCAAGTTTTTTGATAATCACTGACCTGGAATGATTTGAAAGAAAATTAAATAAATTCAAACAGGAAAAATTGTCACTGATGGCAAGACATATTGCCTATACATGGCAGTACCTCTACCTCTGTAGCCATACATTTCTCAAAATTAATTTTGGGCTGCATGAGTGATGGTCTTCAGTGGGCTTTTCCTGAGCCATAGTATGAATTAAATTCTCAACTAGATGGATTTTTAGTTTAACCTGGCAGAGTACTTTTTTTTATACTCACCAGTGGAATAGGTTACATAATTTAGGTTGAACAAAAATAAGTTATGAATTGTATGATCTTCACCAAAAATTTTCATAATCATTAGAGTTTATGATATAGTTTCTGAGTGCTTAAAGTATATCACATCTAATCACCATATAAAAGAAAGACCACTATCTTTTTTAGAGGCAGTGATCTGAGGCTAAAATAGTTAATATCTTTCATGGATACTTCTTGTACTCACCTTCTAAATCAAGACTTGCTAGTAGGGTTTCTTTAGAGGACAAAGGGAGAAGAACATTAATTCCTTCGCTTGCCATTCTTTCCTTGCATTACAGGTTTATCCAGTGACAGCGACTTGATTTCTTTGACCATTGATGCAGATTCTCTTGTTGGGTTAGATGATGGAATGGCATCTAACCAGGATTCCCCCAGCACATCACTTGGTCTCAGCTTTGCTGCTGAACCTGCAGTATTGGCATCTGCCATTTTAGATCATGAATGGAGCAAATCTGAGAGTGAGAGGGAGAATCGGGGTTTATTCACTGGGAGCTTGAAGGCCAAACTTGGCAGAAGAGATTACTTGGACAAAGCTGGAGAACTGATAAAGCTGGCCTTGAAGAAGGAGGAAGAGGAAGATTATGAAGCTGCGTTTAGCTTTTATAGAAAAGGAGTTGATTTGCTTTTAGAAGGAGTTCAAGGTATGACCTCATTTATTTTAACACTGATTTTAATTTACTTAAGCCTTTATCCTCTATGCAGCAAGTTTGAATTTTAATTAAATAATTGGATATTAAAATAAAAAAAAGCCATCCTGGGTCACTTTACATTTCTTTCTTTCTTTGTTGGACTAGAAAAGCTTATAAAGAACAGAAATGGTATTTTACTCATCGGCTTACAGGCTAAAAGTCAGTATGCAGAAGGAAAAGAGAAAGCAAGTAAGCAAGCCATCCAAGGCATTAAAAGGAGGGTTTTTTTAGTTACAAAATTTAGCAGGTTGAAGATCAGTATGCAATAGAATAGGGGTGTCAAAACTCACATTGTCATGGCGGCATCAGGTGATGTCTTGGGACTTTCCCCCCCTTCACAAAACTGGGCGTGGGTGTGGCCAGCATGTGATGCATCCGGCCCATGGACCGCAAGTTTGACAACCCTGCAGTAGAAGTACTTCTCCCTCTGATAAGTTTGGCAGCACCAGCTGATGGGGGAAAAGATGGTTTCTACTTAGGGTGAAATAATATCTGACTGCTGTTTGCTCTCTGATCTATTCCTCTGAGGCAGGTTTACCAGGCGAGGCTTCTGGTAGAATGAAAGTCTTTTTTCCAATCAGTCCAGTGGCTTTTGCTAGGAGCAAGGAACTTCTGACCAACAAGTTTACTTCCATAACTTCAATAGGTAAAATTCTAGCTCTGTCTGTTTTCAACATACCTTACAAACTCTTCTTTGCTTTTGATTCAGTAGGAGTTTTACTCCATCCCCAGTTGCATTTGGATATTACAATGAGAGTTTCAAAGTTTTCATTTCCAATTTTATTTAACCACAACTTAGCAATATTTCGGAGCCTATAGTATTATTTATCTTTTGGGTTTGTAGAAACAGACCACCTTATAAACCATAAATTGAAGTTACTTTATTTCATATAATGATTATTTCACATGATTGAGAACAAATCTCCAGTATGAATAATCAGAAATAGAAGTAAAGTTTAAGATGAGAAGTACACAGCTTCTAGAGGGACACTATATTGTTCCCAGCATATAAAGCAAAAGTTATTATGACACAATGTAAAGAACCCTTTCTTGAAGTTCTAATCTGAGCCCACAGGGGGGTGCTCAAGGAAAAGTCTTCTATTTTTCTCTAGGGGATAAGAGAATCCTTTCCACTGAATATGAATTGATAACTGGAAGGTAATATTTTTGAATGTCCCAAGTTTCTTAACAAACTAATTGTGCCAAAACAGTTCCCATGAGGATTTTCGCATTAATAAATGAGTGAAACTAGTATACTTTTTTCACAAATAAAATTGGAGAATTATGTACTATAAAATCTGGATCTATCCTATCCTATCCTATCCTATCCTATCCTATCCTATCCTATCCTATCCTATCCTATCCTATCCTATCCTATTCTATCCTATACTATCCTATACTATCCTATCTTCTGGGCAACTTAACACATACAAAACAATACTATAAACAATAAAACCCAATAGATCAGGGGTCACCAACCTTTTGGACCTCAGGGACCACCAAACTCATAATTTTAAACCCCAGGGACCACTAACTGGTTCTGTGGGTATGGCCTAATTTGTGGGTGTGGATTGGTGGACGTGACTGGCTAGGCATGGCTTGTATGTAAATATTATAAATATTTATATAAAGAATTTTTTTATAAAACTAAGGGCAACATTTACCCAAAATCAGGCAAAGCAGACAGCAGATTGAGTTACTCGCAGAATCACAGATTTATTCATTGATCTATCTATCTGCCGTTGGCTAGCTCAGTCTGCCACATAAAATTTGCTTGCAAGCAAACTCACAAAATTAACTCACAACACACAATTGTAAATACAATTGTAAATATTGAATTTTTTATATAAAAAAGAGCAAGTTTTACCCAAAATCAGGCAAAGCAGGCAGGCAGATTGAGTTGTTCACAGAATCATTCATTGATCTATCTATCTGCTATCAGTTACCTGAGTCTGTCACATATAATTAGCTTGCCATGAGTCTGCACTGAATAATGGAACCTTCAGTCCTAAGGGAGGTTCAGCTGTGCTTAAAAGCAGAGCCGAAGATCTAAAGGCTAGCAAGAAAGCAAGAAATCCAACCATTTCCTGCTTCCTAGCTAATTAAATCTCCTGGCACAGCAGAACAGCTGATGGTCGGTAGGGGGAAGGAAAAGTAGCAACTTAGTAGGCAAGTTTGCCAGATAAGGAGTGAGTGGGAGGGGAGGGTTCCCGCAGACCATGTGGGTGGCGCAGTCTTGTGTTTCTGTGCAGCCTGGATTAATTGCTTTAGGGGGGTGCTCTGAGGGTGACATTTCTTTGTGGTCCACCAAAATTTTCTCGCGGCCCACCCACCGGTTGGTGACCACTGCAATAGATAGCATCACACAAAGAAATAACCAAACTCTCTCCACCAGCAGAAAGAGAGAGGAAGATCTAAGTTATGAACAAGTATAAATATACAAAATGCTTTAATGCTTTCTTTAAAGGCTGGTAAGGTAGGCATTATAGAGATATCTGGGGGAATATTATTTCAGAGGACAGATGTACAGCCAGTATTTATTCATATTCTGGAAGTGTACGCTGATGGTATATTGAATTTGTTGATACCACTTAGGGAATGCTTAGTATGCTGTAGTAATAGTCATCTTACTTGTTTGCCCTGTGTGATTGCAGGGCCTGCTTTTTTAAGATTATACTCAACTAGTTTTTGCAGTGAAGCTATTAATCCATGAAACAGTGATGAGGGTTTGTTTATCAGCTGCTTATTGCAAAGCTTGGCATTGATTTAAGCTGAGAGGAAATGGTTGGACCAAGGTCAGCTTGCTTCCATAGCTTGCTTCCATTCCTAAGGGGGTACTAGAACTTGAATCTTTCCAGCACTTAAGCAATTTTAGCTTTCTGTAACATTATGTAGCAGTATAATTACAATTAATAATGCTATCATAGTGTGTTTGTTATAGTGTGTATTTGTATTGGAGATTCCCTGGTTGAAGTCCACTGTCAGCTGAGAAATCTCATTGGGTGATTTTGTGTCAGTAACTCTTTTATTTCAGCTTGTTCCCCAGAGTTGTGTTAAAAACTGAAAGAAAGGCTGAGACTTCAAATGACTTTCTCCATTCTTGTTGCCTTTTGTTGTGAGAAAACTATCTTCTGGTACCTCTGTCCTTGAGTCCTTGATCTTTTTATGATCCTTCTCTCCAGTTTCTCCCTTTAACTTCTAACCAGGATGCTATTTTACAGCTGAACCTAATTTGGGAATAACAAACATTGCATAGGATTGTGTGCAGATGTCTTTAAAAAAAACAGGGTTTCATTTTCTACTACACACAAATACAAATACAAGCTATTGCCACATGGTGGCATCAAGCATGTAGAATAGGTATATCCCAAACTTTATCTGATATCTACTGAACATAAGATAATCCCACCTTTTCCTCTCCCTGGTTTTTTTTTTTTCCAATTTGTCATATTTTAACAAATTATTGTTAAAATCATTGAACATTGTTTCACTTTGCTTGGCATAGTCTACACTAGCTAGAAATTGAATCTTGTCTTTGGTGATGGTGGTGTCCTAAGAATGTATCCTACTAATGAGCTATGGTTTTTCTTCTTTATAGACATTTATCTTGGACTCATTTTTATACATATGTGCATTGAACTTCCTTTAAGATATAGAAATGCTTTTTTTAATAAAAGAAAAAACTGCTCTTCAATGCCAGTCTGCTTTAGTATACTTGAATTGCAGTTGCTTCCAGGATAAAATATATAAGCATTTGTGTTTTTCTGAAGATAACATGAGTTAACAGTTTTTCTAAAATAACATTTTTGATATTCTTTAATTCCCATTCAAGATGGTAGAAGCAGTTTTCAGATATTTTATCTTCAAAGGATCTTCCTTGCAGGAATTTATATACCAAGAAGCTCTGATCTATTAAGGAAGATTTCTCCAAACTGACACCCCCTTCACACGTTAAGTTTGCAGGTCCCAAATTCCCAATCAGCTTTGCCAATAATTTAATAGTATTTTCACCAAGCCTAAATGCACTCCATCCTCTGCTGATGAACAGTTTTCTGTGCCTTTGTGTCATAGAAGTAAGTAAGTAAGATGTAAGTAGCAGTGAACAAGATGTTCAAGAGAAGCTCTTGCCAGGCCATTGTGGGACTTTTTGTTCCCTAAGGCAAAAAGATAAAATGTATTTGAAATGGAAAATACAGTTTGGACCAGTTTAATGGCCATATTTACTGTATCTGTTGACAGGTCCTTAAAGAAACGACTTCTTTTCTTAGGTCCACATGTTAGCTGTCTAATTATCTAATCCAAGCTGTCTAATATTTCCCTTTTATTCTCCAGAAAACTAGGGATGATCTCTTTGAAATATTTTCCCCACAGTCCCTCCTTCTATGGCCTGAAATATCTTTTATACACTGGTTGGCTGGTCTCCAGCTCTCCCTCTTGTCTCCTGCAGTCATTCCCACATACCATTACATCAATTCCAGGAAACTATGTATTTGAGTTTAGGAGATATTAACTCAAGGGGAGGCAAGGGCTATAACTGAAAACTGCTTCTGGGCTAGTGGTTTTCTCACCATCTCAAGGAGAGGTTATTAGTCGCTTTTTTGTAAGGAATATATTGGATATTTGTAACAGCCAAATACAAACAGAAGTGCTTTTACTACTCCAAATTTAGGGGATAAATATGTCCTGACCACCCCTTTCCTTAAAGACTGCTCTTTAAAGAATTTCTGATAAAAATATCAGATTTATTTGTGAAAAATATTTATTTGGTAAAAATATCAGATTTATTTGGGAGTGTTGGGAGTAAAATCAGTCTGTGATTGAAATTAACAGAGATTTTGAAGTCCAAATATTGTATTTTGTAATAAAATTTTATTAGAAAAAAAGAAAAAAGCAAGAATGAATATAGTTAATACTTTCATGAAGGAGAATGATTATTTGATGGAACAAAACAATGCACATCTGTGGCAAAAGTAAATGTGCTGCACATTTATTAAAGGAGGCCAGCTGGTGATCAGAATTTCTTCATTGCAAAATAACACTGCTCGTTGATAGACTCCTGTGTTTTTATTTTCCTCTTTGTAGAAAACATTTTTTCAGTAAAATTTTGTGCATAGTCCAACAAGAGAAACAGAAAAGGAAAGAAATATGATATTTCCTTGTAACCTTTCAACAAGGGCTGTGCTCTATCTGGAAATGTTGGTCATGAAATTAGCTAGCTGAAGATTGCCAGAACTGTCTCTCAGGACCCAAGAAATTTACTTTGAGTTATTTGAAAACCAAGTTATGTTTTGTAGATGTTGCTTACTCTCCCTTGTTACTTTTCACTTAGAAGTATTTCCAAGAAAAGTGATCAGCCTGTCACTTCAGGGTGAATGCATCATATATTAAGCTTTGGTTTGAGACTGAGAAGCTGCTTTCTGAGTCCTACCTCTTCAGCCAAATTCTCCTCATTAGGGATGTTCTAGAAAAAAGGAGTCTTTATGTATCAGTAAAATAAGTCAGACGTAGGATTCGTCTGATTTATTTCTATTTGTTTTGTCATCACAATAATTAGGTTCCTTTAATATATTAAATTGTCCTAGTTTTAAATCATAGGATGTGTGTGTGTGTGTGTGTGTGTGTGTGTGAAGAGAAGGACTAGGAATGACATGATAGCAGTTTTTCAATATTTACAGAGAGGAGAGAGTGTTAACCTATTTTCCAAAGCATCTGAAAGCAACACAAAGAAGTCACCAATGGAAGCTTAAAAAGAGAAAGAAAAAGAAAGCTGTCTAGAATAGCCTCATTGCAAAATAGGCAGCAAATAAATTTAATAAATAAGTAAGAGAAGTCCAACCTAGAACTAAGGAGAAATTTCCTGTCAGTGAGATTTATCAATTAGTAGAATAGATTGCCTTCAGAAGTTGTGGATATTCCATCACTGGAGGTTTTAAAGGAGAGATTGGACATCCATTTATCTGGAATAGAATAGGGCCTCCTGACTGAGCAGGGTTTGCACTAGAATGTCTCCAAGATCCCTTCCAAATCTGTTATTCTGTATTCTGTATTTTAGTAGAACATTACACATACTGTAATGTTAAATGCATACAAATAATTTTTAAGCTAAGGCCAAAGTTTATTTTGTTTTCTAACATGAGTATATAGATGTCTTTAGCAGGGGTGCGATTCAACCGGTGTAACAACTGGTTCGGTGAGTGCGTGCTTTGTGTGCGCACAGAGCATTTGCTACTGACCTTCCATCAACGATCTCCGTATGTTAAACAGCTGATGGGCGGCAATCTGCTGTGCTGCGTGAATCAGCTGAGCTTGAAAACAAGGATTTAAAGCACAGACTAGAGCCAGGGCGGGTGGTGGGCCCAACAGCTAATCATCAGAGTGAACCGGTTCGCTCACAGCTGATCCTTGGAGCTACTGGTTGGCCTAAACCAGCCCGAACAGGTAGAATCCCAACCCTGGATTTAGGAATGCTCCCAAGATTGCCAGAAATGCTTCAATCTTCACAAGATTGATGTCAATAAATTTTAGAAATAAATACACTTAGAGAGGAACTATTCTGGAAAATTCATGAGGTTATCTTGAAAGACGCAAAGAGAAAAATTAATCAAGATAGATGGATAGATGGATGGATGCATGGAAAATTTTTGTACATATCTATTTCAATAGAAGTTAATGATTATTTTCAAAATACTTAAAAATATCAAACTACCCTTTTCTTTATAAGTCAGAATGTTAAGATTACCAAAGAATAATTGTCTGCATCCTCCCATTGGATTATATGGAGACACAGCAGGATTTCTTAGCTGTAGCACCTCAATTATGAAACGCTCTCCCAGTTCAGAAATGAAAGTGTTGGTTTGGAAAGGCCTAGCTTTCCATCTGGACTTTTGATTTTTGCTGACAGCAAGGTTAAGGTTTAATCAAGGACACACAGTAATCCTTCAGGCTAATGAAAGAACCTACTTTTGTCATTCCCAGAATCTATGCTGCTTCCATTAGCCTACTTCTGGCCCTCTTTTTTTGATTCTATAATAGAAGTGGGAGAGCCTATGTGCTGCATGTACATGCTGCATGTATCTTTCCTGGCTCCTCTCAGATTTGGCAGCAAGATGACAAAATTTTCAGCAGTGTTGTGTTTTGGGGTTTGTTTTTTGTTTTCAGAACCAAGTGGAGAGTAATTATGTGAACTGTAGTTAAATAATTTAATTTTAATTAAGCTTAAATTCAATATTTCACCAGGAGTAGAGTCCCTAGCACAGTATTAAAAAGGAAATGTGATGTCTCCTTCCCCAAAACTCCCCCTCCCAATGTAGCAGGTAGATGAAATTCTGATGTACGGTACGCAAAGATATTAGCTAAAATAATTTTTAGCATCAAATTTGATTCAGGCCTCTGTGTTTCTACAGAATGGTTTTCTAGCTGCCTGCATGCCTCCTTCAAAGTGATGCCCTGAATCAGCCGTCACCAACTTGATGCCTTCTCTATATTTGGATGTCACCCACCCCTTAATGCTTGCCCACGCTGTCTAAGAATTCTGGGAATTAAAATCTCAGCACATCCAGAGGGCATCAGAATAGGGAAGATGGCTGTAAAACTTCATGGATTCTGGCTGAAATTTGCTACACCAGTTGTAGAGAAGGACATGATCTAGATCATCTGTAAAACTGATGCTGGAGTTTATTAATATGAAGAGCAGCCTAAGGTTGGTACACCCTTCCAGGCCCATTTGTTGCCTTCTGATTTAGTGAATACCCTTTTTGTTAATTGATTCTTTCTAGTAAGTCCTCAAATGAACTGTGCATCACATCAATCTCTTCCCTACTTTTATAGATGGGTTGGAAAGAAGGCCAGAAGCATACTTTGAACAGTCTTTCCAATGAAAGAATTTTCACTGTTGGTATTTTCTTACTATTACTTTCTATACAGATGATGTTGGTTTATTTTATTTTTTTGAATCAATTGCCCTGAGAGTCATCATGCAAAACTGGAAGGCAAATGTTTTTATTAAAGACCAGAAGACCCTTACTTTTTGCAGAGCATTCTGGAGTGTACCCACTCTCTATAGTTATGGCTTGTGAAGCACACACGTGATTTTCTTGCAGTAGGTTTCCTTTTATTTCTTATATAGATGTGCTTTGCATCAAGCCATACCTAGATTGAAACTATAGTTATTTAAAGTAGTTGTAGAAAAGGAAGAAAATCTACAGGCTTTGCAGATACAAATAAATAAATAAATAAATAAATCGGGCACTGCAATATCATCCAGGAAATGTGTAATGCAAATATTTTTCCTGCAGTCCCTGTATTGAACGTGCATTCCCTGTTCAAGCTGGTTTCCCAGGATCAGGAGTCTGCTGGGTTTCTCTTTTGTTGTCTAACAAGTTCCTCTTATGATACTCTGTTTCTTGGCCATTTTTTTCTGAGCTGAGCTGAAAGCGTTACTTCCAGAACAGAATGCAACGGGGATGGGAATCCTTTTCACTCTTCTCACTTGCTCCGTGCTGCTGTGATTGGGGTCTGGCTGAGCAACCTTCGAACATGTCTTTGAAAATAACCTCCTCCTGTTTACTCCAAAACTTAACGCTGGAAGAAGAAGAGATTTGACACATTTTTATTTCTTATCAAAATAGAGAAGCTATTTCTGAGGAGGGCTTTTGCTCCCTTTAATTAAAATCCCAGGGACTGAAATTCAACAAAAACTGCAGGCAGCCTTTACAAAGTTATCTCATGCCAGTTTAACTGTGTTTATTCAATAACAGTCCAAATAAGAATGCCTTATAGTTTCAGAAAGCTAATTTTACCTGTATCTTGAGAGATGCTAAATGAAAGGAAGCCCCTGTGACATACATTTCCTGATATGGTTTATGGTCACTCCCAATTAGGCCAGTGCTCCCCAAACTTGGCAACTTTAAGACTTGTGGACTTCAACTCCCAGAATTCTTCTTCCAGATATGCTAGCTCAGGAATTCTGGGAATTGAAGTCCAGAAGTGTAACTCAGAGGTTCTTTCTGGGTCTCTATTTGCACCCTGAGTGAGAATGACAAAAGACGTCAGGTCTGGATTTAGGATAACTCAAAGAGTGGGCATGCTTCAAGACTCTTGAAACAGTCTCTACAGGAGAATGTCAAAGAAGTCAAAGCTACCATTGGTTTTTACATGACCCCTGAGCCCAGTTCAACATGCTGGTTATATTTGATAAAGCTATATATAGCACAGTTGTTGTTCAGTTGCTAATTCTGACTCTTCGCAACTCCTTGGACCATAGCATGCCAGTCTCTCCTGCCCTCTATTTTTTTTCCTGGACTTTGCTCAAATTCATGTTCATTGCATTGATGACACTATCTAACCATCTCATCCTCTGCCACCACCTACTCCTTCAACCTTTCCCAGTGTCAGGGTATTTTTCAAGGAGTCCTCACTTCTCAATAAGTGGTGAGTATTTGAGCTTCAGCTTCAATATCTGTCCTTCTAAAAAACAGTCATGATTAATTTCCTTTAGGATTGACTTATTTGATCTTTTTGCAGTCCAAAAGACTCTCAAGAGCATCAATTCAAAAGCATCAATTCTTTGGGGCTTAGACTTGCTTATGGCCCAACTCTCAGAGCCATATATTACTACTGGAAAAACTATACAGACCTTTGTTGGCAAGGTCATATTTCTACTTTTTAATGTGCTGTCTAGATTTGCCGTAGTATATGGCATGATGCCAGGTTGTATCAAGGACTACTTTGCTAAATATGATTCTGCCCTCCTATCCTACCCAATAGAGAAAAACTGCTCAAAGTCCCACCCCCATAGCAAGGATGTGGACCAGAAGAAAGGTCTCTTCAGTAGTGGCCTCTACCTCAGTGGTTGTCAACCAGTGGACTGGGGACCACTGATGGTCCGCAAGAAAATTTTGGTGGTCCACAGAGAAATGTCGCCCCCAAAGCACCACCCAAAGCAATTAATCCAGGCTGCGTGGGAACACAAGGCTGCGCCGCCCACATGGCCTGAAGGAACACAAGGCTTGCATTGCTTGCATTGCAAACAACATGAGGTAGTGAGGGGAGGGGGGAAAGGGCGGGGGGGGAACTTGTCCCACTTGCTCCATGTGCCTCACCGGGGCCACCGGGCTGCTTCTCTTCTGCTTTTGGCTGCATGCAAGAAAAGCAGAAAGTCTTTTTCTCCCCCCAAACTCCACCAGAAATGAGTCTTTTGGACCCTGCAAGTCATTCTGCTCCAAGAGGCTGTGCTGGCGTGACAAGTCTCACAAAGACTCATTTCTGGAAGAGTTTGGGGGAGAAAAAAAGACTTCTGCTGCTTTCCTTGCATGAAGCCAAAAGTCTCAGTCAGTCTCTCTCTCTCTCTCTCTCTCTCCCTCCCTCCCTCCCTCCCTCCCTCTCTGTCTCTCCCCCCCCCCCAAGAATGGAGTTGGAGATGGTATCTTGCGATCCCAAATAAGGAATGATTGATCGGTAGGAAAATGGAGTGGGGAATTTTCCTGCAGACTTTTTTGGGGATTTTCCCAAGGTATCTGGTCCGTAGGATTTAAAATTATGAGTTTGGTGATCCCTGAGGTCCAAAAGGTTGTCGACCCCTGCTCTATCTATCTAATGAGGATATATTTTGCTGCTATTCTCTTAACATTTCAAAAAGCATAAAGAAGCATAAAGTTATTTCAGGGAACATTTGGCCATTTGTGAAGAATTGTGGGTGTTTTCTAATATTTGTTTCTGTTTTTAGTTTATAATGTTATGATGTTATTATAGATAAATATTATCATCAATTATGTTGTAAACTTGTCCGTGGTCCAAAGTCTTTTAGATTGGAGTGGCATAAAGGTAAGGTAAAAACACACAAACACACATAACCAAGTTAAATATTTTGTGTCATCTGCTTACAGAAACAACAACCTCCAACATTTTATTATGTCATTGACACTTATTGATGATCAAATTAACCTTGATCCCTCCTGAATTAATGAACTTCTGCATTGAGGATTCCTGGTCCCGCTTGCCATTGTTGAGCCCTGAAGCTTCTGTTGTGAAATTAACAAGCAGAGACCTTCACTGATAAAACAAACAGTTTTTCCGATTTTCCATTGGCTTTGAAGCCTACTGAAGAAAGTCGTTTGACAAACACACACACACATGCACATACATATACAAATCTCATTTAGGTTTCAATTGTCTTGTCACTTTTTTGCTGGCTGTATAATAATTTTAAAAATTAATATCTCTTAGTTCCATTGGTAAAATGAAGGTGCAAATATTAAATTGACAGCAGTTGTAAAATATATATTAACAATTCTAAATAAGTGAGCATTTCATATTTAGGTTTGCACATCTCTTAAATTTTTTAAACTACTCCATAAATAATATATTATGGACCAAGTATGTGAATGTGACAAGAATGCATTGTTGTCATATACTGTCTGACAACTTAAAGCTATATTGCCAGATAAAATATCATCATAATGGATATTCATTAGCTTATCTAAAAGTAGAACTACTCCAAATTTGTTGAGCTTCATACATGGTGAGCATGTCCATGTATTAGATCATTATTATTCCAAATTGTATGAGTATTACACTATATCAGATTGGGCAATCTGCACCTACAAGAACCCCACTTAACCCTGACTTGCAACCTTAAAAATATTCTCAATTTGGGTGGCTGAAATTTAGGAGCAAAAATGCTCATGTTTAGTGGCATTTTTTTTGCTATGTTTTGCTAAAATAATAAGTAAATAAATGAATTAATTCCTTGTTTGTTCCATAAATTTACCCTTTCATCAAATGGACTGCACATTTTAATCCCTTACCCAGTGAGCTCAATGCACACTTGCCTATGCTGTGCTGATAGCACTTGGGGCCTGATACTAATAAGCATGACCTCAGCTGTAGAAAGTTTGCTTGCTCCACTTTACAAATCCAGTTAGTACCATCAATTTGGGGTTTAGTGACCTAATTTTTTATTCTATATTTTAATTTAATTTAGTTGCTCTAAATCGTTAACCAGTCAACTATTTACACATTACTATTAATTTTCAGTAATGCTTATTGTATGCTGAGTTCAGTTTGATTAAAAAGCAACGTAACTTTATGAACAATGTGAATTTAAGACACGATGCTATGTCTTAATTTAATTCTCCCCTTGTTTTTCATTGGTGGACGGTACAGATAATAGTTTTTATTAATGATATTATTATTTTGTTACTATTGATAATTTATTTAATGATAATAATGTTAATCCCTAGTAAAAGTCACCAGAACAAATCTAGACAAGCTTTTATACTTGCATGGTCTCCCCACCAGAGGTGGTATTCAGCAGGTTCTGGCCAGTTCTGGAGAACCCGTAGCAGAAATTTTGAGTAGTCCAGAGAACCAGCAAATACCACCTCTGACTGGAGATTTTACAGTATTTTTCCCCTGTCAGGCCCACCAAGCCACACCCACAGAACTAGTAGTAAAAAAATTTGAATCCCACCACTGCTCCCCACCTTCTTTAACACAGCAACCAGCCAAACAAATCCATAATCTTCATTTTACATTTCAGATTAACTGCAGCTTGCTGTGCTGTCTGACCTTGGAGGAACAATAAAACTTTTAACTTGAATAAATGAAAAGAAGCCAACTTCATTTAAGAGTATATGACTTTGTTTTATTTTGATTGACCATAATTACAATCAAACATAGCTTATAGTTTTGATAACAAGCTAAACTAGAGATAATTTAAAAGACAGCAAACTTCATTAATTCCTTCTGAGCCTTCTGAAGTATATTCATGAAGTAACAGAAGACAGAAAGAGGTTCAAAACTTATATGAACTCAGTTTGTTGTTTTTCATGACACAGTTACACTGGTATTTGCTAACTTCAGGTGTGATGATGGTTACCCATTTAGACAGTTTTAAAGGAGAATTGGACAGATTCATAGAAGATCAGATTAACAGTGGCTACTAGGCTTAATGACTGTGATTTTAGAATCCTAGGCAGAAAGCCTGGAAAACCAGCTGCTGGGGAAAAAAAAACATAGAAGAGGATTATAACTTTTCTGTATCTCTTTGTAAATTTCTCAGATTTCCCTGGTTGGGTCCATTCTGGATGAGACATGATTTTGGCTTAATCCACAAGATCCTTCTTATATTTTTAGAAATGGAAATTAGCCCCAAATGTTCAGAATACTTTTGTCATCGTTATCGCACATATTCACCAGTACTCACTGAGAAGACTGTGGGGCCTTTTCACACTTGAAGCTGGCTCAGGTGCCAGGCTAGGAGCCTATATTTATCCTTTCCAAGCTGCGAGAACCCAAGTGTTCTGCTAGCATAGTTGCAGCAGATATAAACCCACTCAGCTGCTGATGCAAATAAAATAAATTTCTCCTTTTTTAAAAAACATACAGGAAGATTTGCACTGGAAGCAGCAAAAAATTAAAAATGGCTAGAAGCCTATATGTGTTGCTTGGTAGCAGTATAGTTATTTTTCATCGTTTCTTTTTTAATATTCTGTTTGCAGGAATGGCGAACAGAGCATCTAAAATAACCACTTTCACATTGCAACAAACACATCATCATTTGCTTAAAAAGAGTTATAATTACAGTTGACGAAGCATGGCCACCATAAAAATGCATTAGTTTAGCTTGACACATTAATTACCTGTTTTTGCAGATGTTTTTATATATTGTTGTGCGAACAGATTACAAAATAATTACAGGAAAGTCATATGGAAAACAAGCTAAGGGGGTGGTTTCTCGCCTAAATATTTTCATTCATGTGAATTTGTGCGAGGCACAGCTGCGGTATTGCAAATGGGGAGAGGGAGAGAGAGGGAAAGAGAAACAGAGGAATCTCGAAGGGTTTTTATTTGAAGGTCTCTCATCAACCTTATCACACTTTTTATATCTTTCTTCAGAGGGCGATCTTTTTTTTAAAAAAAAAAACATTGCCTTATTTATAAAAGTCTGATTCAGGTAAAAACTCTGTGATCTTCATCAAATCAAACACAAATATCTGCTGGTATCAAGGAAGACACCTAAATAGGAAATGAATATTTCGTTTGAAGAAAGATGACCTTGCTTGATTGTGCTATAAAGACAAATTAAAAGCTTTAATAATACCTAACACATATTCCTGATGTATTTTTTAATGTTTGGAAAAAAATCTCAAAGCATAAAAATCTCAAGGATTATTCAGACGTAACAAATTCTGTTGAAAATCTCAGCACACATGAAGGAAATGTGAACTTGAATATTTGAAAATCATTAATTTTGGCTTTTAATGTTTTTAGCAATACAATTAGAGGTATTTTCTTTAGCAGGGATGTTATTCTTATTTCATGAATAAAAATTAATTATCATAAATAATTGGTATTATAGTTCTTGCATTTAAGGAGGAACAAGAAATAACTGAAAGTAGCACATAAAAATATTTACATTGTGAGATACTAACTGATTAATTTTATATATAACATTCAACACATGTAATAGTAAAATAAAAATCTTAAAATTTGGCATATCTTGAAAATTAAGACAATTCGATGTCCAGTGAGTGAGTATCTGAGAAAAGTAGAAAGGAGGAACAAAAGAAGATAGAAATTCACAAATTGAATGTGGTACTATCATAACCTACTAAATATTATATACCTAATCCCTAGATTTATTATGTCTTTTTGTTTGTTTCTGTGTATATGAGTATCTATAGGAATTTTAAGAGGAAAAAAGTGCCATAGGAACCTGAAAGTTTAAGCCACCCACTAGAACATCATAAAATCTTTTAAAAATGAAAATATACTTTTTATTGGCTATATCTATGGATGAAACTCAAAAAATTAGAATATCGTGCAAAAGTTCATTTATTTCAGTAATGCAACTTAAAAAGTGAAACTAATAAATGAGATAGACTCATTACATGCAAAGCAAGATAATTCAAGCCGTGATTTGTCATAATTGAGATAATTATGGCTTACAACTCATGAAAATCTCAAATCCATAATCTCAGAAAATTAGAATATTACATGCAATCAATAAAACAAGGATTGTACATAGAACAATATCAGACCTCTGAAAAGTATAAGCATGCATATGTACTCAGTATTTGTTTTGGACCCCTTTTGCAGCAATTACTGCCTCAGTGCGGCGTGGCATGGAGGCTATCAGCCTGTGGCACTGCTGAGGTGTTATGGAAGACCAGGATGCTTCAATAGCGGCCTTCAGCTCTGCTGCATTGTTCGGTCTCATGTCTCTCATCTTTCTCTTGGCAATGCCCCATAGATTCTCTGTGGGGTTCAGGTCAGGTGAGTTTGCTGTGCTTTGCTGCAATCAAGCACAGTAATCCCATGGTAATTGAACCAGGTTTTGGTGCTTTTGGCAGTGTGGGCAGGTGTCAAGTCCTTCCGGAAACTGAAGTGAGCATCCCCATAAAGCTCGTCTGCAGAAGGAAGTATGAAGTGCTCCAAAATCTGCTGGTAGACAGCTGCGTTGACCCTGGACTTAATGAAGCACAGTGGACCAACACCAGCAGATGACATGGCTCCCCAAATCAACACAGACTATGGAAAATTCACACTGGACTTCAAGCATCTTGTAGTGTGTGCCTCTCCATTCTTCTTCCAGACTCTGGGTCCTTGCTTTCCAAATGAGATGCAAAAGTTGCTCTCATCAGAAAAGAGAACTTTCTCTTTTCAACAGGTCTGTTTTTCTTTAGCCCAGGTAAGATGCTTCTGACGTTGTTTGTTGTTCAGGAGTGGCTTGATAAGAGGAACACAACATTTGAAGCCCATGTCCAGGATCCATCTGTGTGTGGCGGGTCTTGATGCACTGACTCCAGCCTCAGTCCACTCCTTGTGAAACACTTTTGAATGGCCTTTTCCGAACAATCCTCTCCAGGCTGCGGTCATCCTGCTGCTTGTGCACCTTTTTTTCCCAAACTTTTCCCTTTCACATAACTTTCTATTACTGTGCTTTGATACAGCACTTTGGGAACATCCAACTTCTTTTGCAATTACCTTTTGAGGCTTTCCCTCCTTATGGAGGGTGTCAATGATGGTTTTCTGCACAACTGTCAGGTCAGCAGTCTTTCCCATGATTGTGCTTCCTACTGAACCAAACTGAGGGATCATTTAAAGGCTCAGGAACCCTTTGCAGGTGTTATGGCTTAATTAGCTGATTAGAATGGACACTTTGAGCCTAGAATATTGAACCTTTTCACAATATTCTAATTTTCTGAGATTGTGGATTTGGGGTTTACATGAGCTGTAAGCCATTATCATCTCAATTATGACACATCACGGCTTGAACTATCTTGCTTTGCATGTAATGAGTCTATCTCATTTATTAGTTTCACCTTTTAAGTTGCATTACTGAAATAAATGAACTTTTGCACGATATTCTAATTTTTCAAGTTTCACCTATATGTGAAGGAGGAAGTGCTTTCCCCTGCCCCCGCTTTATGCTAGGTAGCTAAATTTTGTGAAAATTTGTTCTTGTATAGAAATGTGAGTTTAAAGATTTATTAATTTTATCTATTACAGGCAAGATTTTATGGAATCACTGGGAAACATTTCTCATTTATTTCATGGGGATATATTTATACTAACATTGGAATGGAGAGGAAAATAAATTGCAATAGCTCAAAGCAAGACCCCACTCTCCTTTTGGAAAAGTCTGACGACTCGGCTCTGTTGACTTGCATGGGAATCTCAGAGGAACACACAACCTTGGGACTGGTTAACGCTTTGAGAGCCCTCCCCCTGCCCTTTTAACTTGGATTATTCTATTCTTGTTTTAATGGCCTCCTTTCATTGAAATAGAGGTTGTCCTTGACATACGACCACAAATGAGCCCAACATTTTTGTTGCTAAGTGAGACATTTGTTCAGTAATTTTTTCTCTATTTTATGACCTTTCTTGCCACAGTTGTTAAGTGAATCACTGCAGTTGTTAAATTAGTATGACTAATTGTTAAGTGAGTCTGGTTTTCCCATTGACTTCACTTGTCAGAAGATCGCAAAAGGTGATCACATGACCCCAAGACACTACAACAGTTATAAATGTGAGTCAGTTTGCAAATGAATGAATTTTCATCATATGGTCCTGGGGATGCTGCAACAGTTGTAAATGTGAAAAATGGTCAAAAGTCACTTTTTTCAGAGGCATCGTAACTATGAACAGTCACTAAATGATTTGTTGTCAGTCAAGGACTACCTATATCAGATTTTTATATGTTTTTATATAAAATTTAGAGACATATATCAAATTCACATCTCTCTGAGAGGTGAGCGATCTTACAGATCTGAGTGAGATGGAGGGTTTCTAAATGTGATATATAAACAAAAATAAGGTGGGAAAAGAAAACACTTAAGCAGGATCAAGGATTGGACACACTACTCATTACAGTGGATCATATTACAGTGGATCATATTAGGGAATCTGTAGAACAGTTATATGGAAAAATGTGAAGCCTGGAATAAGTAAATCTTGCATGATCGGAGTGGAGGATGAGTTTCCATAAACTTTCTGAGAAATAGGATTCTATTATAGAAAAAAAATGGGTTTTGTAGAATGATTTTGCGTTTTTGGTGTTTAGAAATTAGATATTTGCACATGAGTATCTAGTGATATAATATCTTATTTCAGTTGCCAATTTTTGATGAACATCCTGTGGTAGCCATTAGGTGATAGGAGCAACAATGCATTAAAACTTCTATTGTGACCACTTTTCTCAGACCATAACTGAAAAAGAAATTGTTGCAGAGGTTTCAGGCTTATAAATATATTCCTTTATGGTACACAGGAGAATCAAGTCCAACTCGTCGTGAAGCAGTGAAGAGGAAGACTTCAGAATATCTGATGAGAGCAGAAAAAATTTCCAGCCTTTACTGTAGACCCTCATCAGAAGATGGCTCAATATTTGGTGTAGGTTCTTTTTATTTCTAAAATAACTTAATTTTCTTGTGCTGGTGTACACATATGGACATTTATTGTGTCTCCTTCACAACTGATTGAATTTCTTTATAGTTAACACAGAATCAAAAATATAAATGTGATATATAAGTACAGTAGAACCTCTGATCACGAAAGCTTCTGACCATGACCAAATTGGGTTCTGACCAAAACATTCACAAAATTTTTGAATCTGGTCACAGGAACTCAGGTGGCGATCAAACATGATCCCTGATCCAGAAATTCCTGAAGATGAAACATTAGAAGATGAAGAAATCACCAAAGTTACGGAACGAATTATGGTTGTAACCAGAGGTTCTACTGTAAATAAATATGTTTTGTGTAGATAAATAAATGCATGCATATATGGAATAAAGGGCTAAAAACATAGTGAAGGAAAGTATCCGACAGTCTTCTGGTCCTAGCTGATTCTTCAGAAATGTTACATATTTATCCATTATCAGTTAAGAAAGAATACCACAGTCAAGATCAGCATTAGCATCATTATATGTAGCTAAGGAAAGTACTTTTTTATTTTTTTCCTTATTAGTGAGATAAGAACAAGTAAATTGCTGGAGAGATTTCTGTAACACTGAATGTAGAGAAGATGGATATAATCCTTAGATCTTATTTGTGAGGATCAGGCAATCTGTTATCTTGGGTACAGATTGTGTGTGTATTAGAGAAATAATTAGGGACAGATGATTGTCTCAGATTGGGATCCTGGTGTGATAAGCATGGAGTGTTAATTCTTCTCTTGCTGCAATGCAACCTGGAATGTGTTCTGTGTTCCTGAAATTAACATTGCCAAGCAAAAGATTAACAGAATAACCAAATTGGAAGGGAACTTGGAGGTCTTCTAAGTCCAACCCCCTACTCAGGCAGGAAACTCTATACCATTTCAGACAAATTGTTTTCTAATCTCTTCTAGTGTTGGAGCATCCACAACTTTTGGAAGAAAGTCGTTCCACTGATTAATTGTTCTAACTGTAAGGAAAGTTCTCCTTAGTTCTAGGTTGGTTCCCTTCTTGATTAGTTTCCATCCATTGCTTCTTGTCTTGCCTTCAGGAGCTTTGGAGAATAGGTTGACTTCCTCTACTATGTGGCAACCTCTGAGATATTGGAACACTGCTATCATGTCACCTCTCTTTTCATTAAACTAGACATACCCAATTCCAGCAACTATTCTTCGAATGCTTTAGCCTCCACTCCTCTAATTATCTCTTTTGCTCTTCTCTGTGCTCTGATTTCACTGACACCAGTGAGGACTTATTAAACTCCTCTCCTTGTGGGAGGAGAAGGAGAGGAAAGGTCAGAACAATGCTTTCCTCCTGATCAGATTGAGCTTTCCATGAAGTCAGTTTGTCAAAACAAAAAATGCCGCACTCAGAATGTAAACAGTGCAGAAACACATAATTGGAAATAAAGTGAAATGATAACGAGGCCAGATTTGGAGAAAGCAGTTTGGGAACACTGGAGATCTTATCCTGTAGGAATGTGATAATGTCTTTAGGGTCACCTCTGAAAACTGAAATTTTCTGATGCTGCGATTTTTTTACATGGAGTTTTTCTTTAACAAAAGAGATAGAACTAGTCTGGCATTTATAGTATTGGGAGAATTCTGGCAATATAAATTCAGTAAATAAATGAATAAATTTGAATTTCTGTGTTTTTTTCTTGAACTCCAAGCTCAAGAGCTTTTGACAAATCTTGGCTTTACCTCAGTAACAGCAACAGTATACCGTAATAAAATAATAAAATGAACCTCCCTTTTTCTTCTTACTCTGGGAATGTTTTCTACAGCTCTTGTGTGATTGTTGCTGATTGCACTGGTGTAGAAATGTTAAAATTTCAGATTCCCATTTCGATCACAAAATGGCCATAGAGTCCTTGGCTTTACTTTAAACAATCCTGATAATAGTTCAAGCTCTTTGGTGGATATAGGGGAATGTTGCAAGGTGAGCATACAGAGGAATAATCTATTGCAACTACTCTGCTTTTTAAGTCTGTTTTCATAGAGAGAAAAAAACTGGGGGAAATCTCTTCTGTAATAGAAGTCTTCATGTAAGCTTTGAAGGATTCCTCAGTTCCCCCTCCTCCTGTGGACTACTTAATTTTAACTTAATTTGTAGGCATGCGTATGTGTGAAGGGACCAGCCATAGTAGAGACTAAAGTTAAAATTCCCTTAGGGTTCTTTCCAGCCTTATAATAGTGATCTGCTTAATGAAATACAAATGTTCTTATATGGCACTGAATTCTATGTGCAAATTAGCATTATTATGAGCGGTAATCTGTCTGTTTTGTCTCTAGTACCTGTGACTTGAAGAATACTCTACCTATTTATGCAGATTGTGTAGCAAAGGAATCCAGGATGTAAAAAGATGGATGTGAGATGCCCAGGCTCAAATAATAGTTTTTGGTGTAGATCCTAGTCTTAGCCTTCCATTTTCAAAATCTAGTTTTTCTCCCAGTATCCCTTTTTACATTTTCTGGGATAAATTTAAGTAGGTGCAAGCTGGAATAAAATGGAAAAGGTATGTGTCTGAAATTTACCAAAAGCAATCCACAGCAAATTTGGGGCACTCTTATTCCAATATGCAGGTTATTTTTGGCAATCCAGCCAGAGTGGAACAAGCTTCTTGCAGTGCCAATCTATGTTTATCAAGTGAAAAGTTAGGAAAAAAAGAAAATTATAGTAGTGCTTTCTGTCTTTTAAAACATCTCATGTTCTAGCCATTACTGCTCTGTAAAACAATGGAATAGAGGAAAACTTCCTTGAAAGTGAAGAAGTGATCTTTTTTCTTTCTAATTCTTTCAGTAATTCTACTTGGGTATAGATTTATTTATAGGCTATAGATTTATTTATTTATTCATTCATCCCATTCATTCAATGCATTCATTCTCACCCTTCCTCCCTTCGAAGTTGCTCCTGAAGATTTGTGAAAATGTTAAGGCTTCATCAAGCTATTTCTTCTTGTTTTAATTTACAGATTAATATAGTTCAACTGTTAGACTGTCCTCTATATAAGAAGAACCCATACTTTGCTTCTAAGCTGCCATATCAGAAGGAATGTTGCTACTGTAATTAATTTCATATAAGGTGGCCTTAATTTATATTAGTTTTCTTCATCCATATTTTATCTCATTTTCTCATGAAATGATATGTCACAGAGTGGCTTGTAGAAGGACAAAAATAGAGTAATTTAAATTTGTGAAAAACATCAAACCTGGGTTTTCTCTGATAATGGCCCTGAATATGAGTTAGAAAATACTTGTAAAACATATTATCTGCCTAAAACATAATTTTAAGAATTGTAAACAGTTCTGTATTACCTAATGAACTATATTTGGATGTGAATATGAATGTATGAGTTTTCAATCTTCTCCTCTGTATTTTGATTTATCTTTAATATTGCTAAAGGTAGGTGCACTTTTGTAAGAAAACCTGGGAAAGAAGATAGTTCATGAATGTTAGTCATCTGGAATGGCTAATTTGCATCAGCAGTACCAAGTGTACTTGTGGTCTTTCTTTTGCAAATTAATAACAGTAGTTCAGGCTATACAGAATAAAGCCCCTGTCCCACTGCACTTACGGATGCAAAGAGGATGTAAAATGTTAAAAAAAGCTTGCCATCCGTTGGAAAATGCTATGCATCCGTTGTGTACTCATTGCATACGTGTTTCATATGCTCTATCCATCGAGCATCCGTCCACTGCGATTTCATCCACGCAAGAAGTTTTGAGCTGCACAAAACTTTGTGAAAGGATGAATTTTGCGCCATGTACGATGTAAATCCGCAACATACGAGCACCAAACGTTCTATGTCCATTTATCATCCGTTAAACGTTCGCTGTATCCTCTCTGCATCCTCTGGGCATCCTCGCAACTCACATCCGCTGCAGCTGAAAACGGAAAGAGGGAGGAAACAAAAAGTACACAGAATGTCTACACAGCGTTAGTAGCACGGAAATAGAAAGGATGCACAGTGAATGGTTTGCATCCGATATACATCTGCACGGCATCCCCTTTCTTTCCTTTAGGCGTACGTGATGCATCCGCTTCATCTGCTATCCGTCCGCTTCGCAATTATCCCCCGGAACTCCTTCGGAGGTGTCATCCGCTTTCATCTGCTAGGCTTCCTATGAGCATCCATTTTACATCCCCGCTACATACTACCCACCGTTCTGTTTTACATTTTACATCCCCGCTACATACTACCCACCGTTTTCCGTTCTGTTTATGCAAATTTTCGCCACTTTTTGGAGCAGATGACAATGGATGGAGCCACCCCTGAAATTTTGCTCGTCTGCTGTGTCCTTTATGCATACGTTTTGTGTCCGTCGGCCAGTGGGACTGGGCCTTAAAATAAGATAGGTTTTTCTGTGATTTCACTGGAGAAGTTCCCTAGTGTCTGCCTTCAATACCATACCTAGATTTAGGACATATAATAAACTCTTATGTCTTAATGAAAGTCTGCAAATTCTTGCCACAGAAATTAGCCCTTAATTCTGGAAACTGGTTAACTTATGTAGAGGACTAAGGTGATAGCGCCCAGAAGTGTAAAATGGCCTATTCCATTTCAGATTGCAGTTTTGAGTGGCATGTATTGCCATCAGGTTGGTGATTATAAAGATGATAGACAATTGAAGATGACAAGGAGAAAGAATGTTTCCATTTTGATGAGGAAAATGACAGTCTGTGATGAGGAAGATTAATGTTTACTTATGTGGCTTTACTTATGGGTCATTTGTTGTGTTCTTAATGTAATTCATTCCTTGGAATTCTGTAGCAGATCTCATCAAGGTTGAAAACTTAAAAATAAATGTATTCATTTAGTAACAAATGTACTTGTCCTCAAACTTTTTTCCAAGCTAAGGCATTGCATACAAATGTTATTTATGGATATGCTTTATTTTATGTGCATGAATAAGTTCTCCAGCATTGCACCCAAGTTTTCCTGTTTGCGCAAAGAACCAGGAAACTGTATAAATTGTGAATATTTTTAAAAATATTAACATTTCTTTTTGTCCTATATCCATTTTCATCTCTTGCAAATTATTTACTATCAACTTATTTTTTCCCCCTCTTTGCATTAAGGACAAACAGAAAACTTCTTTCATCTGCTTTCCCTCTGATTTATGATAAATTTAGTTTCCTTCAGCCTGGCATTTGCTTCAGCAGGCAACCTTCCTTCAAGTACCACCCTGATTGATGTTGTAATCTTTGATATCTTCCATTAGCCTCCAGGATCACTAAGTTCAAGGCCCTCTTGGAACCTAAGGAGCCCTGCCGAGGAACTGAAGGCCTTTCGGGTCCTTGGGGTGATTGACAAGGTAATTCTTCAGTGTCTCTTCAAGAGTTCAGTCATAAATCGACTGCATGCTGACATTCTGTCTTTGAAGCTGTGGTTCTTAAGGATATGAAACAAAGGAGGAAAATGACTCAAATGCATCTGCACTTTAAAATAACAAAAGCAGAAGGAAAAGAAAGGCTTTTATCGAAGCAATTCATGTAAGGTCATGCAAAATATATTTGAGTAAAAGAATTATGTTTGGTTCCATTCTGTGAGAAGGGCCTTGATTTTAAAAAGAATTGCTCTGTGCACTTTCAGAAAGTTGCCAAGATGGTACCAGGGGATAAACAACTTTAAAAGAAGGCAAGTTGGAAAATTCGACAGCCACTGAAAATTGGCAGCCCTAACTCAAAAACTAAGGTCAAATACCAACAAAGAATTTCTTCAGCTTTGTTTACAGGTTTGGTAGAGACAATTATTTAATCTTTTTTTTTTTTTAGGTCTGCTGGTTCTTCTTTCCTCAGTTCTGCAGGTGATACAAAAATGAATGAGATTTGGGTTACTGAAATACCTAAAATAAAGCTGCTATGAGTTTAGTCTAGTGGTTAAGGCACCAGGCTAGACTGTGAGTTCTGGACTTGCCTTTGGCATGAAATCTAAGAAAGCCAGTTGGGTCATTTTGGGCCAGTCATTTTTTTTTCAACCCATGAAACAATCACCACAGTCACCATCTTGACTTCTTTATAAAAATAATAAAGGCAGAATATAAATGTCTAAAATTGGTTGTTGATGTTTAGCAATGCTATATATTGTATTATCAAACAAAACTGGGTTAATAATAGGTTATAAAGAAAGATACTGATGGCAAATGGTTGGCATAGCTTAGCCAGCTTTTTGAGCTGAATATTGAAAATCCTTGGTTCCAGGGCCAATTCATTCACAACTTTTATTAGTTATTGATAGCAATCAGATCATAGGATTGTTTGAATTCTTGAAATAGTTTTGCAAAATTCCTAGAACAAATATGGAAGATACTATAGAAATATAAATGTATAGAAAATCAAGGAATAAATTATACAATGTTTATGTGTTGCTATGATCTTTCTTGAGTTTCTTAAGAAAGTTAAAATGGCTTTTCAAGATTGTTGTAGAAAAATATATTTCAATTTGATACTATACATTCTTAGTCTTCTTAAAAATATTATACAATGCCTGATGATATGTGAACTAGTATCAGAGACTAAATTCTAGTGGAAGATGAAGTTGACACACATTTGCTAGAGGTGAGAAGGGAGCTGAATGGATTAGAGTGACTAGGATAGAACCAATCAATTTACAGTGTATGTGTGTATGTGTGTGTGTGTGCGCACACACACACACACACACACACACACACAGTATATATATTTTCTTGTTAATAAAATGGAAAAAATAAAAATACAGCCAGGCTATGGAATTTTGGCTGACTCAAGGTAATCCTTGTAGCAAATGGGCTAATCAAATCAGGAATGGCCGATTGGTTGCTGAAGGTGAACCAGCTTAATCTAAACCCTAGCAAACTTATTATATTATGATCTATATATAGGAAATAGGAAGGGGATTCCAATTTGGGTATGTATGTGCATCTGAGAGAGTAAGACTGCTTTTTATGTTAAAACTGGCTTTAGATTTATGACAGTGGCCATAATGTCCATGAAAAGAATGATTTGTGTGGCAACAGTTTATATCTAGCCAAGTGTCTGGGGGAATAAGATGTCCCTCAAAATAAATGGATACATACCTCTACTATTGTTTTATTTTACATCTCTGCACTATTATCCTTGTGATTAATTATCATATTAATCAATCATTGTCTATAGGCCAGTAGTACACAACCATTTGGGGGGCCTTGGGCTGTGCCTGACCACTGAATAGCATGCAAGGGCTATAGTCCAAAACTGGCACTGCCAGGTTTGGTAGAAGCAGGAGAATAGTGAGGTTTGATTTAAATACTGTATATGAAATATGTTCAGTATGATCACATTACAAATATAACAATTTCCCCTTTCTGCTGCTGCATTCAATTTGGTGAAAATCTTTGGATCAGTCTTTCTTTACTGTGGCAACGTGAAGATGTGTGAATCTTAGCAATTTGAAGACTGGGAATAGGGAATTCTGGGAGTTGAAGGCCAGAAATGCTGGTCTGGATTGGAAGTTGCACTAGGTATGCACCTTTGTTACAGGTGGTTTAGAACTGCAGAATCTTGACTGTTCAACAATTGAAATAGCTGAAGCCACTACAAACAATTAAGATATCCTTTAAAACATAAAAATGGAATTGGGCTTATATTTAAAAATCTTAACAAGGTTCCATGGCTTAGCAACAAGTGCTTAAACCTGTATTTCACTAAGAATTGGAGAAAACTTACCCAAAAGCTTGTCAATGCAATAGCTGAAAAACAATTAACAAGCTCCTTCCAAAGTGATTAGAAAAGTAAGTATGAAAACTCAATGTCCTTTTTAAAGTACCAACTGTGCTTTGAGCAAGAATTTAATTCTCTCATCTCTCAAAGTGCTAAACCTACCAGACATCACTGTATTTGTGGTCTCCTCACAAGTAAGTATATGGAACACTTGTGGATGAGTTCAAGTTCTCTCCTTGTCTGAAGAGGCTTTGCAGAGAATCTATTTGTTGACTCTTCATTCTGCTATGATCATTGGGGCCATCTTCAGTTTGCCATTTTTTCTATGCAAGCCCACAACTTTTCAAGTTCCTCACCATCCTGTGGAAAGAATGTTGTGGCACTAATGTTGTGGCATTTCTCCCTCCCACCAGTCTCTCGCTTAAGCAGCAACTTTTCTTTCCTAGCCGGGACCCTGTTCTTCCTAGTCAAATGCAAAACTGATTATTTAAACTAAAAAGAACATTTCCCTAATTTGAAAGAGGAATCAGAAAAAGTTATCTTCTGAGGAAAAAAACCCCAAGGAAACAATATGGGTAGCGTGGTGGGGTGGTAAAGCAGTTGTCCCAATTGGTAGGACAGCTCAATTTACTTTTACAACAACCTGTGGAGATGGAAGGTTTTATTCTAGACTCTTAATTCATCCAGTTATGTCCTTGTGACCTTGGCAAGGAGTTGAATAAGGTGACTCATGGCTCGCCATATTCTTTGCTGCTGGTGGCTTGCCTGTTGCCTGCCTCTGGGCCTCCGGCTCCCTTCTGCCAACTTCTCTATTCCTTCGGCCTCTAATCTTGGCACTTTGATGCATATGTTCTGAAGGTGGTCCCCATGACTTGGGGTGGCAGCAGATGGTAACCCTTCAGGCTGCCACCAGCTATGCGGGTGTTAAGTTGGAAACTTTGCTTTTGATGAAGAGTCAGCAGTGCATATGAAAGAGCTCTTGCTGCAGAAGTATCTTTTAATTAAAAAATTAGCATACTGAAACAGTTGCTCATGTCTATGTGTTTAAAGGCATCTAAAATCAACTATTTTCTTTAGGCTAAAGAGTGATTATTTATCATCATTTTGCTCCTTTTTTTTCCAATGCATTTATTTATAAACTCTTTTTTTCTTTATAGCAGACTGAACTGCTGGATCCCAATCAAAACACTCAGAATTTTATGTGTAATTTTGTGAAGTGGGATAAAAGTAATGTTGACTTCACCTCTCCCCACATAAGCCCTTTGTTGGGAAACAAGGTTGCAATCTGTGTAATACTTAATTGACAACAAGCCCATTAAATTCAGTGGGAATAACTGTGGCATAAACTATGATGTATTTGTGCTTTCTATCAGCACGTATCTTTGCTCAGTAGGATTAGAAGACTAGAACCACAGTGTGTTTAACTTTTGAAATTCAGAAACTAAAGAACTCTTAATCTTTTGGAGTCCTCCCTTTTTCTAAACTTACTCAGTGCTATCATAAATTCTGTTCCATATATAGCAATTTGTCCTAATTTACATACATTTTGTATCTTTAATACTGCTCTTGGAGACTGAAAGTACTGTCAAAGCACAAAGACTCCTTTGAAGGGGCTGATGCGGTTTTTCTAGTTGTTGTTTAAAAAAACATGATCTGCGTATTTGTCTTTAATGCATTTCTAGGGCGTTTGCCATCATTATTTTGAAAATAGTAGACAGGTACTACTTTGGCTATCTTATTATTTAAAACAAGCTAGGGAAAACTGAAACCACTTAGGCCATGTCTGACTCCTAAGGAGCACGGCCTGATCCTTTATTTGTTAAGGAAGTTGGTAATCTGAAATTCTAGTCCAGACTAGAATTTGGTTAACTCAGGAAAACATTAACTGACTTTAAGCAGGTTGAGCAAAAGTTAGCTCTCACTGATTTGCAAGTCAGTGTTGTTCCATGAGTCCCAGTAATTTAATAATATCAATAAAACAATGCAAGAGCATGACATTGGGTTGGCTTTTCCTTTCTAGTCCTTCCAGTAAATTGTTATCTGCTTCAAGGAAGGACTGATAATAATGGTTATGGAAGTTACTTTAGATAGAAGTGTTGCAGTGGCAGCTAATTGTAGAAAGGGACCAGAGGTGAATTATATGTTATCTGTTTTGCATTTAAAAGGTCTTAGATAGGTTGTAGCAGCTTTAAAAACAAAAAAATCAGTTATCTTACGATATGCAAGATGCTTGCTCAAGATCTTGGAGAGTTGCTGATAGTAGGAGTAGGCATTAATAGAACAGATGGACAAATTGTTTGACCTGATGTAAGGAAACTTCCTCTGTCATTATTTTGAAACATGTAGCATTACAATAGGTAAAGAATCTGTGTCATCCAGATGTTGTAAGTCTACAGTTATTTTGGTTGTGCTGGTTAAGTGGATGGGAATTCAGAGTGCGATTTTTTGGGGTGTGTGTGGAAGTGGAGAACAGCTACAAGTTCTACACTGTTCCAGGATATGTGAATATACCTCATAATGCACGTAACAATAGGTTTCCATAGTTCTTTGGTAAACAGTCATTCATTCAAAATGAAATAAGGAAATGATAAGCAATCTACTCAGTCCACTTTTTCTCATTTGCTGTCTCTGGCAAGGGCATCCTGTTGGCATCCTATTTTTTATAACATTATGGCATCCACTGTCACAGAGAAATTGTATCAAACCATAGGCTGGCAAACCTACCATAAATGGTAACTTCACATTTGATAAGTAGAGGATGTGTGAACTACACTCAAGGTTATTTGCTGGGATTCTGAAGCAGCTAAGAAAAATTACCCTGATACAGTTTACCCTGATGCTGTTTGTGAGTGACACCTTCTTAGACAACATATTCAATTAAAGCTTAGTTGCATACTAGGTAAATGGAGATAAACAAATATGTGGAATTAAAAGAAGCTTTCTTTTAATTGTAACCACCCCAAAAATGATATGCTTATCAAAGGTAATTATTTCATGACAGCTTGGTTATAGCATTTGTTTTATCTTGAAATGAAAGCCTATGTTGGATGCTTTTGATTGGGAAGACGGTCATATCAAATTAGTTCAAATTAGATTTTTGTCTTTAGAAAGGTGAGCAAAGCCATGAGCAGTGTTATTAAATTGTGTGTTCTACCCTATAAATGATCCAGCCCTCTTGAGGATTAAAGAAGTGATTATTCTGTCCTTTATGCTGATGGCTTCACTACCGATTAGCCTAGTGTTGGTTTTTTTTGTTTTGTTTAAATGCTTGGCTCCTTATGATCTTTTGTGTATGCAGTGATAATATTAATGCAGAGTCGTAAGCCCATTCATTAAGAAATGACTCTAAAATGAGGTTGCTTCGTGTAAATTTGGAGAGCTGCAGATGCTGTGTACAGACGTTTCTTCATGCTATTAGCCGTATGGTTAATAATTTCCAAGTGGCTAAAGCTCTTGTTAGCAAGAGTGCTGGGGTGTTAAGAATGGCTCTATAAATAACTTTAAGAAGGGAAGTTGAAGGTGCTTCTTTTTAAAGACTATTGTTAACCAAATATTATTGCCAAACAGATGGAAAGCATTCACCAGCCTGATGTTTTTACTCTAATTATATTATCTCCAGTCCTGTACGGCTCAGTTGAAGAGGTGTATCCAGGGGCCAATTTATAATCATTTAACCAACACCTGTTTGGGAAAAATTGACAGTCAAAGGGCACATTAAAAAAAAAAAATCACATATGTTCTTGTATTTGCTACCTCAATGTGAATGTTAGCTAGCTGCAAATAAACTTGGTTGAAAAGACAAAGTCCCTGGGAAAATTGATGCATCATTTTTAACCATTTTATCTATTTTAATTTGGCATATCTTCTACCCCATGTCTTATGACTAAAGAGGGAAACTACAACTCAATTGTCTTCTTATGATTTATCCCATCAGTTCCTAGTCCATTTTTAAATTGCCGTAATTTACTGTCTTGATGAAAAATTCTCAACTAATAACATAAACACATGTTTAAAGCATGCTTTCCCCCCCTTAAATTCATATTTATATAGGCAGCTGAAATATTTCTTAATTCTACATATCTCTGTAGCCACGCATGTGTGCATGCAATTCTGCATGTGTGCGCATACTGGTTTGAAGATCAGATAAGCCTTTGCCATCCTGCTAAGCGTGAACACATAAGACCTATTCTGTGAGACAGGCAGTTTACCAATTTGATAAATAAATAACTGAATTAAGAAAGTCATATTCAGAGCTAAATGTGGTTTTTCCTGAGATGAGTTTGCATTCCAGGTACTCAGAACATACAAGTCTAGATGAAGTTATCATTCTTTGGTCCTTTTCCACAGTATGCTTCACCTCTGATCTAGCCAGATACCCTTAGCAATGTTCTGGCAACACATTGTAATCAGATCAGAAATCACTATTAGGGGTACTGTACTTCTGGAGCAGTGTGGTAGGCTCTTCACTATTGCTAATACATAGGCAGTATTAGGAGCAGCTTGGTCATTGTAGCCAATCAGTGCTTTGAAAGAAACTAGGCATACAAGATCTAGGCAAAACTATTTACTGTAATTTTTTGGCTGCCACCTGGTGGTTGAATGGATTTTAGTGACCACATATATTAACCTTAGATTCTGGGCTATCAGGCATTAATTAAAGGGAATTCTGTAAAAAAAAGTAGCTAGCTCTGGTTTGGGTTGTATTTAATCCCTTGGAAATAGTTGAGTGGTCAGTATATCCCTTTTTGGTGTTCCACAAGCAACTCTTCTCATTGATCCAATAAAATATGTTGTGGGAGCAGTATTAATCACTTATCACTATCTCAATGTGGATTAAATTAAACCAGAATATTAGGAATGAGAAATACTTATGTTGGCTGGGCTGGTTTGAGGTAAGAACTGATGTTTCTATAGCCCAGTTCCAAGCATGATACAATTGCTTTGTGAGGAGAAATGTGGGGCTAAGAATGTTCCCACTCATGTTTCCAAAGTTATACAGTATGTCCTGCAGGAGATAACATGTAAGGCAGTTGCAGAACAAACCCTTTTGCATTGTGCTTCGATGGCTTCACTGTGTAAACTAGGCAAAGTGAAGCCTACAACTAAGCAGGGCAAATGCTAAAAAGAAAAACAATGCTGGCTTAATTGCCAGAAAAACTGTAGATGGTGTTTATAAATAAAGTAACAGTTTAAAATAGCAAACAAAAAGCATCCACATTGGGAAGCAATAATACAAACAATACACAACAGCAGGGTTATAAATTGTCTTCTTCTTATGGGGATTGTTGAGAAAAAGCTATATCTTAATAACTTTCCTAAATGTCCATATGGTCAGAATCATAAGGACTTGGGGGGGGGGGATGTTGTTCCAGAGGGCAAGCATAGCCTTAGGGAAAGCCTGTTTCCAAGGTCCTATAAGATGGCATCGTTTTGCTCATGTGTCTGGAGCATGTTGATCCAGTCAGACCTCAGAGGACAGGCAGAAGCAATTACAGTCCTTCTGGTGTCTAGGTCCCAAGATGGGAAGAGTTCTTTAGGACCGTGTTTCTCAACCCTAGCAACTTTCAGATATATGGACCTCAACTCACAGAATCCTCAACCAGCAATTCTTGAAGAGTTTACATCTGAAAGTTGCCAAGGTTGAAAAACACTGCTCTGGGAGACAACCAACACGCTGAAGTACATCTGAAACCCAACTAGTAACTAGTATAGCTCATGCAGTAAATGTATCAGGTGGACGAAATGAGATATACCCACTTAAGTACTTGCTTATTGCATTCAGGACTATTTAAAGCAAGTGTGTGCGACCTATGGCCTGTGGGCTGTATGCAGCCTTGGATAGCTAGTAATGCGACCCCACAAGATTGTAAACTTTTAACACTATTGTGTGATTTATATACAGTGCATTAGCTATGATTAAATGTTTTACATACAGTCCAAAACAATTCCTCTTCGCTCAATGCAATCCAAACAAGCCAAAAGGCTAGACAACCATGAATTAAAGCTTCTGTATGATTTTAAAGGGAAGCCCCATGTAGAGCATATTGCAAATGAGAGCTATCTAAAGTATGATTGACCATGAATAGGTCTTCCCAAAAGATAAATGAGCATAAATGCACCAGATATACCTGTGCAAAGAACCTCAGAGGCTGCCACTTGCTTATTGTCTTTCTAAGAATAAACCTAAGCCTATTCCACCTCAGCCAATCTCCATTAGACTCCAGGCACTGGGGCAAGATTTTGACGAGCAAGAGTGGTAAGCTCTTGACCATGAATTAATCCAAGCTGTTCTAGAGACAAGTTAAGTTGACAATTCTCACTCCATCTTGTTTACATTTAAAAGTTCTGCATGAAGTGGGTCAGTATAAAAAACTTCAGTGCTGCTTGCTGTGCCTTACAGAACAGGACATACAACCTTAATTCTGGTGCGGTGTGTAAGCCGGATCAAAAGAATAGGAATAGATAGCAAACTTTGAGGGCTTTCATGCAGTTTTTAAAAAATAACTAAGCTTATGAGATTTCTCAGTGAACTGTTCTTGGAACTGCATACGTTTTCAGGTGAAAATAATTTTGAAGGTAAAAAACCTTTTTTTCATGTCATCCTTTTATTTTTAAATAACAGCAAATGTGCTATTTATGAGATTACAAGGATGGCCATGCCTTTTCTGCCTGCCATTTTTAATGCCTATAAATATTTCATTAAAAATAATTAACTGCTTAAAATATGCTTCTACTAATTAGAGATAGATTTTTAATTGACAGTATTACTGATTTACTTTTAAATAATCTAATTGATTCATTGATTAAGTATTGCAGCTATCATATCTTATCAAAAAGAAATTAATTGTTATGTATATACTTCCTGTCACGTCCATATTAGAGACATATAGTTCTGATCATCAGAGAGGAAATATTAATACTGATAACTTAAAATTCTGACAGATTGGATTAATTTCAGTTACTTCTTCCATTTAGGTTTTGCTTGTAATGGATACTAGGACACAACAAACATATATATTGAAGGTAAGTCATTATTTTTCCTAAATTTTTCACTTTGCCAATGGCGAGCTGTTTCCCACTGTTTAGCCCACAAAACCCAGAATGCAGTATGTCATCAGTCAGTTTTATGGAGTTTGTGTTTTATTTGTTAATCTTCAGTGGGAGAGTGTAGAACTAATAAATGGTTTCTGCTATTGGCAAAACTTATTTCTGCTTTGACCATCAAAGGAAAGGGAGTTTTTTTACAGTCAGTGGTCCCATGGCATAGTTTACATTTTCTTCACTGAAATATCTAGGTCAGTTCAACAGTAGAAGTAGTAAATATTGACATTAAAGTAATTCTTCACTCTCTCCCAGCACTTGTAGTGCTTAGTTTGCCATGATTCATATTTATAGTGAATAGGAGAGATAATTCAGGGGCCATTTATGAACTCATTTATGGGGCTTTGTACATAGCTGTTGTTTTACTTTGTTCCTCCAGCCCACCTTATTTTGCATGTGAAATTCAGATTTGCTAAATCTGAATATTTCTTAATATTCTTCATGATTGGCATGTTGGCTGAGTCTGCTACAAGTTGTGGTACTACAATATCTGGGAGATCAGTCCCCATCTATAGGATATATCACAAAGCTTTCCCCCTTCCTGAAGCCTTTGCCAATGTGTTGGGGCCTTAACTGCTTTAGAGTTTTCCATTCCTATTCATCTAATATTTTTCCACTTGAAGAAGCCTTTGTTTAATTTGCAAATTTGGAAGCAGCATGAAGATTACAAGGCCAGCCATAATGTATGAGATGAGAGAATGACAATCCTGCATCTCTTTTTCCATTTCCTAATATCATCTAATAAAGCTGATTGAGCACGGTTTGGTCACTAAACAAAGTGGAGGGTTAGCTGGAACATTTGCATAGTAGTAATGCATATTTTTGTTTTATTGTATTGTTTTATACATTCCTCCTCTTGACATTGCCAAGAGATGAAGAGAATCAGGGCTGGTTTTTTTCCCCAGCAGTAGCCGGAGGTCATGTGAAAACTAATTGTGATCTTTGGTAATTCAGCCACACTTAATTTATCCGCAGTGCTTTTTTCATGAGGGTATTTTTATGTGTGCCATCTTTAAAAATCTATAACACCTTCAGGAAACAAGTCACATTACTAGGTCTATCTTCCCTTCGACCCAATGGAAATGTGTACATACTCGAGTCCATCAAATTGAAGGTGGGGCAAGACTTGCCTTTGGAATGTGAATGGATTTAGCAGTTTGCTTTGATCTTTAAAGTGTGGGCCCTGCCCTCCCTGCCCCTCCCCCCAAGAGATATCTGGGGGAAAAAGGTCATAGAGAAATAACTGAGTGTCATTCTGATGACTTGGTTTGTGAGAGATTCTAATGAAAACATTGACCCATGTAATTGATTTTAATGGCAGCTTTGTGCCATCTTCTGTTCTCTGGATGTGCGCCAGATGCCATCAGCAGGGCCTCAGGGGACTGAGGGGCACAGAACAGCAGATGAGTGGTTTCTCTGAAGCCTGGAGTAACTTGGATAGATTAGTTTGGTTGATAAGCACAGAGCACAGCATGCTCCAAAGGCAACTGAGGGTACAACTGACCTTTCTGTTCTCTGTCAGGGTCTAAGAAAAAGTAGCGAATGCAGCAGGAAGAGAAAGACCATCATCCCCCGCAATGTGCCCAACATGGTGGCTTTGCACAAGTACATCATCTCAGAGGAATCGGTCTTCCTTGTGCTGCATCACGCAGAAGGTTGGTCTTTGGCTTCAGATGAGCTGTGGGAAAGGGAGGGAAGGCAGGGGAAATGGTAGTAGGGGGAGAAAGAAAGCCTCAGCTTCTTCAGGTGATACCATCCAGATGTTAGAAGTTTATCTTCTGAATCAAAATTTGGGGGATTGTCTTGAACACTGTAGCAAAGGGTTTTGAGGCATACATGCTCTTTGCTTGTGCTGCATTATTGCTTTTTACAGTTTTTCATCCCGTTCAAGCTCTTGTAGCTGTAGCTCCACTGTTCAGCAAAGCAGCTGCCTTCCTCTTTGGATGTAAAGCTTTTAGGTTACACAAGCCAAACACTACCTTAAGGTGCTTTTTGAATAAAACAGTGAGGTAAATATTTATCCCATGTACTGATAGGCTGGTCTGTTTATACTGTTTGTAAATCCTTCCTGCTTCAAATAATTACTCCATATGATGCTCCTAGAACAAGTGATAACTGTAGAGAAATTGTTTTTAAAAAGAAACCTATCTGGCTGAGTCTTGGTTGTTGCTGCAGTAGTCCTGATCCAGATGGTAAAGGATGTTTGTATGGCTTTTGTGTGTGTCAGGCAGAAACTTCACTGATGTCTGTGAATGCATATTGCCAAATCCATAGATCCAATCGGTACATGAAGGGAGGAATGATCCACTAAGGTACTATTTTCTTTAGTGAGACCTCTGGGTCACGCATCTACATGCCAAGCATGTTCAAAGAGATGGAACTTTGATTGTAGAATTTCAGACTAACCAAATCAGGTTTTAGTTAACCATAATTGCTTCTCAAGAAAAGGTGAGAAACTTCCCAAAAGACCCTTACTTGCACTGAAGTAAACAATGTGAATTGAAGAGAGAAGCATATCCATTGTCACCAATTTCTTTTCGATGTCTCCCTGCAGATGTTCCTGGTACGTTTTAACAAAACAATAGTTATTTGTAAATACTTGCTGATTTGGGTTCAGTAAGAATATTGAGACAAATTCTTTGGCCTGGGTCATATAAACATGATTTACCTCTAGGCAAAAATCCCAACTCCTTTGCCTGTGTACAGTCACATGTTAAAAAAAATCACCATGAATAGAATTAAGCCTAGTTTGGGCTAGTAATAGCTTCTGGAGTGATCTCCGGTGCTATTTCTAATTAATGTTAACTTAATTAATGTTAACTTAACTTAACTGTAACAATACAGTTGACTCACTCAGTAGCCACCTAATGTAAATACAGTGGTGAGTTGGTGGCAGATGCTCAGAATTTGACAGGCCTCCAGTTACCTCAGATGTTTTTGGGAGGCTGCTGCTTTCTGCTGTCTTTTATTTAAAAAAATGCATTTGTTTAAAATTCATAGTGGCCCAATTAAGATGGGCATTGGAACTTGCCTATTCTTTGGCACTAGCATGACAGTAAAGTGATGTTACTTATGTCATTGCAACAAAAGCCAACATTTAAATTTTTAAGGTGCCAACTTACCATAGTGAGCTTTACCTCCACACTTATTTACAGAATTACCATCTGGAAAAAAATTGTATATGGGTAGAAGATGGAGAAGCTCCAATTTCATGTCAAAGAACTGATTAATTCCTACTACTTTCATCCATCCATCAGTCTTTCCACAATTGCAGAAAGTATCTGTTCAGTCTAAATATTAAGTTGGATTTATAGGATCTAAAAGGTTAACACCTCAATTGAAAATAAGGGTCAGTAATGAAAAGATTTTCTCTTTTTTCCAAGCATTAGCACTGAATCCAGTACAAGACTCCTCCACATCACAATGTAGTAAATGGTTTGTTAAAGGTGAGAACATTCATAAAGCATCTGTTAGTTTTGTCACAAAGCACTTGGCAAGACATGTTGAAGCTTCACTACTACTTCGTGGCATCAGTGCCAGAAATGGTAAAAACAGATGCTTCAAAGAGAGTCTTGAGGGACGTTGAGGGAAGATTTTGATGGAGATCAAACTTAAACTTGAATGGCTGCTGGGAAGTGTCAAATCTTTTTCAGCATAAATGTGTTGGAATTCTTATTCATCTGGAAAGCTTACAAGAAACTTCAAAATGATGATGTTTCCTATTAATGAACACTAATTCTATAGCAGGGAATGTTTAGTAGCCTTCCTCCTTGAGCCCTAATGATCATATGTTGCCCTACGAACAGGAAACAGAGAACTATTCCCTATTTTAATTTTGTCAATGCTATAATTCTTTAATATTTAAATTCTGAGTCAAATTCTGAGTCAGGAAAAGTAGCCCAACTTCTTTCCTGTGGTTCCCAGAAGGCTAAAGTGTCAGTAAAACTTGATAGTAAGGTCATTTAAACATAAACAGTACAGTAAGTATGTAAAACCTCCGTATAGGCTTCACACAGCTGCTCTATCAAAAATCTGCCACCAATAGTACTGGCCCTCAAATTTCCTTGTAGTCATTAAAAAGTGCTTTGTCATTCCCCTATTCTTACAACCTACAGTGCCCAAAAAAGTTTGCTCACTTTCCCAACCCCAGAATTGTTGAAGCAATGGTTTACCTCCATTAGAATTTGGCCAACTTTTGTTTTGGTGTGCCAAGCATTATATCATATGCTCTGTGTACCAATCAAATTTCTCTTTATGCAAGTGATGTTGGACATATGGCACTGGCCTGGGCCCTGGGCCCACTACATGTTTTTATCAATAATTTGGATGAAAGAGTTGGGATGCTTAGAAAGTTGAATATGATATAACATTGGGAGGGAAAGATAATACTTTATATCAGGCATTGGCAGCCTTTTTGTTAACAGCCAGATCCTGTCCCATCTCTGTGGATGCAAATAGCTGGTCTGTAGGCAAAAGGCCACCAGCTGGGAAACTGCTGCTAGGTTGCTGTTGTTTGCCAGAATGACACAACCCTACCCCTTGGCCCTGCCCATCACCTAGGCAGCTTGACTGAGGCTCAACCCTAGCAGTTAGATGCTCATCCACCCATTCATCCACCCACCCACCCATCTTACTCATGGACTGGAATATCCCAAGCTTTGCATACCTGGGACCTCATGTATGTCACCAAACAATACTAGATTAAGATCCAGGATTTGGAGGATGAAAGTGCCAAGAAGTGTCAGCCTAAGTTTTTCATTTGCAAATAGAAATCAAATTGGTAATCTTCACAGATGGGTTGTGATGTTGAAATTAAATAAAGGAAGCTGAGAACCACATGGAAAGAAGCATGCCTCAAAGTGATTCTTGTTAGAAATTTTATTGTAAAAGAATACAAATATTTGAATGATAAGACTTATGGAAACTTGTTTGAATCAATTGATTTCCCCCTCTCTAAATATGGGTAATTTTACATGGTAATGGATGGTCAATAATCAAATACTTTGGCTAATGCATTTACTCAGTCTTAGCTACAGTAGTAAAAGATGAAAAAAGATCATTGCTGTATCATTTATAAAGCTCATGTCACACTGAAACAACGGATGCAAAGAGGATGTAAAACGGACAAAAAACCTTGCCATCTGTTCGAAAACGCGATGTACTCACTGCCTCAGTTTGGCTTCCTCTCTATCCATCCAGCATCCGTTTCTGGACGTTTCATCCACTCAGAAAGTTTGGGGCTGCCTAAAACTTTTGCGCGGAAAATGTATCCAGTTCGTCCGTTCTGCATCCGCTACCCATCCGCTACGCATCCGCTACGCATCCATTACGCATCCGTTACACATCCGCTATATCCGCTAGGCATCCGTTCCGCATCCGCGTAACTCCATCTGCCCGGACGCAGGGAGGAAGCGGAACGGATGCAGAACTGATGCAGAACGGATGCCTAGCGGATGCAGCATGGAAACAAAGCGTTTAAAACGGAAAAAACATTCGCAGAGGAGACCTATCTCGGATATTAAGGATGTCTACAGGATGCCTAGAGGATGCCTAGAGGATGCCTAGGGGAAAACCTATACTGCCTATAAAAAGGGGGAGCAACTTGCCTGCATCTCACTTTCAGAACAGCAGCCCAGCGGTGCAGACCTCTGCAGCCTTCATCTGGCTCTTGCTCTTCCACAGCATCCAGTCATGTCCACCGTGGATTGTAACAAAATCCTTTCGGCAGCCACCATTGTTCTGCAACAGTGCAAAGCCATCTGCAGGCTCTGTGAACTCTACTGCGAGAAGAAAAGGAGCCACCCAAAAATAGTCTGGATCCGAAGATGGTTCGCCAGAAGAGCAGAGGACGGACTGTACAACAAGCTGATGGTGGAGCTCAGGAACAAAGACACACGGGCGTTCCAGAACTTCATGAGGATGCCTCCAGCCATGTTTGCCGAAGTTGTGCAGCGGCTGACACCCAGGTTGACCAAGGCAAACACCAGCTTCCGGCCCAGCCTGGAACCTGGGCTCAGGGTGGCACTCACTCTGCACCACCTGGCCTCAGGGACCTCCTACAGGAGCATGCAGTACGGCTGGAGGGTGCCATCCAACACCATCAGCATTGTGGTCAGAGAAGTGGTGCAGGCCATCATCAAAGAATACTTCTCCACTGAAGAAGGCTGGAAGAAAGTTGCAGAGCAGTGGTATCAGAGGTGGAACTTCCCCCACACCGTTGGAGCCATAGATGGCAAGCACGTGGCCTACAAATCTCCAGCCAAGTTGGGGTCCACTTATTTCAACTCCAAGGGCTTCTTCAGCATCATCCTCTTCGCCATGGTCGATGCTGACTACAAGTTCATGTACATCGATGCTTCAGGCAACGGCTCATCTTCAGATGCCCAGGTATACAACGCCAGTCACCTCAAGGAGGAGCTGGAACGCAACCTCCTCATGGGCTTCCCAGATCCAGAACCCCTGCCCAATGACACGCAAGATGTGCCCTAATTCATCGTGGGGGATGACGCCTTCTCCCTCACAACCTACCTCATGAAGCCCTACACCGCCAGACTCCTCACCCGTGAAGAGAGGATCTTCAACTACAGGCTGTCCAGGGCAAGGCGGGTGGTGGAGTATGCCTTTGGCATCCTGGCCAACAGGTTCCAGATACTTCTCACCACCATGCAGCATTGCCCAGAGACCGTGAGGAGGATCATGGAAGCTTGCTGCATCCTGCACAATCTCATGCGCACCCGCTACCCAGTCTTGCAGAACAGGCTCGTGGACCTCCAACAAGGCAATGGAGACATGGAGCCTGGGGAATGGAGGCAAGGGTGAAACCTGATAGACACTGAGGATGTGCAAGGCCCCAACAGAGCCTCACATGAAGCGAAGAAGCAGCGCAACCTCCTGAGACAATGGTGCAACTCCCCAGCTGGAGCAGTGGAGTGGCAAGACAGGATGGTAGATGCTTAATGGATGCTTCCTTCAGCCTGTCTCATCACACCGATGAGATTGGGCCATGTATGTTTGGTTGGGCTACAATGAACAGGGCGTTTAATAACGAGTTGTGTTTATGTTGACATGTGTGGATAATTATTACATTATTATTGATAATAAAGGGCCGTAGGTGTGGCACCTGGGAGGGTGGACCATACAGTTCCACTATGCTTGCACTGGAGGTTTATCTATCCCACAGCTATTATCCATCCCAAAGGTATCCCTGCCCATCCACAGCTATCTCAACCCATCCCACAAGCATGCAAAGGCTTAAACCATTTCTAAAAGTTTCCAGCAAGACTTTATTAAAAAAAAGAAATGAAGCATGTGTGTGAATCATAAATAGACTTTATTAACAACAAGCTATAAGACAAAAATGAGTCTCTGGTACTCCTCTTGGTCGCTCAGTCCCAGGGGTGAAGGGTGCAGGTGCTGTGGAGGTGGCTGGTGCTGGAGTGCTTGTCATCAGCTCCTCCAAAAGCAGAAGCAGCAGAAGCACCAGCCCCAGAAGAGCGAGTCCGTGCTGCAGAAGCCCCAGGAGAACCAGAGTGAGGGCCAGGGGGCGGGATGGTAGCCCTGTCCCTATTGCCAGGGCTGGCAGCAGATGGCTGAGACTTGCTGTGCTTCCGCATGGTTGTGGGGTTGCTGGCTGGCAGGGGGGCTAGCAGGAACCAAGGCTGGCAGGAAGGCTGGCAGGGAGGCAGGCACCAAGACTGGCAGGAGGCAGGCACCAAGGCTGGCAGGAAGGCTGGCAGGGAGGCAGGCACCAAGGCTGGCAGGAAGGCTGGCAGGAAGGCTGGCAGGAAGGCAGGCACCAAGGCTTGTAGGCAGGCGGGCACCAAGGCTGGCAGGCAGACATGAACCAAGGCTGGCAGGAAGGCAGGCAGCAAGGCTGGCAGGCAGACCGGCTGTCAGCAAGGCTTGCAGGCAGGCTGTCAGCAAGGCTGGCAGGCAGGCTGTCAGCAAGGCTGGCAGGCAAGCTGGCAGCAAGGCTGGCAGGGAGGCTAGCAGGGAGGCTGGCAGCAAGGCTGGTAGCAAGGCTGGCAGCAAGGCTGGCAGGCAGACATGCAGGCAGGGCAGGCAAGGCAGTCAATGTGTCTGGCAGCAGGTCTTTCCTCTGAATGGCAACCTGCTTCCGAGGTGCTTCCATTATATCCGCGGGGCTGACGCAATGCATCCTCCCCGCATACGCAATTAACGCCAGGCATCCATTTGGCTTCCGCTGTGCATCCGCTGTGCATCCGCTTCATCCGTTCGGCATCCGTTCTGTATCCGCTGTATCCGTTCCGCGTCCGCTTCGCTGAGGCCCCCGGAAGCCCTGCGGTTGCGCCATCCGCTCCCATCCGCTTCCATCCTCTGGGCTTCCGTTCCACATCCGCTTTGCATCCGCCCTGCGTCCTCCCCGCGTCCGTGTTATCCGTTCCGGTTATGCAAATTTTTGCCCCTTTTGAGAGCGGATAACAACGGATGGAACATTTTGCTCGTCCGCTGTGTCCTTTTTGCATCCGTTGGCCAGTGTGACATGGACTTAAAGACCTAATGATGTATCCAGATAGAAATATTGCTCCTCTGTGACTTAAATTAGATATTTGGGAAAAAAAGAACAGCATTGTTTATTCCCCCTTTCAATATGTACAATGATTAAAAAACATTTCTTTGTATGTTTGTATTTCGTTGTCATTGTGTACATACAAACATGAAAGAATACTTGAATTTTGATGATTATTGAAATGATTATTTGTGGTTTACATCAGTGATCCCCAACCTTTCCAGCTCTGTGCACTGGTGGTGGCGGCAGCGGAAGGACAGAGGGAATGGTTTCACACGTGTGCCACTTTGCAATCTCACGCACTTTCCTGCTGCTTGCATTACCTGGTTCACAACAAATTGTGGACCCTCAGTAGGCCACAGACTGAGAATTGGGGACCCCTGCTTTACATCAAGCTATGTACCATATACTAGTTAATGTTTCCTTTAATTACAACATGGATGTCAAACTCGATTGTGTCACAGGCTGATCATGACATATCGCAATGTGTTTTGCCTTTGCGGAGCCTGCACGTGATGCATTGGGCCTGTGGGCCAGCAGTTTGACAGGCCTGAGTTACAACATTAATGTTTACAAATAGTTGCATGAGCACCTTCTCAAACTTTGGAGGGTGCTGAGAAAATAATGGCAGGCTTTAAAAAGCATCTCAAACTTGGAGTTTAGAAATAGAAATAAAAGAGAGACTATTTCGATGTACACAAATACATAGGCAGTACATCTACATATTTGTGCTTTCTAGTCAGTGTTGACTCCTGGCAACTGCCTGGTGTGGTCCCTGCAGTTTTCCTGGCAGCATTTTTAAAACTGGTTTTGCTATTGCCTTTCTAGAGCTGAGAGAAAGAGAATTACTGGCCCAAGATCACCCAGATCACTTCATGCCTAAGGTGGGATTAGAATTCATGATCTTGTGGTTTTTATTCTGTTACCTTAACCACTACACCAAAGTGATCCTCAGTAGAAATACATTTAAAATGATAAAAATTTATCAAGCACAATGACTTTATGGAACTAAAGATAATTCCCTTACCTCCAGGACCTTAAAACCTAATTTTAGGTTGGGTGGTACAGTAAAAAAGATTGCTATTTTAAAAAGGGAGTATGGAAAGAAAAGGCCAGAATAAACAGCTGGAAGTTCATGTCTAGTTTAATGCTTTTAGCCATTTCTATGGTGTTTTTTTTAAATAGTTTTTTATGCTGCCCAGAATGTATTAGCGTTGGTTGGTCAATAAATGTAAATAACATCACATTTTTAATTTCAGTAATTTATTAGCAACAAGCAAGGCTTCCATTGGCTTCCATTTTGAGTTCCACTTCAAGCTTATAGTTTACTTAAAATATATGGTAGATCTAAATTGATGTGATAATCAGCTGGCATATGGCTTCAGAATATTGACTGGTATTTGTAGCAATGTGATTGATAAACTATATTTAGTGATCTTTATTGGCCATGGATGCTTCCTGCTGTGGAGCATATATGTGAATGTAGTACAGAGATGAAGGGATTGAAACTGGCATCACAATGGAGGATTATTTTTCTTTTTATAACTGGGGGAGAGCTAGAGAGAGAAAAAAGCAGTAAGATCACCAGAAAACTTATTATGGTTCATTGCACAGTCAGCCAGATGTTCAGACTGGATTTGGCATTTTTATCCACCTATCCAGTCCTTCCCAAGAACCTGGGATAGGCAGATGTTGTTGTCTAAAGGTGTTAAAGGTATTGCAGAATGTAAGCTGTTCCAAGTAAAGCTGCCTTTTGCAATTGACTGATGGTGATTTTGTCAATGCTGATGATGTTCAAGTGATATTCTAGTTGTTTTGAGATTGTACCAAAAACATCTATTACTATTGGAACTATCTTTGCTTTTTTTTTTTTGCCATAGTCATTTTATGTTTATTTGCAGGGTTTATATTTTATGATTTTCTCCATTTTTTTTCTCTTCTACTGTGCTGCCTCCAGGTACTGCCACATCCACTATCCAGACCTTTTTGTCTTACCAACATTTGTTAAGTCTGGGGTGTTTTGTAGCAGGTGCTTGGTTTTTTTGAATTCCAAAATCTCAGATCATTTTATCTTCTTCATTTTCTATTATTTTACCATTACTATATAAACAAGGATGTGAAATCACAGCTGCCTGTTTTTTAGCAGATGTTGGCTTTTATGTGTGTTGAGTTCTTCCTGAGAGGTTACTGTAATTGATCAGCATACTATATGTTGGATGGACATTTTGTCAAGGGGCAGATTTTTTCGAAGTGCTGTCCAAATCTTTTTGGTATGGCAAAATGATAACCACTGGAACCACCATGGCTAGATTATGCCATAATCTTTCAACTTTGATTTTCAGATCTTGATGTGGGCATTCTGAATACTTTTCAACTTGGTAGATATTAAATGCATACTTTATTTTATTTCCTGAAACAACCCCCCAGGTTCTTTTGTTACTTCATTGCAAACCTTGTGGAATGTTTAAATATCATTCTGCTGTTGCAGATGATGGATGGTATAAAAATGCACAGATAACATCTTCTACTGCTTACATATAATTTTACCATCTACCATAGTTTGGCATTAATGAAATACAACTAACTTTGGTTACTTTGTTTTTTTTCTTACAGGAGGCAAACTTTGGTCTTACATTAGTAAATTCTTGAACAGGAGCCCCGAAGAAAGCTTTGAAGCCCCTAAATCCAGAAAATCCAGCTCTACCAAAATACATTTGCATCAGGCAAGTCCTAGTCCTCAGGATATCAACAGTAGCCTTGGCTCCAGAAGTAATGGGGACAATGTATTAAAGGTTTTACCACTGCAGACCAATCTCATTCCAAGTTCTCAAGATGGTAGTAGTAACCAAGAAGAAGATCAGGAAAGCTCTCCTAAGTGGATTGACTCTGGGTCTAGTTCCGAAGAGGAATGTACCACAAGTTATCTTACATTATGCAACGAATATAGTCAAGAAAAAATTGACCCTGGTTCATTAAATGAGGAACCTGTCCTGAAACCAGATGATAATGTTCTCATTTCCAAAGAGCAAAGAGGTCTCAGAGCCCAAGATGAAGTTGTTCCAGGGAACTTGGAATCTGCATTCACATGTCAGGAAATAAAAGAGTTTGCTGATGATGTGGATCCAGAAGCTGCCAATCCTACTATGATATCAGAATCATTAAATAAATCCAAGAACAGCCCCATGGAATTTTTCAGAATTGATAGTAAAGATAGCACCAGTGAACTTTTGGGTCTTGATTTTGGAGATAAACTTCATAACTTAAAATCAGAATCTTTCAAGCCATTTTTTCCTACATTAGATCAGGATAAGAGCCTTGAAATCATTGAAAACAAATTAGGCTTTGCATCTCAGGATACGATCAGCAGGGGTTCTAATGACTCTGTGCCTGTGATATCATTTAAGGATGTAGCCTTTGATGAGGTTGGTAGTATTGAAGAAGGGAGACCTGATCTTTTGGTCAACTTGCCAGGCATTATGGAACAAATGAAAGAAGCTTCAGTGGACAGGCCAACAAAACTGATGGAACAGAATGGAGACATTTTGGAAAGTAAACTTTTGGAAACCCCCGATGTCTTGCAATTGAATAACAGTACAGAACAAAGCAGAGTGCTTGAGAAAAAGGTAGAGCATCTGAAGGAAGAAAAATCACAAGGACTATGCAAGGACAATCAGGAAGCAGCTAGGACATTCCATACAGCTGCTAGTGACTCAGTTGGTTTTGAAGACAGGATGGCCTTTCAAGAACTCAGAGAAGCAACATCATCATCATTAGATATTTTCAGCATAAAGGACAATGTCATGGTTGCCAGTGCACAAGTAGTTGTTACGGAAGACAGTTTAGATGTGGACAGTGAAGCTGTGTTGCTGTTTTCTGATCATACTGAAGAACACTGTAAAGAGGGAACAGCCCCCCCTTTGTCACACAAAGCAGAAAGCAAAGAGTTGGATGTGAGGAGCAGAGGAGAGAATGAAATACACCATCTTTTTCAGGACTTGGATGAGAGATTAGCACTAACCTCCAGATTTTACCTCCCTGAAGGCTGTGTTCAAAGATGGGCAGCTGAAATGGTGGTAGCCCTTGATGCCTTGCATCAGGAAGGAATTGTGTGCCGTGATTTGAACCCAAACAACATCTTATTGAATGATCGAGGTCAGGAACTTTTGCAAATGCATTTCTTTTTATTCGCTGTTGCTCCCAATTAACTGAGAAGGCGTTTTATCTTGTAATTAGTATCTTCATTTCCTGTCTAGAGCTTCATTATCAGTGCAGCAAATTCACCCCCAGTAATAGCTTCTAGTACTTAATGATGCCATTATTCTTAATGATACTGTTTTTTGCTACAAAAGGAGTAATTACAGTTAACTTCTGCATAAAATGGAAGGGAAAAATGTTTTGATTTCTCCTGTCGTTTTGTTTTTAGGACACATTCAGCTAACGTATTTTAGCAGGTGGAGTGAGGTTGAAGATTCCTGTGACAACGATGCCATAGAGAGAATGTACTGTGCCCCAGGTTAGAGCAATCACCTCAAATGTTTCACTTGGAAAACAGATTAACAGCTTTCATTTTCTCACAGAACTTTCATCCCATTCCATTGTTTCTCTGTTCTTGGGAATACAAGCTGTTCAGTATCTGCTAACACACACACACACACACACACACACACACACACACACACACACACTCACACATATATGTGCTGTTCAGCTTCCTTCGGGTATTATCCCACGTCATTGTAGTGCTTTTAAAGTTGTAGCAACGTTTCAGCAGAATCTCATCTGCCATCATCAGGCTTCTGTATAGAGTTTGCATGTACAAACTCTATACATACAAACACTGTACATACAAACTCTATACAGAAGCCTGAGGATGGCAGATGAGATTCTGCTGAAACATTGCTACAACTTTAAAAGCACTACAATGACGTGGGATAATACCCGAAGGAAGCTAAACAGCACACATGTAAGTACCCGCGAAAACCTAAGAAAACAAATACACACACACACACACACACACACACAGATATATATATTACACACACACACTCACAGAGAGAGAGAGAGAGAGAGAGAGAGAGAGAGAGAGAGAGAGAGAGAGAGAGAGAGAGAGAGAGAGAGAGAGAGAGAGAATGTGCTATTTTGGAATATGATATTCTAAACATATGAAAAACAGTTGCAGGAATTGGGTGCAGGAATCTAGTTGAATGAAAAGGGCTAGGAATGCATGAAGAGGGGGTTGATCTATTCTCCAAAGCGCCCAAGGCAGGACAAGAAGCAGTAGATGGAAACTAATAAGGAGAGAACCAACTAAAACTAAGGAGAAATTTCCAAATAGTTTGAGCAATTAATCAGTTCCCTCCAGAAGTTGTGGGTGCTCCAACAATGGTGCTTTTTAAGAAAACATTGGACAACTATTTGTCTGAAATGGTGTAGAGTTTCCTGCTTGAGCAGAAGGTTGGACTAGAAGATCTCCAAGGTCCCTTCCCAACTCTGTTATTCTAAATTCTCCAGCCAGGCATGCTAGCGGAGTAATTCTGAGAGTTGCAGTCATGACTTCTAAAAATTGCTCAGGTTGAGAAACACTGGTCTAAAAGAATTCACTATCAAAGTTTAAATTTGAAAAATGAATGAATGAATAAATAAATAAATAATATTAGATGTAATAGATAAGCCTAAAGATTTATGAAATCTGCTTAAGGATACAGAGTTCTTGAAACTTTTTATTGTTGAAATGAATAAGGGTTAAATATATCACATTTTGAATAGGTTTTCCTTTGCACGTACATATTATAGTATCTTCCCCAGGAAAATATTCAGTAAATTTAATCTAACTGTGGCTACAAATCTATGATAGATATAAATACTGAATATGGACAAATAAAATGGGCATCCCAGCAAGTGATGTATAAACAACATATTTTGATTAGCTTTAATGTTAGTAAGAATAATTAAGATTACATTAAGTAAAAGTGTCTGAACAAAATTGATTACAAGAAAGAGTAGATAAGATATCCATCAGATTGAATGTGATTCCTGGAGACTATATGGGTATATTCATGTTTTTTGGTAACAAGGCCAAAGTGGTTGATCATTTAAAAAAAAAAAAGGTTTCTGGTTTACAGCCCTATGATTCCTTTGTCGTCACCCAGTCCAAATATGATTTAGATTCAATTCTCTTCTTTTTGAGTTTAGTTAAGACCACTGAGATGCTGCCACTTGCTTTGACTCAACAGAATGAAATCACATGTAGTGATTTCACTTATAAAGGTTTCAGAAAAAATGAGGTGCAACAGTTTAGCCTGGACCAAACCCAGAATAAAGAGACTATAACTATAAATCATTTAGGCTTCAAAAGATTAGTGCTGTTTCTTAAAGTATTTTTTATTTATGATGATATTATGAAGGAACCCCCTGTGATATCAAAGTCCTAGTTTTGATTAAGATTGTTAATCTGTCTCTTGCATTGTACTGTTTTAAATTGTAGAAGGCCAGAAGAATCTCACACAGCTAACTGTACCTCAGTACAAAAGGCTGTTTTTTTTTATAGAAAACTACCTTGAAAGGCTATTTTTCTTTGTGCAGAGAAAGTTTTAATTCATAAAGTGTCATCAAAGTCCTGATTTTACTGAGAATAAATCTTTTTTCTGGGAGAGGTGCAAGTTCCCAGTTGTAGAACAGTCTATATTCTGTCTGAAGGCAAACCTACCCTCGGAAGCTTCTTGACTGATAACAAGTATTTGAAGAGTTATGTGGGGTGTTCATTTGCTGTATCATAATGTTTAAATACTTGTTTCTGAGAAAATTTATGAATAAGATCTATGAACTCTTCTATATATTTTTAATAATTACTTCAAACAGGAACAGGTTTAGAGGTCATCTTGAGACTGTTGTCCCCAAATACTCTGTTGACATACCCTCGCTAAATAATTTTGCTGGAGACATATTCTCTATTGGCTCCTTGTTCACTTCCAAGACCAAGACAAAATAATTTTGAAATCTTAAGTGTCTTGAGTCTTGATAGATTGAAGGACAACTTTCTTTTGTTGAGAACTCATAACTAATTGGGTGATCTTGACTCCCCTGGGCTTAATTGGTTTAACAAAAATTCTGGTGAAATTTTTATCAGATAATTCAATTACTTTTATTTTTATCAAATTCTTTGAATTCTTCTGTAAACTGAGTTGATGCACCCTTTTCAATTTATTTACGGCTTGGAATATTTCAGTTATTTAGTTTTTTTAATTTTATAAATTTGCAATGCAGTACTTCATTTAAAAATCTATAAAATGTAATAATACTCACTAGTTTTTTTTTTTTAAAGTTACATATAACTCAAAAGTATTCCTGAACACATGAAAAATACATGTGATCAGGAGTATGTTGAATCATCTATCTTAATTTTATTGTCCTTGTCCCCTAATTAGTAGAATTTGATGTTCATTTGTTATCTCTTACTTTGCTGCTTAAATAAAAGAAGTCAGACAGAGGAAGAACATAAATTCATCTCTTTCTTAGAGGTCTATTGATATAGCCAAGTTCTGATTTTTTTCCTAAATCCCAATAATGTTGCTACAGGTTTAATCTCCAGGGGAATGCTATTTTAGAGATGGAAGTGAGAGCAATGATGGGGAAATATTATTTTAAGTACGGTAATATTCATTAAATATTATGGTATATAGATATACACCTTACTATAAATATACAGTATATAACTTATTAATTGAGAAAAAACTCTGTCACTTTCTAGAAAAACAGTATGTCGCAACAAAGCTGGATATATTATTGCATACTTAGGTTTATTTTTTAATATGGTATTTTGGAATATTTCACCACAAGCTATAACTTGCAATATTTGCACAAAGTGAAAATGATGTGGAATAGGGATGGAAGCCTGTGACTTTCAAATATTGTTGAATTGTAACTTCCAGCCCTTCTGCCTCCCAACAAGTCTGTGATGAGGATAGTGAGAGTTATAGATCAACAAACATTTAGACACTCACAAGTTCCTCACTCTCTGATGTAGGATCAAGAGCTATTAAGCAAGTTGTGCTTCTCTGTTCCATCAGCCAAAGCTTTGTAAATCTGTATATTTCATCTGATGAACTTTGAAATAATGAGGAAAAAGATTAATAATATTTACTCTGATTATTCATAGTTGTGGCACAAGATGCAGTCCTGTATCTTTTGCTAGTTTCTACTGCCCTGGCATAGTATAATAGTGATGTCTCTCCATAGATTCTCTTTAAAAGGTAGAATACTGTGCTGGATTAGAGAACCACTATTTGAATTCCTGACAAGGAAGGTAGTATAATAATACTTGATGGCCGGAGTCACTTGTTGAGATAGATGGCTATAGAAATCAAACAAATAAAACATTATTTTCCTGACACCAGTGCAAAGATTTTCTGTTCCTTTTTGAATTTTGAATTGCTATAATTTCCTGGTAGTCTCCAGGTACCACTCAAGCCAGACCCTTTTACGTGTTATCAGCCAAGGTTGGCTTAGTGCTGTTATCTAATCAACCACCTCCTCCAAATGTGATAGAAATAAGAAAATGTATATTCACGTATATAGGAATTGAAAATGTATGATTTATTTGTCCCTCTGTATATTTTTCCCCTCCCAAATAACCATTGTCCAAAATACGGATGGGAAAACATAAGCTTTACTCAAGAAAAGATAGGCATATTTCAGAGTTTTTGGAGGTAATTGCAGTTATGCATCCAAATGTAAGTAGCAAACCGGTTTGAATCACTGTGCTGGGAAATTGGAGAGTGATTCTGCTTCAGTTTTCCCCAGTCTAGTATTCTTCAGTGTACCTGGAGATCAGCAGTTGAGGAACATTGGATTATGTCAGGATCTCTTATCATATTGGATCTTCTTCTTATGTCAAAAAAAAAAAAAAAAGCATGAAGCCAGTAAGGTCACCAAAAGAAATGATGCTTCTGTTACTTTTCATTTATAACAAGCAAGGAACTTTTCTATTGGAATCAAGTACTGTTTTGCAAGGACACACAATTTTCTATGATAGATTGATTAGAATATACGAAAAGAGGCCAGATCTATATGCTTTGCTTATCCCTATCAAGACTATACAGAATGGAAAGGTTGTTAGGAAAGACCTTGCCCCTAGTTACATTAACACATAATGTATACCAACCCAGTTATAACCCTCTTCAAAACAACTGCTTCTGTTTTTGTTTTTGATAAATAGACAGAAAAGTACCAGTATTTTTTCAGGATTTTAAATGAATTTTCAATTGAAAAGTCCTTTTGAATCTTTCAAAAGACTAGATATTTACAAAGCACAGCTTGATTTCTTCCTTTTAGATACAGTACAGGACAGTAGTCCTCAACTTATGACCACAATGGAGCCTAACATTTCTATTGCTAAATGAGACAATTATTAAGTAGGTTTTGCCCCACCTTAGGACTTTTCTTGCCACTGTTAAGTGAATCTGGCTTCCTCATTAACATTACTTGTCAGAAGGTTGCAAAAGACCCTGAGACACTGCAATTGCCATGAATAGAACTAGTTGCCAAAAATCCAAATTTTGGTCATGTGACCATGGGGCTGTTGCAATGGTCATAAGTGTGAAAACAATCATAAGTCACTTTTTTCAATACTTGTTATAACTTTGGATGGTCTCTAAATGGACACTTGTAAGTAAAATGTAGTTAAAATGGACACTCTGTGTCAAGATAAAGTACATCTTCCAATATCAGATGTGGACAAATTTAAGAAGGTCATTTCCTCCATGGTCATCTTAAGAACATTCAAAACACCTGGCCAAATATTATTGGAGACAGAAAAAAATAGAAGGAATGAGATTTTGCTTTAATACAACAAAAGTCTTAAAATATCTGAGCAAAGCAGTTTTTTCCTTAGCGGGTAATGATGTCGTCCCCCCCCCCCCCATAAAATTCTATGTTTAGATGCTCTGTCTTTTTATGTCCCTAATGCTTTTTTTTTTTTTTTTCAAATATGACACTCTGAAGAAAGTATGTTGTTTTTCTAATTGCAAAGGGAAAAGTCTTGTAGTCTAATTCATTTTAAATACTTAGCCTAAAAACACACTTTTGGAAGAGCATCTTCTGGCAAATAGAACAAATTTTCTCCTTGTCAGAATAGAGGCATGTGCTGCTCAGAATCTTCTTATGACGATTTGAATCTGAGGAGCACCCCGTTTAATCTTTTCTGACCCTGCTATTTTCCCACTTGTAAATTGCCACCTCCAGTGGATGTTGAGACCTGTATTCCTGAAATTCTGCCTAATGATAATAGTAGGAGCAATTAAGAATGGAACAGGATGCCTGGAAAGAATTAAACCTCTGAAGTTGAAAGTTAGTGCTTGGATTAGAAAACCTCCATCACAACCTCCATCATATATAGTACATTTGCCCAAGAATGTCTTTTTGCCAAGGGAGATTTCTCAAAGTTGACCAGTAGGTGGCAACCTACCATTAACTGTTGTCTACAATCAGACCCAGCAGTTTCTTATGGGAGAACCCTAGATAGAGAAGAAGCTGTGTTATAATTAATTATAATTGTACTTAACTGCTTTTTCAGTAGTGCAAGTTGCTGAGTATTTTAGTATTACCATTTATCAGGCTATTCCCTTGATTCCAATGAAGGTGACTTCAGAAACTTTAAGGTGATACAAATCGGGGTTTTCCAGGCGTCAGAAACAGTTTAAAAGAAAAGTTCCCAGAACTCCTGATGAAGAGACAGTGTTCTTGTGATAGACAATTGTCTGTGTTTGAATGAAATGTAAAGAAAAAAGGTCCTTAGGCTGTCAAAGAATCCAATCAAGTTCCTGGAGAATCCAAAGGTTCTGTGGGACATGGTTTGAAAATATAAATAACTTGTCATTCAATTTCCAAAAGAAAATGCTCTTACCTGCCCAAAGGTCAGAATTCATTAATTCAGAGAATGGTGGTAATTATTAAAATCCATAATAATAAGTATAAAAAGTCTGTACAATATAATAATAATCCTGTTCCAATGAAGCAGAATGTCTAATGTATAAATACAGTTGGGTGAATCTGTTAAGGAGGCAATTGTTAAACATGGAGTCTCATGCTTCTCCTATTTCTTGGTGCTCAGAGTTTTCTTCTTCTTTGTTATAGTGGTCAAAAATATGGAGTAGAAAGCAATAAGAATGAAGTGCAACAGGGGCTTCCATTTTCTTCCATTAATAATCAAATGCACAAAGGAGATGAGGAAAAAGAAAGGAAGCAGAAGGTCTATTTAGGCCCAAATAATTAAAGAGATGGATGCCACTGGAGGTTGTAGACTGTAGAAAAATAACCACTACCAGAAATGAAAAATTGGAAAACATATCTTTTGCACATGGACATTTTAATTCCCAAGTACTTCAAGTTAGAGTTAAGAAAGATACTGCTATCTGAAAGTTAGAGTCACTACTATAGATGGATAGATGCTCTGATTTGCTATAAGCACTTCCTAAACAGCAAATTTCCTGCTAGTTCACAATATTTCATAGCTCATTAGATGTCCAAATTTCTCAATGTTCTGTTCATGTCATTAAAAATATGTTTTTTGTTTTTAAATTATTGGACAAATCTTAGGGTAAAGATTAAAAATAAGGTTATCCCCAACTCATGATGCAAATGTTTTACTTCTGTTGAAACATCCTTTTGCTTCTAGTGTCCCCTGGGAATCTTATCAGATATTTGTGCTAAAAAAAACATTAACCACCTGCCTTGCACTTTGTAATATCAGCAACCAACCTTTTTATCTTTTGGTTAATGTGCCTTGGTATTTTGAAAGGGGGAGGAGGGGAAGTAGGGAGAGCAGAGGGAAAAATTCCAACAACAGATTTGATTTGCAGGGACAAAAATTTTGAACAAATGCCAAGCTAGCAGGGGGGGGGGCATTATTCTGTCTAAAAATAAGTTTGAAAAAAGAAACATACAGACACAAACCTTTTAAATCAACATGTTTTGGTCTAATTGAGAAAGCAAGAAAGATTCATTTTGAAATTCAAATGATCACCTTCTGTTATGGCCTTTTTTTCCCCCTTGCCAAATTTATGATCTTAAATTTTAAAGAATAACTGCTGCTGAAATGAGGAAAATATTAAGTTATACATCGTAGTTCACAAACAATCTGAAAAGTATAAAGTAGGTATTAGAAAGAATGTGTAAAAATTAGCCATAACGTCTTTTTAAACTGCAGAAGGTAAGAATCGCATAAGGAATATATGAATTGATTAATAGAATAATTTCATTCATTGTAGACTTTACTGTCAGTAATGTACAACATTCTGACCCATTTAATTCCATGTTGTCTGTTCAAAGATTAGGCTACTTGGTGCTCTATAAATGATTTAAACTATAACTTCTACCGGACTATGGTATTGATCATGGAAGCTAAATCTGGAAAATACCAGTTATGCAACTCTGGTATATTTCGGTTGGCAGAATAGTCTGGGATTTTAAGCCTTTTGTATCTGCCAGCTAATCCTTTTAGATTAGGATCTCCAATGTAATTATTTCAGATTGCATGATACCTGAGATCTGTCTGTAAAAACAATTGCACAAATTAACTGTGAGTCTCCCAATGTCAGTATCAAATATCTCCAGTTTTAGCTGATTTCCCCTTCCTCCCACCCCTACCATTTGATTGAAAAAAATTTAAATATCTGCAGTTTGCTTCCACAAATGCAGAATGGTGGAATAGTTTTTTTCAGATCAGATGATTTTTCACCTTTTCTGTTTATAAACTGATCCATCTTGCCAATATCAGTCTCTGGCTTTCTGAAAGCTCCTGAAGAATGTTTTGATAAAAATATTTAGGACTTGTTGCTGTTGAGCAGCAGCCTTGCCTGTCTCATTATCACACATTTTCAGCTTGTGCATTTGAATATTTCTGAGAAAAAGGCATTGTAGAAAAAACATAATCATAAGGAAGCTGTGATACTTGGAGTTCCCAAAGATCAGTTGTGAATGCAGAGTTTTAATCTACTTTATGTTTTCAATGAATAAGCAAATGATTTTGTTTGAAAAAAATATGATCAACAGAATACCCCTAATAGTTATCTCCAAGATAACAAGAGTAAAGTTCAGCCTATACTTGTCAGTGACACCCATAATTCTCAAAGGAATCTCTTCCATTAGACCATGAGATCTAAACATCATTTTGTGTACATATTGGGTGTGTATGGGAGAAAATTAGTTCCTTGTCCATATATCTGGGAAGAAGTAAGACTAGGAGTGTTTGTTTACCATAATTTGATGGAACTAAAAAATTTGTCCACTTTTTATTAGTAGATGGCTTAGAGAAAGTTTAAACTGTCTTGGAGGTAGCTAACAAAAAAAAAATCTTTCCATTTTCTTAAAGCTTATATTATTTTAAATGAAATGTTTAAATATTGCCTTGATTCTTTAAAGAAAACCCAATGTGGAAGTTGCCATAAACCCTTTAATGACTAGAATTAGCTGTTGAATCATTATCACCATCATTTTAGCCATTGTCTATCCACTGCAGGATGAAAGCCTCTTCTAAATGTTTCCAATCAATATAGTCCTGAGCTTTCTTTAGCCAATTGGGTCTGCAATACTTGCAGATATTGTTGATCCATCTTGTTTTACGTCTCTTTCTTGCGTGCTTTTTATTAAGTGGAATCTATTCTATGACTGCCTTGGTCCACCTGCCATCAGTTCTTCTTCCTATGGGACCAGCCCTTTTCCATTTCAATTCTTTTATTCTCTTGATGTTATTGTATACTTCTGGTTGTTCTCTAATCCATGTGCAGGTCTTTTTATCTTGTTTTATAATGCTGAGCATGTATCTTTCCATGGCTTTTTTGTGCCATATATTTTGTCCAATTCAGAAAGACAAAGAAGCTTTAAGAAACATGGTTTGTTGAGACAGTTTAAACAATTGTGACAAATGCCTTATGACAATTTTAATATGATAGGACAGTAAAGTAAGCTTAAGTATTAGAATTGTAGACAGAGAAAGTGGAAATCTTAATAATGGGATCTGTAAAAGCTTGTGTTAATTTATTTTAATATCCAATCTGATTCTCATGAGCAAAACAAAACAAAACAAAAACATTACCCAGTGGCTTTTTTTAAGAGCCAGAATAGTTTTCTGAGATCTCAAACTGCAGATAGTTTTGTGACAATGATGATTTCACAATAGCATGAAATGGGTTGTCTCTGTCATCATAACTTTAGTTTTGAAGAAAAGAGAATAAAGTTGTCAGTGCATGAATGTAGGTGTTGTTTGAATTCGGATTCTTGTGCATACACACTCTTGTCCACAAAAATATTAGAATAGAAATAGAGGTTAGATTGACAGACAAAAACCATTTTTGTTTGCAGGAATTCTGAGGAAAAATGCCTTTCCTTAGTTTTAACATCTATTTAACATCTAACTATTTTAAAAAAAGTTAGGGAAGATGTAAATCCTTGAACTAAATTAACAGAGAGATTGTTCTAGATGTGATGAAAGTTTTGTTTGAGCTGGTACATATTTTGTATAGATTTGTGCAGCTACACATTTGCATGTAGCTTTTTCTCAATTAAACTCTCTTGTAAAGAGTGAAGTGATTATGCTGTAGATATATCATCAGAATATATGAGCTGTTCTATTGTATAAATAGGATTCTTTCATAAGGAAAAGATTGAGAATTAGTAAAGAAAGAATTATTGCTCAGTCGCTAAATGCATACTCTGGGAGTTGAGCTTCTGATATTTCTAGAATGGCTGGGAAAAATACCTGCTTGGAATACTTAAGATGTACTGTCAGTTAGTGGACAATATTGAGCAAGACAGTCTATTCTTCTGACTTGATATTTTATTTATTTATCATATTTTTATCCCACCTTTATTACTTTATATATAACTCAAGATGATGAGCATATATAGTACTCCTTCCTATTATCCTCACAACTACAACTCTGATGTAGGTTGGACTAAAAGAAAATGACTGGCCCAAAGTCATCGAGCAAGTTTTCATACTGGGACTGGAACTCTCAGTCTTTTGGGTTCTGGGCCAGCACTTTAACTACCCCAGATTGACTCTGTATACATAGATACATACATACATACATACCATATATACATACATATCTTCAGATAGTGCTAGTTAGTACAAATGCAGATATCATGTAGCGTGCATAAGTGCACCAACGTGCCTACCGTCTCTGTCCTGTTGTTTCTTTTTTTTTCTTATATGTGTCCATTTCATGTATTCATAACTATGTTTATACTTATACCTGTTATCTTATAATTGCTTGACAAAATAAATAAATAAATATCCTGACATTCTCTTCTGAATGATCCCTATGTAGGTAAGGCACAGAACTGTTAGAAATACAGTTCTAATAGCAAGGCAAATTGTTGCTTAGGTTTATAGGCTACCACTTTTTATTATATAAATGTCTTAGCTGATATGAGTGAAATGGCTTCATTATTGAGAACTGGCATTTGGGTAAGATTTATTGCAATATTAAAACTTTTTGATGGTTGGAACACGGAGAGCTTTTTCGCTATGCAGAATTATATTAGCTTGCTGAGCTTTAAATGTATTTTGCAATCTATCGTTTTCTTATTTTTCTCTCTATGATGTATTACTGAGAGTAAAGGTTGCTTTATTGATGTGATATACAAAGATTGTTATGTCAATATGTTGCAGAGAAAATGCAAGAGAAGGAGAGTGCAGAGGAAAAATTCATCAGAAGCTTTTTCCAATAAGTGACGCCATGGTATTCTGAAGTGGGTATCTCCATCCCACTCACTGGCTAAAAAGGATGTGATGGCTGTTTTTTTTTTTTTTCCTTAGCCATTCACCTCAGCAGTACCAATGGGCAGCAAGCTAACTTTGTGCACATTGGACTCAGATGCCTTCTTTTAGACTAGTCACAAAGAAAAAAATATTCCTGGATAAGGGAGAGAATCAGCATCCAGACCCCAAAATCCACCAGAACATTTAAACAGTAGAATTTCCACAATAATGGATGATCTGGATGTATGATCACTGCAAGTGTAGAGGTGTTCCTCATAACTATGCAATAAAATCATAAGCATAGTTGCATAGGCCCACCTAATATTAACATTCATAACGAAGTATGGTGAAGAGATACAAAATCATAGCTTAAAATGGATTTGCAGATTGAGCCTTGTGGGTACTCAAAGTTATATTGCTTTGCATTTTAATTATGTGGGAACAATCTAATGGTCTGTCCAACTCATACAATAACTATAAGTACTTACCACGGACAGATATGCCTGTAACAGGATGTTGAACAAAAAAGTGAGCTTGGTATGAACTTGAACATTTCATAATGCTTTTTTATTAAATTAATACATTACTTTAACAAAATAATAGAATAACAGAATTGGAAGGGATCTTGGAGGTCTTCTACTTGAACCCCCTGCTCTAGTCCAACCCCCTCAACTTTGGTTATGGTCAGACCTTGTTAATATGATCTAAATGTATAAAAAGTTTTAGTGCTACATTTTTTTGGTTTGAAAACTAATATCAGAGAAGAAATGTTGTATATTTCTGGTCTTGGAGTGTAGAAGTTATATCATTTTTATACACCTTTATATACTACCATTGTTATATACTTTGGCATGCCCATGAACTGTCAAACCCTTTAAAGATTTGCAACTCTAAATACACTAAGAAGTTGCTTGCAAAGCTTATCCTAGTACCTTCAATTATAGGTGCATCATAGAGAAACCTCGATCTCATCAAGGAAGCTCCTACAGTTCAGCCTCTGTGCTGCATCACCACCCAAAGGTTCAATGCGCAAAGGTTTTGCCCAGAAATTCCATTCCTTTCTGATTCCACTTCAGGCAAAATTTGCCCAAATCCATTACAATAGCCATGTTTTTTTTTTAAATTTATAATGTACCCCACCCTAAAAACAACAGCACTTAAAGATAAAAGGCTCTCATTATAGTGCTAAATCTACCGCATGCTACATTGCTGAGAGATAATTGCTTTCTCAAGGCTGCTCAGTGAATTCTATAATCCTGTCCTTTCACTAAAATAGGAGGTATGGCTGTCTTTTTTGACCTAGAGATCTCCAGATGCAAATGCCCAGAAAAACAGCTTGCATTATTCCTTGCCCTGGAGGGCACCAGGGTGAGGACAGTTGCTCTAGAAGCAGATTTCTGTTTCTTACATGAAGAGGAGATGTATCTCCTTTCAGGATGGAAATGGCAGGTTCTGACTCTGGAATTCCTTCCCTGAATATACCAAAGTGAATGAGAAATACCAACCTGTGTAGGTTTGACTGAAATCACTGTGCCCGTTACGGTGTTTCTGTTGTCACCATTGTGAACTTGTTATATGTTTTGTCATTTTGTATGTTGTTATTAGTGTGTTTTATTTTTATTTGGGATTATTAGGAATTTTTTTAATTCAGCTAATTAGATTGTTCCTCCAGCCAAGTGAGGGGGGTGATAGTGAAGCATGCATCATACGTAGCTATGGCTTGTTGTAACAACAATTTGTTGAAAAAGCCACAGTTATTGCAAACCACAATGGTTGGTTTATGCAACATGTCAAGCTCAAACTATTTATGGTTTAGCATGGTGAATGAACTCAATAGTTGTATTGTGTTTAGAGGATAAACATTTGACAATCCTGATTGCTGTGTCAAACTGGTATGCCTAGTGCTGTCTAGATAATTGGGGAAAGGTGTTCTGTTATGGTCTGAGCCTTCTTGCAAATGTAAGTTTGAAAGGGTATTTAATATTTGAATTTTAACTGTGTTCACCTTTCATTCAGAAGTTGGTGTTGTTTTTGAAGAAACGGAGGCCTGCGACTGGTGGAGTTTGGGTGCCCTTCTCTTTGAGCTCCTTACTGGAACGGTAAGAAAAAAAAATTGCCATGTCCTGAATCCTACAGAAAATTAGGGAATTAGTTGACTGTAAATATCCAAAGATATTTACTATGTAAATATCCAAAGGCAGCTAAGAGATACAGAAAAATTAATGTTTTGCTCCCATTTAGTGGACATCAGGATTTTTGCAGCCTAGAGATGTTTAGTAACATCATACTATAGAGTAATAAAAATATAAGATAGAAACTTTCATATTGTAAGAAAAAACTTCAGAACAATTGAAAATACTACTTTTTATTTATGCATTTATTGCCTACCTTTATTAGTTTTACAAATAACTCAAGGTAATGGGTTATTTGTAAAACACCTTCCTTCTATTTTGCTCCCAATAACAATTATGCGAGGTGGGTTGGGCTGAGAGAGAGTGATTACCCAGCTACCGTGTTTCTCATAATGCTGGGTCTTACTTTATTTTTGAGCCCCGAAAAAACGGCTAGGACGTCTTTTCAGGGGTGACTTAATTTCCTCCCCCATGAACACCTCCACCTTGAGTGCCCCATGCGCACTCACCTCTCCACGAGGCTGCCACTGGAAGTTCCCCAAAGGTAGAGTCACCAATGCTTCTATTGTCCGGTAGAAGCGGCCTTGGGGCAAGCACCCACGTGCACTCACCTCGCCACGAAGCTGTTTCTATCAGCCAATGGAAGCTCCCCAAAGGCAGAGTCACCAGCCGCTTTAGGGTGAGGCGTGGCTGCCCACAGGATGCTCCTGAGAGGAGCAGCCCACGTACACTCTCCTCAAGGCTGTTTCTATTGGCCGATGGAAGCTCCCAAAAGGCAGAGTCACTAGCTGCTTCCATCGGCCAATAGAAACGGCTTCGTGGTGCGGGGAGTGCGCATGGGAGAGCGGCTACAAACTTTTCTTAGCAGAAGGGAAGCAAGCTGAGTTTCTCTCTCTCTCTCTCTCTCTCTCTCTCTCTCTCTCTCTCTCTCTCTCTCTCTCACACACACACACACACACACACACACACACACCACCACCACCACCTCGTCCCTGCATCGGGTCAACCAAGCCCTTCTCAGCATCTGCGGGTTTCCACTGCCACCCCCCCCTCCCCAGGCCAGACCTTTTCCGGGCACCCTGCCAAAGTCCCAGGGCAGCTGACCTCCCTTTACCTGCTGCTGCCGCTGGTTTGGGGAGCGAGGGGGGGGCGCCAGGGAGGGAAGAGGAGGCAGCGGAGCTTGGCTACCCTTAGAAGGGAGATCGGGTGGGCTCCTGAAAGGAGATGCGGGAGCGGTCCTCAGAGGTATGCGGTGGGGAAGCGGAGTGAGTGTGATAGGGTCACCGCCACGGCACGGAGTGGGCGGGAGGGAGCTGGAGCAAAGAAGGGCAGGAGAGAAGCTAAACCATGCTTTCTATTGCTCTGGTGAGGGCCAAATATTTGGAGGGGCTGGTTGGAAAGGCCTAATTTTAGTATGAACCTTGAGTCGTGGTGGGGTGAGCTGAATGGCGAAGGCACTCTGCACATGATCTGAGGCAATTCTGCCACAGCTCACGGGTGGCGTTGCTAACAGTTGTGGGGAGTCTGATAACTTCAGCGACACCTCCTTTTCTCTCTCTCTCTCTGAGCGACTGAAAGAGCACCCGTCATTAACCAATAAACCAACACCAGCCTCGGAATCCCTTATTTCGGCATAATTCAGGATGAGAGAAGAGCCGTAAAATCAGGGACTTGGCGACGAGGTGCAAGTTCTTCTTCGTCTTCTTTTTTTGATTGAGTTCAATCATGAGACATTTCTTGATTTCATCGGACGTCGGAGGCGTTCAGAAGAATTTTTGAAAAACTTGTAGGTCTAACTTTGAGAAGCAATGAGTTTGGTCCTCTCAAATGGCGGAGGTTAGGGATGGTCTTTGGAGACCTCCCCTCTCTTTTAGCTGAGGGAGACCTGGGCGATTTTAGGCTAAAAGCTGCCCTGGAGAGATTGATCAAGAGAATGGGCAAGAAAGCAAAACAAGAATACATTTGGGCTAAGGCGTTTTCTCCCATTCCCTCTGTCGCAATCTCACAATTTTCCTCCAGACACAGATATGTGTGTGCTTTCTCTCCTGCCCCGCTGGTAGATTCAAAGACAACTAATGCGAGCTCCCCTCATGAGGCCGCTTCTATCGGCC
>BLBF01000018.1:41363683-41453911 GCA_015471245.1 Laticauda colubrina | reverse complement strand
AAAAAGAGGCTTTTCAAACACTGCGCACTTGCACGCAGCGCTTTTCAGGTGTCCTGGCAGCACAGGCTAAGGTTATTTTACATGTACACACAGCACATGTCAGTTGCATGCATACAAAACACACATGTGCACGCAAAATATAGTCACCAAACCAGTAGTAACACCAGTTGAATCCCACTCCTGACAATAACCGATACCACATTACTAGTTCACATAGTGTTTCAAACTGAAACTGAACATATGACTTAGCATGAGGATGAATCCAGACACTGAATATGTATTTTTCTTGCAAGAAAAAAAAATAGTGCTATCAATAGGACATGCTGTTGGGATTTAAAGTACATAATGTGTTTTTGGGGAGAAAAATATAGATGGAAAAGAAGTATTCCCTTTGAAATGTAACACCAAGGAAAAGGAAGTAATTAATAATGAATGCAAGTTGTTGGGGTAAACTCTGGAAGTGAATTCATGAAAAAGATGTATCTTATTTAATTGTTCCTCGTTTGAATAGAACAGATTTTTAATGTTTTGAATTCGGCCCATCTTTATAGATCTTCAGGAAGATGAATCAAGATTCAGAGGGATTTTTTTTAAACAACAATTACTTGGAATAGTTGTTTGGCTCAACCTGGGACCACATTATTTTGTTCAACAAATCAATCTCTTCCTCCAATTTCATCTTCCTGCCTCCAGCCTGGTGAAAGGGTTAAATTATGTAAGAAGAAGATATGTCTTTTTGTTGGAAAGATGGGCTCATTAGCCTCTTTCCTTTTGCTTCTTCTGAAAGAAAATGATGTCCCCTAAAGCAGAGGTCCTCAAACTTTGGGACATAGCCTACTAGTGGGCTGTGAGCTATTTGCAACTTGACTGTGGAAATGGCGGATGAGCGCATGCGCATCCCCACTTATGTGAGCGCAAATGAAGCTTCACAACAGTGTACGTGCATGCGTGTGTTTGCCAGCTGCTTGTGCAGAACCAACCCATCCCTCCTGCCAGTCGCAAAGCCGGAAAGCTGGGGGCACTCTGTCCTAAAGCAGGGGTGTCCAACCTTGGCAATTTTAAGACTTGTGGACTTCAACTCCCAAAATGCCCCAGTCACCCTGTCTGGGGGGATTCTGGGAGTTAAAGTCCACAAGTTTTAAATGTGCCAAGGTTGGATATCCCTGTCCTAACATGTTTCTGAATTAATTTCCTTTTGCTAGCCTTGGTGTATGTTGAAATATTATTTCCACTATTCCTGAAGTTGATGAGAATTAGGTTATGTCTGTGTAAAAGAACATAATTAGGCTGGGTAATCTGGCTGAGAAATGGAGCAGAGGTCTGTACCTCCTTGATCTTCATGCCCCCATTCACATTTTCAGAACACCTTTGGGAACAATCTACCAGCTTGTTTTCCAGATTTGTTTGCAATGGAAATGGACAGTATGTATATGCACAATGCAAAACAAGTCTACATACAATTTTTAGTGATTAGATACCCACTGTAATTGCTTTGTGTTTTAATGAGATTTTCTGTTCCATTATTAGGGATATTCATAGAGGTCATAATTACTTGTTTGAATCTGTATACCTTGGCTTGCACCTCCATTTTTTCCCATCTCACAACAGGAATGAGATTTTAGGCAAAGATAATGAATATTCAAAAAGTAAAGCTCCCAAAATAATGCAAGCCTGCATTGTTCTGCTGATAATCAGTGCTATTACCCCTGATTAACTAGCTCAACTAGTTGAATTACAACCTCCTTCATTTCCAGTCAGCAATATCAGTCTGGTTGATATTCTGGTTAATAGTTATGGAAATATTAGCAAAAATTGAGGAAGATTATTTTAAGTTTTTGAATATAGTAATATTCATTGTCATTCTTTACCATAACATGAACTTTAAAGGGACACATTTCTTGTTGGTTTGCCATAGACTCTCTTGGAGTGCCATCCAGCAGGAATAAATACTCATACCTGTTTAAACTTGCCAGATCACATTTCAGAAGAAGCCAGATCACTCCTTCAACAGGTAAATTCATGATGACTATGTATAAATGTTGTACTTCTTGCAACGGCTAAAATGTATGCCATATATTCTACTGAACATATCAAAAATGTTCAGTTTATAAAATTACAAAATGTAATAAATGGATTTTTTTTTCACTCAATGGAAATGACAGCCACTTATCACCTGACAGCATGAATAAAATTAGCTTTGTTCCTTTCATACTTGATGTTATAAAGGGTTTCCTATCTTTCCTATTTATCTTTAGAAGCTTTTATAAAAGATTTGGGAGTAATGTTTAAATTCAGCATCTGAAAATGTACTAATAGGATTGTGGTTTATCTTAGTGTCCCCAGTAGCTACATCTTCTTAGCAGTAAAATTCTGTTTAATATATGAACAAGTAAAGAAACTAAACTATTAATGTGTAGGGTAGAAAAGTCCTACAGTTATACAATTATAAAAAACATAGCCAGTTTTGTCAGGTAAACACGAATGAACGCTGGACCTAATTATTTAATTTTGGAAAGGAGGAAAGGAATAATAGAGAAGTATAAAAGACCTATCCACCTGTTGTCACCAAATGCAGCTAGGGCACAAAATTGCTGCAGAAATCCATTGATTTATCTTTAATTATTTCTCCTGACTTAGATGATTTGGGAGTAAAAATATATTTTTAATATTAAAGTTAGCATAATCTATCAGGATTTAGAAACATGCTAAAACTTGATTATTGTAATAAACTTTGACGATGGAGCCAAACTGATTTAAATCTGTCCTGTTGTATGAATGTTATGATTCTTATATTTTGATCAGATCTAGTTTTAAAAAATTGTGGCTATTTTTATTGTTTTAATCTACTTAAGTAGATAGGATTATAAATCATTTATAGTCAGTATTCAGCGGGAGTAGTAGAAAAGTCTCCTAAAATAAATAAATAAGAATAAAAGTATACATGTGCTATTAAGATCACCGACTTCATCTAGCTTTTAGACTCATAGAATAGAGGATATTTTGTACTCCATCCCAGAAAGGAGATTGAAAATGAATGGAATTTTACCACTGGTATCTTTGGGAGTTTATTAAAGCCATACATAGCAACATCTAGCACTTTATGCCAGACCATTTGTTATTTTCCCTCCTCCCCCAGGTTCAAGGTTACCCATGTCCAAAAGGAAGTGTTTCATCTCTGGGCTGCATGTGGCTGACTTTACAGTTGAAGAGTCTGCTCTATTGGCTAGTAAATCAACTTTCTTTTGTGTGTCTTTCGAAGGAAACTACCATTCATTTTTGAGGAAGCTTTGTCAGGAAAAGGAAAAAGGGACTCTTGGCAAAGCTAGTCATTTGTCATTATGATTTTCCTCTTCCACCCCGCTTCACAGGTTGCTTGGGTCAGCCCATCACAGAATGTCTAGGAGAGAAACATTGTGCAGATACATGCCAAATGTGTCCCATGACATGGATTTCAAAATCCGTGACCTCATTGAAAAAATAACACCCCACCCCGATCTAGCCAGCTAGTAGCTACATACTTCAGAGGCATTATTTCTTATTTTGATTACCTGAAGATACAGATGAAATTTTTAAGGCTCTCTTAATTGACATCAAATTTCTTGAAAGCTGTCCCAGTTAGCATAATAACCAGTCTTTTGAACATTTTTGAACAATGCAGCTTTAATGCAGTTTATTTTGCATTTTCTTTCTCATATTAAAAGTCCCCCCCCCATCTTGTAACTGGGAAAGCCTTGAGAACATAAATGTCTTTGTACTTAACTTTTCCACCTGGTATCAGCTGTTATATTTTCCAGAAGAGAATCTAGTGGCTGTTTTCTGACTGCTTATCTACTAACTCATGTATATTCACAAAGAAGGCTTGTTTTGTTATCTGAGTTATTTTACTAAGTGAGGGTTAGAGCAGTTTTAAGTGGCAGAGCCAACTTAAGATGTGCAAATGAATACATTTTATGAGAATATTTCTCTCTTTGATTATTAGATATATGCATATGAAGGCATGTGCCCCAAATAATACCGAAGACAACTGCATTATGCTATAGTTCCCTTTAAAGGAAACTTAGAAATGAAATTATTCTTTTGAACTGCTTATTTAAAATGTGACAGACTCATAAGAAGGAAGAAATGTAAACTTCAGTTCCTTTATCCTTTGTAAATATTTTTATGCTTTGCTGGTTACTTCCTTTCAAACATTTTCCATCAGAAGTTGCAGATAAGAAGAGTTCACTTCACTTTCTATGTATATATTCATCTCCCTTTTGACTTTATTATGCATTTTTTTTAAAAAAAAAACCTACTTAGTATTATTACTAGCAATCAATCCTACCATTTCTTTACATTTCATTTGTGAATCTTTAGCTGCCAAAGCTCCTTGGGTCTCTTTGAAGACTTTTTTAGATAAATATTTTAATTGTCTGAAAAGCATCGGTTCCTCTTAGTTTCCTCTGTCTGATCTGATCACATTGGTTTTCACTGAAACCCTGTGCTGGGGCTACCCATCAAGCAATATTTTTATCTTTTCCCATATGATTTAGACAAATACCTTTTGCATGTAGTGCAAATAGGCATACATTTTGTGACATATCTTCATTGTGCATCTGTGTACCTTGGAGATTCCTGGCAACTGCCTGGATTTAGTCCCTCAGTTTTCTTGGCAAGATTTCAGAAGTGCTTTGCCATTGCCTCCTTCCTAGGGCTGAGAGAGAATGACTGGCCCAAGCACACCCTGATGTCTTTTTGGGTAAAACTTAACAATGTCCTGGTTTCTAGCCTGATGTCTTAAACGCTGGTTGTCTCATATACCTTCATTAAAATCAGGTAAAAGGAAGTTTAGTTTTCATCCACACTAAGTGGAGACTGTCCATCTTTTTTCCTTATATTTTTTGTAGGCTAATAAATATAAGAGGCAGTATAAAATATCATACTCTAACAATGCCAACAGAGTGTTTTAATACAACAGGTATTTGCTGATATATTCTTTTTCTTCCTCTTAATCTGCACTTACAAACCATTAAGTGGAATGTTCAGGATTATTTCAGAAACAACTAAGGCTTAAAGGAGCTGATATTTGATAGTTTGAAATAAAATTACTGGCAGTTAACTGCCATTAATAAGTCTCATATATAATGTAATAGGTTCTTGTTGCAGATAAAATTCAGATAAAAATACATATATACTCAAGCACTGGTTTTGTCTTCCTAGCCCCCCCCCCCCCCATATTAGAAAATTATGTAAAGGTGTTCATCTATCAGTAAGATAGTCTTCTGGGAACAGAACAGAATAGAAACAAATCTAGTGTTATGGGAGAATCTGGCAAAAGAAGTTTGAAATAGGCGAGATTCAGCTGAAAAGCAGTAGAGGGGGAAAAAAGCAGAAGAAACTCAGTTATATATCCATATGGAAGAGGTCATGGACAACAGCTTGGAATCCTGCTTTTCTCACTCCACCTTCCTCCTCCTTCATCACTTGATTCAGAGCAGAACCTGTGTAGTTCACTCCATGCTTCCTGGTGCACATACACAGAAATGCAACACGAAGAAGAGAATAAGTGTACACTTAAATAGATGCAACATGTTACTTATAAAATTAAATACAGATGCCTCCTATGTCTATTTCTGGTAAAGAAAAGAATTCCAGAAGCCATTCCTCTACCTTCCTCCCTGCATTTACATAGCAGCCAATATTTTATCTGAAATACTTTAATTCTTCATGCTTTAATGAGCTATGACAAGTAGTTTTCATATTTCATTTTTATTATATGTTTACTCAGATAAATGTCTAGTGTTATATTTAAAAACTTGTGTATTCTCCATTAACTTAAAAACATTATACTTCAGTAGTCTAGGCCTTACAAGCAAAGGGCAAAGATCCAGTATAGCTTAAGTTTCACATGTAATCAGGTTTAGTAAAACAAATCTAAATACAACAGGGAAGCCACAAGCATAAAGTTACTTACAGGTCTGCTTAAATATACTTTATAATAGGTGACCAGATATAATTATGTTTAGAGATTGTTAGAGATTATGTTTAGACATTACAGATATTGTAAAATTAATGTCAAGTCACTATAGATAGTCCTTGATTTACAACCATTGGTTTAATGACAAAGTTATGATGGCCTTGGGGAAAAGGACTTTTGACTTGCACCAATTCCATAGTCATCACAATTTGGGTGCTTGGCAACTGGCTCACATTTATGATTGGTTGCAGCATTCTGCAATCACATGATCACAATTTGCAACTTAGGCAATTGCTTAGGGAATGTGAGAAATAGCAAGGATATGGCCAATTCTTTCTTGTCAAATCATCCTGAAGATTTGTTACACTGTTTGGAGAAGTCTATGGAATATTCTTTATTGCCAATTAAATATACATACAGGTTCTGATAACAAATTCAAGATAAGTTGTAATTGTAAATCTTTCACCAAAATAACATGAAGCATATTGTAAACTCAAAGGTTTCTGTGTAGAAAATATTCACAAAGCTTACAAAAAAATCCAGAGAGATAGTTTAAGTTCAGGAAGATTCAAGTATAATCTTTTTCTGGTCTAAATTGACAATCCAACAAGAACATACAATCAGAGTCACAGGTAGGAGATAGGTTTGCCTCAAATAGCCATCTCTAGAAATGATCTCTCAGTTTGACTAATAGTCAATGTTTCTTTCTTTCAAGCAGAACACTTGACTTCCTCTGCTGTCTCTTAATTTGCAACATGTTGCTGGGCTTGGGACTTTGACTACATTCTTAATCAGCTGATTTAGGTGTGTCTCATCAGCTAATTCTGGTTGCAAACTGCAAGGTCTTCAGTTTATGAATCTGAAGATTCAGACTGATCAGATTATCCTTAGGTTCGATTCTTCAGAAGACATGTTTTATGAATCTAGAACTTTTTTACATCAATATGTCCATTTGACAGATTAGGAAAGGTTCAGTAAAGAATAAGCTTGACATATTAGAAGAACTGATAGTGTTTTGTATGAATATGATATTGATAAAAGAAAATTGGTGATTAGATGTTGATCTTTTTAAATATTTTACAGGGTTTTTGAAAAAGAATTAAAAGGAATAATAACTTGTCATAGAAGAAGAGAACAGAATTTGTGTGGATTTCTTTCCAGGAAAGAGCATTTACCTTCCTATAAAATGTATGCAGACATCCCCATTACTTCCTATATATAGTGGTTATCAGGGAGGTAATTGCCTTAAACTATGTATGTTTCCTTGGTGAGAGCATTTGGAGCAATACATGGGCTTTGTTGAGTTCTTTAGGAAAAGATTGCTCTGAGAGTGAAATAAATAAATCCAATTGCATTTCAATATTAGAATCAGTTGCTTCAGTTTACTATCTTGACCTCTGCCAGATGTTTCAAAGATTATTAGTAATGTTTGTTGTACAATTCTGATAATTTACCCTGTTCTATAGTGCTGGTATTGCTTACCCTCACATAAGCAAGGGAAATCAACCAGATTATCAGGCTACATTTGTTACTTATTTATAAAGGCTCTGAAAGAGAACCAGTTTTGAAGAAAAATGAAGTTAACAGTACAAAATTTTATTTTAATTTTTTTGTCTTTCAGTCTCAAAAAACACACATATATTTAAGTTGATCAGTAGCATGGAAACCATTTCAATATGATTGATCACATGCTGCTTTGTTCACTACATGTTCTTCACATAATGGCAGGTGAGGTAATTAGTTCTAAGATTAGTAATTGCAGAATTGCTGTGAAAGATGGAAGAGAAGATGTTCTAAAATATATCAAAATCATCCTCCAAAGTAACTGATATGTAAAAACAGGTTCCAACAAACAGGCTGTTATATTGCAATAATAATGTACTAACGATAAATATCTTAGAGAAAAGATGATGGCCAACTATATGATAAAACTAGCACTGTAACTATGAGAGGAGACTATCCTGATCCTGATTTTTTTTTTAATATGCTAGTATTTTTTAATAGCCATATTGGGAAAAAATTAAATTTGTTATAAATATTATTGAAATGTAGGCATTAATTCCAGAGGATGCAATCCTCTATGCCGATGAGCTATAACCAGACAAGCTTGGTTTGATTGGTGTGTTCTTTTCTTTTTAGCTTTTGCAATTCAATTCTGTGGAACGTCTTGGTGCTGGAATTGCTGGAGTTGAAGACATCAAAGCACACCCGTTTTTTGCTACCACTGATTGGACCAAATTATCTAACTAAAAAACTGTACAAAGTTGTTCATGCTTAGGCTACAGACTTCCAACAGACAATGTTCTTGGCTTACTGCCATTATGAAGATTTTAGATGTTTCCAGACCAGGATGAATAAATTGGAAATTGGAATCCAAACACCATCTGAAATGTTTAAACTTGATTGGACAAAAGAAAGGTGTAGTTCACACTGCTAGGGACTGACTTCAATTCTTCTTTTGTGTTGGAATTATGTGTAGCGCTAATTGCAGGGCATTACAAGCGTTTGCCATTGCATGTCACGTATATCCTTAGCCCCATTTCAAATCATGGGATGGAAAAGATTTGGCACCGTTTTTGGCAGTTACCTTGTGACTGAAGTCACATCTAGCCCTGGTGTTGGTGGGGGATTATGCAAATAAGAATGGACTCCTTGTGTTTGGTTTTATTTTAAATGATGATGAGTTGTGGAATTTCTCTTGTATATTCCAATATCTATTGAGTATGCCAGTTGAATAGAACCCAGGGGTGGGATTCTGCCAGTTCGCACCTATTCGCTAGAACCAGTTGTTAACATTCTAAGCAGTTTGGAGAACCAGTTGTTAGAAGAAATTACTGGCCTAATCCTGAAAGGGAGACAGGAAGGAAATATTCTGGTGTTGTTTACAGAAACTGCCTCTGTTAACTCTTACAACATTCTTGGCAGGACTAGACTTCCTCTCTCTGGGACTTCTCTGGAGTTTTTTTTCCCTTCTTTGCTGGTACTTTGCTTGTGTGGATTGACCATTCAAAGTTACAATGGCACTGAAAAAAGTGACTTATGACCCTTTTTCACACACACGACTGTTGCAGCATCCCCACAGTCATGAGAGGCCAGGCGAGGAGATGCATGCCTCAATGTGAGTGATATTGAGTTGGCCATGCCCAGCCAATAACATGATCGCCAAGCCATGCCCACCAACTAAGCCACGCCCACAGAACTGGTTGTTAAAAATTTGAATCCCACCCCTTATAGAATTCCCTTTTTTATCCTTCGGTAGCCTTGGCACAGTTGAATTTAAGTAGACTGGAGAACAGGGGAAAAAATAACTTATCAATAACATATGCTAAATAAAATATTATGGTGCTTCTGCAAAACTTGACATTTAATATGTCTAATTTGGAGAGGGGACGGCAGGAGAATGAAAGCTAGTATCATGCAATGTAATTCCAAAATGGTTAAGTGTCATCTCTTAAAAGGATGGGAAAATGTAATCTAGCTATTGCTATTTTGTGCTTGTTGGTTGCAATGCAATGTTCGTTTTAAAGCACTAATTTTAACCTCAAGTTTTAAATCACTACAAGGTCAAAAAATCTCTCATCTAGATAACTATTAGTAATTTAAATGGATCAAGAAAATAGAAGGCAGAAAAATATATGGATGTATGGATATATGGAAAGCTAGCATTTATTATATGGTAATTCATGCTTTCATATAACTCTAATATTTTTATGGTAGTTTTTTTTTCTTTTTGCTTACATGGAAAATGTTCAAGTTTGTAGAATTCCACTTACATGTACATGTGTTTTTATTTGCCTGTATGAATTCTAAAAATGTTTTAGCTTCTACATTTTGTTACAACTTTGTTTCTTCGTTTAGAAACATTATTTTATGTATTTTATCAATGTGAATCCCTCCTAAGGAGGAGAGTCTTCAAACAACTGTTCTGAGAAAATTTGGAGTTTTATATTAAAGTGCTCTATCAGAAAGAATATTTGGAAACCTTTTACAAGCATTGGTGTTTCACAATTGGAATTCCATTGTACGTGCCATGAACAAGTCCAACTGAAAAGGGATAGATGAGATGTCTACAAGGGATTGCTTGTGCTTTTCATAAATATTGTTTTCTTAATATATTTGCCAAAAAGCTGTTTCAGAAGACTGCTGACTTCTGATACAATTGGAGTAATTGTGATTAGGCAGTTTGCCTTTAATCTGTTGATAATTTTGTCAAATTGAGAATTAAGACAACCTAAAGTTAATATTAATTTAAATAAAGGCTCTCTCTTTTAAAAGGTCATTGTGTTAGTACATGTAAAAATCTGTAACAACTACTTTAGGATGACTCATTAAGATATTAAGCTCTAAAAGCATATATTAAAATACCATACAACCATGTGCTTTGTTACTTCCTTAAATTCATCCTAACACTGGCAACCCTGATGTACCTAATGCTATGCCTTTCTCACTTGTTATCTCTTATGAACAGTCTACATGGCTCTGAAATACTTCCCAGGGAGCTTAACATGGGTTATCTCCCAAGAAATTTGAGGACTGCTGTTTCAGGATTACAGGAGGAAGGAGTGAAATTTTTACTCTTCAACTGTAGAAATGAGCTTTTTATTTACAATGAAGGCAAAGTCCCCAATTAGGAAGAATATTCCATTTCCAGGAATATTGATCAAGTTGGCAATTTCCTAATGGGACATATAGCAAAAAGAATCAGATGATCTGAATTATAAACACCAGTATTCTTTTATCTGTGTAAATGTACACAATCTGATCAATTACATGGTGCCTACACATTATTGTACAGTACAGTCTCTTGTCTATTTGCTTCCTTTAGTTTTATTTGAAGAACAAAGGTTAAATTTCTTTGGTAAATAAATATTTAGGCTTTTTAGTAATTCCTGCTATTTATCCTAGTTCACACTGGAAGTTAAGATTTTTATAGGCCATTCCTTATGTGCATCTGACAGGCTACATCTGTTGGAAGCTAGAACTGGTGCAACTATAAAATGGAAAAAGGAAAAGACTTCATTGATCCAAAGGAAATCTGGAAGCTCTGTTTTGTTCCTTTTGAAATTATCCTGCTCCTGATTTCCCCGACCTCCACCCCTTGTGATAAAAACACAAACCATGAGACTGTAATAACACCATAGGCTGTAACCAGGTCACCAAAAGAATTACTATTATGGAGGGCTATCTGATATTACATCATTCTCCAAAACTTCATTTGAACAAAACTCTTCCACTGCTACATAACAGGAACTCCCTCAGGTGAGCTGCAACAACAACTTCCTGTGCTGAGAGGTGAGGAAATTTCTGAAGCTGAGAGAAATGCAGAACTTCCTTCCAGCAGTGGCCATGTGATGGTTTTGGAAGAGAAGAAAACTTCCAGTTGTGACCATGAACCTTTAGTCATTCTTTATTGTTGGAATTTTGAGTCTTTCTAGGATAGCCTTCTCTCCAGCAGGATGTTGGGAATTGAAGTCCCAAAGCAAGTAGAAGGGGTGGGCCTTTGGTTTGCTTTTGCCCGGATATCATTGATACATTTTTAAAAATATAATATAATTAATATAATATATTTAGTATAATATAATTAATATATTTAGTATACTATGATATAATAAATATATATATTTCTTAAGTTTTCGTGGGGACTTACATGTATGGTATTCAGCTTTGTTCGGGTATTTTCCCATGTCATTATATTTGTGCTTTTAAAGTTGAAGCAACATTTTGGCAGAATCTCATCTGCCATCATCAGGCTTCTGTATTATGTTCGTCTGTGAGTCAGACTTTCACAGCCGTTTCAGTTTTAAATTTGAGGCTAGCCTACTGCTGTGCCAGAATGGTTTTTTCTTCATCCTGATTGGTTGGGAGTCTTGGTCTGTGTTTATTGGTCTTGGAGCGTGTGTTCTACACACACAGCAGAACTGTGTTCTGCTTGATTGGTGTTTCTAATATCTTCTGTCTGTTTTGTGGCTTTTTTTGTCTTGATTGGCTGGCAACATTGTGTTCCTGTATTGGAGGCTTTTAGTGCAGCTTGGCTCTGAGTAAATGGATGGCTATCATTTATTAGGAAGCTAGGTTTCATCTAAGTGCCTAGTTGGGGTGTGTTTGAGCTGGAGGTATCAGGGGGGATCTGTTTGTGCCCAGGTGTTTGCCTGGCTTGTGTGGAAATTTTTTTGTTTGTGAGTGCAGGCTTCCAAATAATTGACAGTCTGGTGGAATCATCTCTTCTATTCATGCTTTCAGATCTTTTTTCAATCTCTATGGCTTCTCTGATAATTCTGTGGCTGGGGTTTTCTATAGTGGCTAGGGTTTTGGTGCCATTGAAGTTGATGCTATGACCTATGGCTTTCATATGTTGGACTAGTGAGGAAGTGTGTTTCAGCTTTTTTACTGCATTTTTGTGTTCATCCAGGTGGGTACTTATTCTTCTATTGGTCTGTCCAATATATGTGGCCTTTTTCTGTCTGTTTTGAAGGCAGTCTTGATGTGATGCCTGTGTAGTATCTTACTGATTTTGTCTGTAGTACCTCTTATGTAGGGCAGGACAGCTATTCCATAGGTCTGTTCATCTTCTAGGTCTCCATTATGTCTCAGTGTGTTTTTGTGGATGAAGCCAGTGATTTTGCTTTTGTGGAAGCTGTTGGCTGTCAGTACTTTTGTCAGGGTGCATAGTCCAGTCTTTATATGTGTCTTGTCTGCCAGGCATTTGGTTCTGGAGGTTAGTGTTTTGGCCACGGAGTTTATCTGTGCTGGGTGGTGGTGGGATTGGGCGTTGAGGTAGCGGTTGGTGTGTGTTTTCTTCTGATATATGGTGTGTCCTAGTGTGCCATCTGTTTTTTTGTAGATGAGTACATGTAGGAATGGTAGTTGTTTGTTTGTTTCTGTTTCCATGGTGAACTTGATTTTGGGGTGTGTGCTGTTTCAGTGTGTTAGGAAATTGTTTAGGTTTTCTTTTCCATGGGGCCAAATCACAAATGTGTCATCGATGTATCTTAACCATAGTTTGGGTTTGTGGGTGGCATTAGCCAGGGCTCTGGATTCAAATTCTTCCATGAACAGGTTTGCAATGACGGGTGACATTCGTGATCCCATAGGGGCTCCTTCAATTTGCTTGTATCTTTGTCTTTTGTATATGAAATATGTGTTGGTTAAGCACTGTTCTGCTGGTTCCATGAGGTCTTTAGCTGGTTGGTATTTATTTTTGATGCTTTCAAGAGTTTCTTTTATTGGGACTTGAGTGAATAGTGAAACCACGTCGAAACTTATAAGCAGATCTTCTTGTTCCATGTGTAGATCTTTGATCATTTCCACGAGTTGGGTTTTGTACATGTGAAGCTGCTGTTTCAGCATGGGGCTGTAGCTGTTTTGCTAAGTGTTTAGCTAGGTTTTGTAGTGGTGCTCCTCTGGAGCTGACTATGGGTTTGAGAGGTATGCCTTCTTTGTGTACGAGGGCTATCCACAAAATAGATTACATTTTCGTCTGTAGCAAGAAGGGGTGGAGCTAGCATGGCCATCTTTGGTCTGTGCGTCCGCCGCTTAGTCTGCATCTAGTTGTGCTAGTGGGAGGTTCGTACTGTTGCCCGTTATTTCACAGCAAACGTTTGAAATGTGTGCTGCAATTGAAAATCCCACGAGTTGTGAGGTGCGATCAGTGACAAGGTTTTTGTTGGCAAAAACCCATAAACCGATTGAAATTTTTCAGCAACTGTGTGAAGTGTACGGGGACAACATCATCACTGAAGGTGGAATGTGCCAATGGTGCATTAAGTTTAAAAATGGATGAACTAACATTCATGATGAACAATGGAGTGGACCTCCGAGCATTGTGACTGATGAACTGGTCGGAAAAGTCGATGACAAGATTCGTGAAAAACGCCGTTTCACAGTAACAGAACTTTTGCTTAGTTTTTCACAAAATTCACGGTTTGTTGCATGAAATTGTTACACAAAAGCTTGGCTACCACAAATTTTGTGCAAGATGGGTACCAAAGATCCTGACAGAAAACCACAAGAGTCAATGTATGGCCGCATCATTGACATTTCTCTACTCTTACGGCAAAGATGGAGATTCATTTCTTGATCTAATCGTAACTGGAGACGAGACTTGGGTCAAACATGTGGACAGCGAGACCAAATTGCAGTCTATGGAGTGGGAGCACACAAATTCCCCCCCAAAACCAAGAAAATGTTTGCAAAGGTTCTCTGCAAGGAAGATTATGGCGACTGTTTTTTGGGATAGGCAAGGTGTGCTTCTTATCGATTTTCTGGAACATGGTGCGACAAATTCTGTGAGGTGTTGTGAAACGTTGCAAAAACTAAGAAAAGCAATTCAGAATAAGCATAGAGGAAAGTTAAGCTCAAAAATTTTGTTTTTGCATGACAATGCCCGACCACTCACAGCAAATCACACTCGAGAAGTCCTGAATGCTTTCAAGTGGGAGATTTTTCCTCTGCCCTATAGCCCCGATCTTGCACTTGTTTCCGAGTATAAAGACCTGGCTTGGAACACAGCGCTTTGACAACGCGGAACTGCGGGCGGGCATGACTGACTGGCTCAAATCTCAGGTGGCTGAATTTTATGACAATGGAATTACAAAGCTTGTTCACTGCTATAAGGCACCGCTATATAAGTGCCTCAATTTGGTCAGTGAATATGTTGAAAAATAGTATTTAAGTGTCACTTTCAAGTGTATATAATAATTTTTTTTCCCTACACTTTGTTTTTTTTCTATTGCAAAACGTAATCTATTTTGTGGATAGCCCTCGTATTTTTGGGAGGCCATATAGTTTGGGGCATCTGGAAGATTTTTCTCTTGGGATGATCGTCTGTTGGATCTCTTTGTTCATGTGGCTGGTTATAATTTTCTTCTTGGTTAATTTTTCCAGATATGTGGTTGGGTCTGTACTTATAGGTTTGTATGTGGAGTCTTGGAGTAGGTCTGTCAATTTTGTTTCGTAGTCTTTTCTATCCATTACTACTGTGGCATTACCTTTGTCTGCTGGAAGTATGATTATGCTGCTGTCATTTTTTAGGGCTTGCAGGGCTTTTAGTTCCTCTTTGTGCAGATTGCTTTTGGGTGGTTTGCTTATGCATACGATGTTAGTAACTTGGTGTCTTATTCTATCAGCTTCATCTGTATTTAATTTAGTTACAACTTTAAAAGCACAACTATAATGACGTGGGAAAATACCCGAACGAAGCTGAATACCATATATATTAACAAAGCTGAATACCATATAAATAAATATACAATATAAATATGGTATTCAGCTTTGTTCGGGTATTTTCCCACGTCATTATAGTTGTGCTTTTAAAGTTGTAACAACGTTTCGCAGAATCTCATCTGCCATCATCAGGCTTCTGTACTGTGTTCGTCTGTGGACGAACGAATGTGGTCACAGACGAACACAATACAGAAGCCTGATGATGGCAGATGAGATTCTGCCGAAACATTGCTACAACTTTAAAAGCACAAGTATAATGACGTGGGAAAATACCTGAACAAAGCTGAATACCATACATGTAAGTACCTGCAAAAACTTAAGAATATATATGTGTGTTTGTGTGTGTGTGTGTGTGTGTGTTTGGGTCTTTTCCTATGTAAGATTAAGAGTATCTTGGCGATGTTTCGGTGAGGTCCCACTCGCCATCCTCAGGCTGGTGCTTTTGGCTTCGTGCCAGTGCAAGCAGTGTGTGATCGGACCTGCCATCTCTATAAATAGGGGGGGGGGGGGGGGGGGCTGGTGTTCTGGGCTGGTTGGCTGCACTGCTGCCTCTTGATTGGTTGATATCCTAGCAACAATTTTTAAGATTACGGAATGTGTCAGTTCTGAATCAGATAACAATTTCCCCCCCTCCCTGTGGAAAAAGAATAAATTAATGAAAACAAATGACTAAGGCAGCAGAGGGGAAAATAGCACCATATCCAAATATGTGCTACGTGCCGGGAAATTGATGCATCTTTGCTTAATCCTGAAACCTGCTCTGGAAGATGGGGTCCCCATGGAATAAAAGGAGAGAAATATATGGGAAAGGGATGGAACATTCATTGCATAAACAGAGGCCCATTTCTTAGCCTCAAATATTACCCAATGTCTGTCTTCATGGTGGTCTCAGCTGGTAAGTCACCAGTGGGATTTACAAGTGATTTAACTACATCGTCTACTACTCTACTACTACTACTACTTTAACTACTACTCAAAATATTTGGAAGAAAAACCTAGGATGCAATCAAGAAAAACCTAAGACTGAGCAGAAATCTTCCATTAGCATTTGGAAGAAGCGAATAGAAAAATGCATGGTGTGAGGAAGACAGAAGGGTTCAGTGTCTTACAAAAAAGGGCCCGAATAAGATATTTGAATACTAGCACTGAATGTTATGTGCTCCCAACTTACATCTTCTTTACAATTTCCTCTCCTAAGAAGGTGGGGTGTAAGGGGAGAAGAGCTGGTGGCAATGGAAGACTTGTTGGGAAGCATGAAGAAAATGAGAATTCCGAGAAAGGAAAAAGGAACCTGGAAGACTTGTGCAATACTCCAACGTGTCAAGGTGAACTTCAACTTTTCACAAGAACAAAAAGTCTGAATCACTGTTTCACCATCTGACAGTAGATATATTATCTTTTTTATTATTCCTCATCCCATCATTATATAGTGAAAACAGACCTGAAAATAGTTCTTTAAAGCAAGGGCTAAAATGTCTGGGCTACAAAAATCCAGACAACCCATACATGGCAGAAAATGTATTTTCTATCTGTTGTTACTGCTATCCTTCAGTGTGCACAGTTTTGCAATCTCTATAGAGTAATCCTATTAAAAGTGAAGATTTAACCTAGTGAATACTCCAATCAGGTAGAAAAATAACTTTTAATCAGAAAGGCTGTTGTTTTTGATGTCAGCAAATAATATTTATTTCCCCCATTGTTGAAAAAAAAGAAAGAAGGGAAGAAGCCACCCATATAATTGTAGGTAGAGTTAATTATTTGATGGAAGGGGATTGTATCATATGCTGGATTAAAATCCCCTCACACCCTCATTAAAGAGGGGATTTCGATCCTGCATGTGATACAAAGAGAGCATAGTAGTAGTCTGTAGACAATCTATGGATATCTCCCACCTGGCAATTCTAAAGTGACGCAGCTCCTTCCTTCGGAAGACCTCACTTTGAATCTAAATCAAACGTAATCTGTGGCTGATTTTATTCGAAGAAAACAATATTTTCAATTATAGAAAAGTAAAATCTTGTGAGTCTGTGCTCACAACTGAGCTTTAGAGTCTCAATCCTTATATCAGGCTGGAAAACTCTGCTAGAGGCCCTCATTTGAGTATGTGATTTTCCCAGAAGGGCCATGTGTGCTCCAGGATTGTCTGCCTAAGTGAATGGAATTTGTACTGCAAGGTATATATGCAAATAACTCTCCAAAGCATTTAAGAGTCCTGAGCAAAGAAAACCTGGAGGGCAACTACTGTAACAAAGTGGACCTGACCATCAAATTCATGTGCAAAAAAGTGAGGTAGACTATACAAGAGCCAAAGGCATGGGAAGTATTACCCATTGCAATTTCTTGTAATTGTCATGTCATTTGTTTTCTCAAGGACACTGAAGGGGAAGCTGAAGAAACAGCAACTTCCTCTTTGATAAGATTTATGATAGTGATTTAAGTAATAAAATGAGCTCTTATTTGCTTTCAAAGCTCTTAATGCCTTGTGAGAAGAAGTTCAAATATCAGTTGAATCCTGCTGTTTAGATGGAGGTGGTGGAGAATATTTAATCAGGAAATGCTTGTAATCTAAGTGAGAAACATTTTAGGCTCATTTTCTCACAATTCTGAAGTATGTACATTTCCAAGAGAAGAAAGCAAGCAACAAAATCCAATATAACCTATCAGCCTCAGAGTCTGAAGTACACTAATACTTAACACCTTTCACATATGATTTGGGGGGGGAGTTTTGTTTTTTGTTTTTGTTTTAAAAAACCCTCTCTGCTTCTCAGAAAAGCAGCTTTTCTTCCACTTCCTATAAATGCACAAGATGATCACCTTCTCTGCTTCTTGGCAACTGATTGAAACTGTGGCAGTTCAAAAGAGTGAAATGTTTCTTGACAACATTTTATATCAACTTGGTACATAGGCTCAACTGGATGCACTAAAGCAAATGTAACTCAGCTAAAAGTTTAGCCAAGCCTCAATGTAGAAAAAAACAGAATTGTATCTTTCCCCACAGTTCATCTTTTAAAAGTCCATGCCAGGCAGTGGCCACATTAATTGGAAATTATGGGAACAGTTAGCTCTGCATGGACAGTCCCAAGTTAACTTGAGCTAATTTCTGGTTGAAGTTTAAATGGGAGACCAGTAGGAACTCCTAAGACTGTAAGAACTATAAACTAGACTGAGAATTCAAAAAGACATTTTAGAGAAAGGCAATGAAAACCATTTCTGCACCATTGGTATGAACCAGACACCCATATGGCCACTAGTAGCTGAACTCATTTTGAGGAAGCCTTTTCTTTTGTACCCCAACATACCCAAGAGTGCTGGAAGTGGGAAAGAGGCCAAAACCAGCTTTCTGGCAAACATTTTGGTAAAAGATAAACACTTGCATCCACAGCTATCAGGGTAGCTATGGGAGAGAACTCACAAAACAGGAATAAGTTTTGATACAAGACAGAATATAACCAGAGATGCTTCTCTGAAAGTCAGGAGATTAAAGTGAGGTCAAGAAGCATTGCATTATTTTGTGCAGCACAAGATGAATTGTGGCCTTGTGTCCTTGCTGCTGGACAAGCAAGTGCTGATGCAAAACGGAGGAGACAGAAACTTGTTTTAGAAGACCAAGTTCAGCTACCGGGTGACACTTAAGGCAATGCTCCAGCTGTTGGGGACCACAGGCAAAAATTCTCCAATGACAGCTGTACCTCTGTCTTCTTGGAAAGCATAATGCCCAGTGAGAATTAAAGCATTTCTGCTTGTGAGATGATATAGCCTTATACTGGGCATCCATTGAAAGATGCAGAGGAGGGACAATCACCCTGATTCTTTTGCAGCTGTAAACCCCAGATCCTGGGTTTGGCTGATCTGGGAAAAGCCCTTCTGGGGGAAATAAACCACATTGGCCAGCTGGCAAATGATCTGGCTAGGGAAGCTGAAAACTGAATTAGGGGAGGGCTGGCCAAGAAAACAACAGATGTCGTGATGGTCAGAGGCTCTTTCAAAAAACCGGCAATGCAAAACCTCTTCCTAATTTGACTGGGGGTTAATAAGCGGCGTATTTCTGAATAGTCTTGCCTTGGCACTATGCAAAATTCTGAGCAATTTTCTTCCCCAAATATGATGGAAAGGCAAATTAATTGAATTATAGGCCCTAATATGCAGGAAACTGTTTAGCTCATCATTTTGTCCAGCCAGGTTTCACAGAGTAAGGGCAAAAAGCTGCCCTTCTGAACATCAGCTATTTCTATTTCTCATTTATATTGCACTTGTAAATTATTTTATCTATCACTTTATACTTCTTACATTCCTGATCATATTATGTCTTCAAATATGATCTACAACAAATATTGCAGCCTCTCTTGGGAAGAAAAGACATCCTCATGAAACTTTCTACAGAGTCCCCAAATTACAGTCAATGATAAGAAAAGAAGATTGAGATTTACTTACCTATTCCTCTGGGTTTTGATTGTTCTCTTTATAAGATGCGACACTGGATCAGTTCTCCTTTTATTTCAGCCCAGAATGAAGACATAATAAGAACAGATTGGATTTTATACTATGTTACTATGGTTAGCTTAACCATGGTAGTTGAACAAGGTGCAATAATGGGGTTGACACTCATGTAATCCACAACCCACCCACCCAGTGGTGGGATTCAATTTTTTTTACTACCAGTTCTGTGGGCATGGCTTGGTGGGTGTGCCAGTGGAAGGATACTGTAAAATCTCCAGTCAGAAATGGTATTTGCCGGTTCTCCGAACTACTCAAAATTTCTGCTACCAGTTCTCCAGAACTGGTCAGAACCTGCTGAATACCACCTCTGCACCCACCCCACTAAAACATCATTTAGAAGGGAGATGCTAAGATAGATGAATTTTTCATTTTTCTACTTCTGCACATGGAAATACCAGAATGCTTGAGGTTTAAAGTATTGGGGTAGGAACCTATGCAGAAATTGGTTCATTAGGATTGTAAGTGTTTGGCCACTTCCCTAGGAGTCAGATGGGGGACAATTGACTTATGCTTAACCTATCTATAAATGCAAATGTTTCCATTATTGGCCAAATACAGGAAAATGCTTCACTCCTCGAACTTCTGACTGCTGTGAGGAAGTCATTTTATATTCCATGCAATCTCTGAAGTAGTAAAATAAGAGACCAAAGTAGCTCTCCAAGGGCTAAGCTGAAGAACTAAGTTATTCATTTCAGATTTTTAATCAGCAGAGGCCTGTTTTAATTTGTGAGGACAATAATGATCCCCCCTTTTATTTTATCCTCAAAATGACCTGGTGAGGGAATTGAGGCTTAAAGGTAATTGGCCTATGGTCACCTGGGTTCATTTCAAAAAACCCCTTGGATAAATAAATAAGGTTTGTGTTATTTTTTAAAAAAGCTGCATTGATGGTTCCTGATGAGCATAGATTGCATGGTCTACGTAAGTGTGGAAGATTGCAGAAAAGACTCTGCCTGGAGCACTTGTATTCTCCTATTTTAGCCATATTAGGGACTAGAGGAGCACTAATGTCACTCCTCTATCATGCAAATGGTTGACATTCGACAAACACTGGGCTGAGGTCACCATATCTGGTTAAAAATAAGAGAAAAGCCACACAATCAACTTTACTTTCGAAACCAGTGCTAGGGGAATTGTTATCCACTGTCAGGAAGCACAAATGTGATATCCATTAGAAAGGAATATTTTTTTCCTTGAAACAGGCAGTTATATTTATTTGGAGTGTTAAATATTGTAATTAGTTACTGAAACCAAGAGCTGAAGTCTTCAGTCATGTCCACCATTTAGGCGGGAGAACAGCTCCCTATAAAAGGAGCGCTGTCAGCCAGACTGTTGCTGGTTGTTTCACTGTGTTAATAAAGAACTTTAGCTGAAGATCATTTTCTGGTTTTCATTCATTCAACCCCAAATATAACAGGATGTATTATATATTCACCGAACTCCACAGAGTTTATATCCTTCACTTTATGTTTAGTATTTCATTCTGAAGTTCACATAACAAACCCTGATACCTCGTGCTCTCTTCTTGACAGATCAATACTGGAAGAGAATAAACATGGACTCAACTTTGAAGATAGGTAGTTTATGAAGATCAACTGTGGTAAACAAATACTTCTGGTTTCTGAAGAGTAGCCAATTTGGTCCTCTGTTTGTTTTTCATGTACACTGTTAGATGTTATAGATGAGCAAAGAAGAAATAGGAGCACATATTAGTCAGTCCCAAGGAGGTTATCTTTAGGTGATTTCTCCTCACCCTTTCTATTTTCTTTGTCTTTTGTATCCTTCAGCAGTCTGGATCAGAATATCCAGCCAAATCAGGGAGAACAGGCTTGATATTCCAGATCCCAGATGCCAATATGTGGCGGCATCTGGTTCATTGGCAGGCATCACAGACAGTTGTGCTGGCTGCTTTTGAGCCTGTCATGTGGCTTATTTTGCTGTTAGGCACACTGATTCTTTGAGACTGTGGTCCCTGACTGAGGGAACAAAGAAAGGAAGGAAGCGGGAGGAATGCATGTTATTAAAGATGCAAGTTACAAGCTCAGGTGATTGTTGTCGAATGCTTTATCTGTATTTGCTCTTCTGAATGTTTCATCCTGATGTTTCTTTTGCAACCTTCTCTTATTGTGCAATTACAGTTTTCAGGTGCCTTAAGGGATAGAACTCCTTGAAAGAAAAATACAGATGTTTTAAAAGTCAGGAATAGAATTCTTTCCTTAGGGGATATTTATATATATATAAACTTAAAATGTATACATACATACATACATACATACATACATACATACATACATACATATATATATAAACTTACTGTAAGAATGAGAAAAATCCACTGAATAACAACAGCAGCAGCAGCAACAATAACAAGATGATGATAATGATGATGATGATGATGATACAGACTTAAAAGCAGCTTGTTCATATATTCAGAAAGGGATGAGACTGTTGTAACAGAGATAAATCTTTTGTTGGATGACATACACTTTTCCCTTGAAACAGTGGCATTTAAATTTCTATGACCTAGCTGGATCCAAAGAAGGTACTTATGAAAATTGGGGACAGGGTTTTATGGCACAAATCAGAAATGCCATAGCTTTAGGGGCTTTCTGATGGAAGGGGGGTACTTTTCCTTTGCTTTGTTCAAGTCTTGGCTGCTTAAAGAGCTGCTCTGAACAATAACATAGCAAGGACTACTGAGGGACACTTTTAAGGTTATTTGCAGGAAGCTAGGAAAGAGAAAATGAATTTATTTAACAGATTTTTGAGAGAGAGAGAGAGATCTTACTCTATTACTGACAAGTGTTTGTTATTAGTTCACAGAATAAAAACATTTTTACTCTTTCTTCCTGCAGATTACAATACTGCTGCTCCAGATTATATTCAGTAGTGCAATATCAATAAATAGATTCCAAAACCAGTGCACTTTTTTCAGATATATATTTATTTTACCATCATTAATCCCCAGAACAAAAATTTTCTTCAGAAGTAGAACAGGGCCTGCCTGGTTAAGTTGCCCCACAACATCAGATTACTGAGTGGATAATGTCATTATAAATGCAATCACAAGGGGGCACCTGGCTTAATTTTAGTTGAATGATATTAAAGATTTTCTGGATCTGTTTTTTGTGTTAAAATAATATTCTTGTCTGCCATATCAATCACTTCCTCCCATTTTAATATAGTTCAGAAATCACAATCAATCCCACTAAGAGCTGCAGTGGTGCCAATATATCTGCAGAGTGTAAAGTTTAAAAAGTTGGATCAGGATCTCTGACCAATGGCTTTCAAAGTTTGGAGTAAGAAAGCAAGGAAATTGGATTTAAACTTTATAAAAGAAAAAAAGCAACAAGCAAACTTTTGAGGTGCACCTCCTGTCGATGATATACAAAATAGAGTAAACTTAACTGTTCAGAAAGCATACGGAGATTAGTTGGCATAAACTAATCTCCAAATAAATCCTTGGACAATAGTTTTATGTATTTATGTATAGAATAGAATAGGTATTCTTTATTGGTCAAATATGATCAGACACACATGGAATCTGTCTCCGATGCATAAGCTCACAGGGTAGGTCATAATTATAGTTACAATCATTAATCATAAGTTACAAACAACAATTGATAATTCATAAGAAATCAGTAAGAGAAGAAAGTAGGAAAGATGGAAAGATGAGAAAAAGATGTTCCCAAGGCACTTTTTCAAGAAGCAACTAAAGAGCTGAAGAAACTTCTTGAATGAGAAGCGAAACGTCCTCAAAAAAACCCTAGAAAGTCCAGTTGCCTCTTGAAAAAGCACCTTTGGGACAACCATGAACTGGATGACTGAGAATCTTCATAGACAATTAGAAAAGATGAGAAATGAGACAGTTCTGTGGGAATTATGTGTTAATTTATTTGAGGTAGTAATATGTAACTGATGTTACAAGAGTTTGTGGGAGAAAGAGCAGAAAAATATTCTGCAGGAGGCATCGGACTAGATGAATCAATAGCTCTACTGAACATAATTTAGCTCATTGACATGAGCTAATGGGAAGGGATTCACCTAATTATTTAGCTCCTACTATGCGAAGTTCTTATGCCATTTAATCTCTGTACTTGTTTATGCTTGTGTGTATGTTTCTGTGTGTAGGGGGTCTGTGTAAAAGAGAAAGAGATTGAACAATAGCGAACTTTTTGGAATTTTCAAAACACAAATCAGCTTTAACACTTGGCAGGTGTCTGTGCTGTCCATGTGAGATAAGCTTGCCAGAGTAGTGAATGACCCTTTCAGGAGCTCCACCCACTACAGTGCAGGGGACCACGTGAGCCTTTTGTCTGTTTTGGTTTAGGGTTTTTTTGGCGCAGTGCATGGAATTTCTGGACTGTCTCGTGGCCATAATTCCAGGGCTGGCTTGGTGACCTTCCCTACCATTTCAGAGCAACATCAGCTGCAATGCAAGCAGATCCTCTTTCTCCCTCTGTCACATTGTTGGCACAGTCCTTGGAAATGTAGTATCTAAAATTAAAGATTTGTTTCCGTTTTGGAAAAATCAAACTGACCTTTCTCACTTAAATGAAGAGAGGGTGGTGATGAGGAAAGACTTGGCTCAGACCAGAGCAATTAGGAAAAATACAATTTGGAGCAGGCAGTACATGGTAGTCTTACATGGTAGTCTTTTTCTGAATGCAAGTTAATATTCTAACATCTTGAAAGAAGCTATTTATCTATCCAGTACTCACTGATCTTGATTTTCTTCCTACTCCAGGGCATCACAGAAAAACCCCATTTCATCCTTAATGTGGTTTTCTGAGGTAGTTCAGCATGAGAGAAGAAATGAAAGAAAATAAAGCCTTGCTGGGCAGGCCAAAAATTCATATAGTAGCCCCACAAAAATTCACATCCTAAATATGGCTACATTAGTGATATATCAACTCAGTGATATCTGGGTGGTGTTTTAAATTGCTAATGTAGAGATCTTCTATAAGTGAGGAAAAGAAAAATGTCCTGCCCATTTTGTCCATGTTGTGGAGATGGTGACCCTTTGACAGCTGTATGCGATGAAATTTAATTTTAATGTGTGCTGATAAGTGTACATTTAAAGTGACAATAAAGTTATTCTAAGTCATATCAAGCCCAGTATTATAAACCTCCATTGTCTTCTTGGTCTTGTTTGCTTTTTTTAAAAAAATGAAAGACTCTTATTATTATAACTAGTATTTGCATGGAAGTTGCTCACGATGTCCTGATCATTTTAACTGTCCCTTTAGCAGCTTTTTAGTTCTGAAATACTATTTTTGAGTACTGTGGCAATCAAATGTATGCATTTATATTTGTTTTCAACTTAGGTGTGATTGATAGAAAGATGCTGAATAAAGCAGTGTTGGGAAATTGAAACTTTCTTGCTTACCTTGCTGGAATAGTTCTTCCTTTAATTATTCTAGTGGAGTTTAACATGTCATCTCTGTTTCTTTTTTAAAATGTTATGTAAATTGGTTTGATTGTTAGTGGAAAGGCAGATTACTGTCCTAGTCCTAGAATACTGGAAAGGCAGGATATTAATCTTACAGGTGAAACTTGAAAAATTAGAATATTGTGCAAAAGTTCATTTATTTCAGTAATGCAACTTAAAAGGTGAACCTAATATATGAGATAGACTCATTACATGCAAAGCAAGATAGTTTAAGCCGTGATGTGTCATAATTGAGATGATTATGGCTTACAGCTCATGAAAACCCCAAATACACAATCTCAGAAAATTAGAATATTGTGAAAAGGTTCAATATTCTAGGCTTAAAGTGTCCCACTCTAACCAGCTAATTAAGCCATAACGCCTGCAAAGGGTTCCTGAGCCTTTAAATGATCTCTCAGTCTGGTTCAGTAGGAATCACAATCATGGGAAAGACTGCTGACCTGACAGTTGTGCAGAAAACCATCATTGACACCCTCCATAAGGAGGGAAAGCCTCAAAATTGGTAATCATAAAGGAAGTTTAAGTTTAAATGTTTAAGTTTCATTACTGAAAGAAATGAACTTTTGCACAATATTCTAATTTTTCAAGTTTCACCTGTATACATTCAATTTTTAAATGCTAAAGGTCAAAGTTAGGTTATGTTAGGTGAAGGTTGCAAAAATTCCAAATACCACTAAATAGCAATAAAGAATTAGAGTTATTTGTGCTACATGCTGCCATTTAGTGGACATTTGTATATTTGCTGACCAAATATGGTAGTCCTGATATATAAAATCTGATTGCCATGAGAGAAATAATGGAAATATGACCCTAATATTCTACAAGACATAATGCTGAACTGGACACCAGCTTGTCAATGGGTCTCATTCTCCAAAATCCAAAATTATATTACACTTTATCCACTCTTTTTGGTTTGCTCATGATTTTTTTTTCTGTTTAGAAGCACAAACTTATTTATGTTAATCAGACACAAAAGGGAAGCTTATGGTCATAAAATACCCAGCACAACCATTTACTATGCATGTAATCTAGAATTTATTGTTATCTTTGCTCCAGTAAGATGAAGGTGCTGAGGGTGGGTCTCAGGCAAGATGAAACAGGAAATTCCTGCCTCTCATTCACTTCTGTTGGCTGGGTTCCAGTTACTGAGGAATACTGTAACTTTCCAGGAACGGAGCAGCAGTGGAGAGTGTTTTGACATTGTAGTTACAAGTGCCATATCAACATTTCAGAAATAAGGCTGATGTGTATCACGGCATCCGTATTGGAAACAAAGTCCATAACATTTTGTGTTAGAATTTGATTTTTTTTTTTTAAAGGTAGGACAATGTAACTTCCTACCTGTCTGTTGCCTTCAAGGTAGCTACTGTAGGTGATCTAGATCAAGTTATGGTAAATTCTCGCCTCAGTGGATCTCACAGTAATGGCCTTCAGATATAATGAAAACATTTACATTTAGATGGCATCCTGAAATAATAGACCTGTCCATTCCCCCCAAAAAGAGATGTATGCGTACTTCATATTTTAATTTAAGGTTGGGGACAGGGAGAAGGAAAGTTCTGGGAAGGTAAGTTGATTGAGCCAACAAGGTAGGTAGGTGGCTTGCAGAAAATAGCCAAGATTAGTGATAGCAATGGTGATCCTTTCTTCCACCTTGGTGCCTAGCACTTCTTTACTGACAGTCAGAGCAGATAAAAAAAAAGCATCCTTGAGCCTTAGAAAGCTGTCTTTGTGAGTGCCTGGCTTCCTTAAAGAAAGGGAGAGTATTTTCTCAGTAGCTGACTTCCCAGAAAGGAAAGGAAGAAGTATGTGCACGTGCCCATTTGTGTGGTGGGTGGATTTAATGGCGTCTCAGGATTAATGGACACTCTTCCCAATGAATGTTTTGTTAAACTGAGATTTTACCTGAATTTGAAATTTGCATATTAACACAAAGACCCCAAAATGACTTTTATGTCAGGGGTCCCCAACCTGTGGGCCATAAAGGGTTTGCCATGGAACTGGGCCACAGAAACAGCTGGTGAGGGTACACATGCACATCCTCACTTATGTGAGCAGCGGGCGAGCACATGCACTAAGTGAGAAGCAGCCATGCATGCATGCTGCTCATGCAAATGGAGCTGTGTGCATGCTTGCCGGCCGTTTGCACGGACTCACCTCTCTTCCCCCCCACCAGTCCATAGGGCCAGAAATGTTGGGGACTCTGTTTTAAGTTAATGACTGGGTCATGCATCACATGAAGCAAGACACTTAAATTGCATGCTGAAGGTATTTAGTTCTGTCCCAAGATTCAGGAACAACTTAAATCTTGGCATGGGCTTCTTTGGAGGAGAGGTAGGGATTGGGGGAGCAAGCATGGAACTACTGATAAATGCATCATGATACTGTGATTAAAATGAAGCAAATCACTGTTAAACCAGATGCTAGGATTCTTTACATAATGACATCATTGTTGTCATTTTGGTGCCAATGAACCTGGTTAGTCATAGTGCTGAGATACTTTGATTGACAATCAAAGTAGACAATTCTGTGCTAGATATAAACAGAGGATATGACCTTCCATGAAGCACATTCTGTCATATTCAATCATATACTACAGAAAAACTGTGACCTGGTTTACACTTTCCACTAAAAGCATAATATGGCTTTTCTTGTTTGTGCCTTCGAACAATATATGATTTCCTGCCAATTGTAGCTCAGCTCATTTCACAAATCTTGTCGGTGTATCTACAGTGGTGGTGATGATAGTAGTAGTAGTAATGGTGGTAGAGGGGACGGGTTAGGGAATAAATTGAAGAGGGCAAGTGTGATATTAAAAGGGGCTAGATTTCAATCTGGGCCCAGACAATATATTTTCTGTAAGAGTTCAGAGGCAACATTGTGCTTGTTAGCATTGCGCATGTTTGCCTCTGGTCAAAAAGATTGTAGAAAAGCTACTATAAATTATTATGAAATTTGTGCAAGAGGAAAATTTATGATACCATCTTATGATTTGTAAATTAGATTAATTGTAATAGGATTAAGATTAAGGGCTTCTGGTTTGAGCTTCTCCGGCAACAGACCGAAACCTTGTCTCTCCAAAGCTTCGATCCGTGCTCACTGCTGGAGGGCACCGTCCTTTCACGCGAAGCCAAGCTGCACTGAAAGCCTCCAATACAGAAACACAGTGTTGCCAGCCAATCAAAGCCACAAAACAGACAGAAGAAACCAGAAACACCAATCAAACAAACTCCAATTCCAATAAACACAGACCAAGACTCCCAACCAATCAGGATGTAGAAAAAAACATCCTGGCACAGCAATAGGCTAGCCTCAAATTTAAAACCAATGCCTGTGATAGCCTGACCCACATACAAACTCCATACAGAAGCCTGATGATGGCAGATGAGATTCTGCTGAAACGTTACTACAACTTTAAAAGCACTACAATGATGTGGGATAATACCCGAAGGAAGCTGAACAGCACACACACACACACACACACACACACACACACACACACACACACATATATATATATATATATATATATATATATTTGTAATTTTTTCTTTTTAAAAATATGGTGTCTATTTTAAGAATGTACCAAACAGAATCTGATTGGAAGCTATGTATAATATTGAATGCTATAATCTTAAAGTTATACATTGAAGCTTAAATAAGAGTTGGAATGGATAAAATTAAAGGATATAAAGGTGACATACTCTAATTGGTAACTACAGGGAAACATTTGCTTAATAAGAAAAGATAATATGAAATTGTAACAGGACAGACAAAAATATAAATACAATGATTTGAATTGAGATGAGATAATTAAAACAAAGTTGAGAAAATTAAAAGAGGGGAAAAACTATCTAGAAAATATAAAATGGTAATAAGATATGGAATAGAATATAAAAATGAAATAGAGTTTTGTGTCTGTATGAAGAAGTTATAACTTGGGACCATGCAATTTTCAAAAAAGATGTTTTATTTGTATTTTGTTTTTGTGAAAACCTAAATCAAATTTTCAAAAAAAAGTATTAAGATTAAGATTAGATGAGTAAAAAAGATTACCTTTTCATAAGTGGATAAACATGTGGCTTGAGTTCAATCCTTAAAAGCCAGAATAATATTTTTTCCAATTACAGTTAGTCCTCAATTTATAAGAGTTCATTTACTGACCATTGAAACTGACAACAGCACTGAAAAAAGTGAGCTATGACTGTTTTTCATACTTACGACCATCCCCATCATCAAAATTCAGATGCTTGACAACTGACTCATATTTTTGATGATTACAGTCTCAGATTTTGTTAATGAGGAAGCCAGATTCACGTAACAACTGTATTACTAACTTAAGCCCCTGTCCCACTGTGCTAACGGATGCAAAGAGGATGTAAAATGTTAAAAAAAGCTTGCCATCCGTTGGAAAACTCTATGCATCCATTGTATACTCATTGCATACATGTTTCATATGCTCTATCTGTCGAACATCCGTCCATTGCGATTTCATCCGCGCAAGTTTTGAGCTGCACAAAACTTTTTGAACGGATGAACTTTCCGCTGTGTACGATGTAAATCCACGACATACGAGCAACAAACATTCTATGTCATTTATCATCTGCTAAACATCCGCTGTATCCTCTCGGCATCCCTCTGGGCATCCTTGCAACTCACATCCGCTGCAGCTGAAAACGGAAAGAGGGAGGAAACAAAAGGTACATGGAACGTCTACACAGCGTTAGTAGCCCGGAAATAGAGAGGATGCGCAGTGAATGGTTTGCATCCAATATACATCCGCTAGGCTTCCTATGAACATCCGTTTAACATCCCCACTACATACTACCCACGTCTGTTCTTTTCCGTTCTTTTCCGTTCTGTTAATGCAAATTTTCACCACTTTTTGGAGCGGATGACAACGGATGGAGCCACCCCCGAAATTTTGCTCATCCGCTGTGTCCTTTATGCATATGTTTTGCGTATGTGGGACAGGGCCGTTAGTAACCAGGTGATTAACAACTGTAGCAAGAAAGGTTGTAAAATGAGGCAAAACTCACTTAACAAAGTCCTGACTTTGCAAACAGAAATTTGGGGCTCACTTGTGGTTGTAAGTTGTTGGAAGAAATATCTCTCTGGGTTCAGTTCCAAATGGGGAAAAAGACACTGGATTCATGGAAGTTGCTTGGAAAGGTTTAATGGTAGACAGGACCACATGCCTGGGAGCTCCTGAGTGAAAAAGGAAGAGATGCTGAGAATCCTTTGGTTTTATACCTTCTCTTGGGCCCCTCCTTAGTGTTTACTGTTCCTGTGTAAGAAATGTATCCCATTGGCTGTCAGACTCCCAGAGGCGGGGGTCTTAGCTAACTTTGAAAACTTTGTCTGGACCACATGGCTTTACCTGAGTGCTGGGCTAATGCAGTCTTCCCAGATGTCATGTGGTGAGATGAGTAATCCTAATTTTTCTGAGGGCCATGTCTTAATCCCATCACCCTGGAGCTGAAGGGTGGGGGGGCAGGGAACTAGCTGTAGGAAGCTGCTTTGTCTTTAAAACATGTTTCTCCTTTTCTCATTCAGGGAAATATAATATTCTGCCTTTTTAATATTTACTAGAATATTTCATTCTTCTAGGAGAGGGGTGGGTGCTAAGTTTCTATAAAGTTGAGCACTACCTGTACCCAAAATACCATAATTCTTAAAAATTATCTACACCCAATACAACTAGAGTTCTCCAACAACAATCAAATTCTGCATTTTTAGAATATAATTCAGCAACATATTTAACAATAAATTTTCCCCTTAAATCTATTTATATACATTAAAACATTATTCCAAAAGAATGCCAATCACTCACAAAAGCAAATCAGTCAATGAGCCCTCACATTTTGTTACATTGCTAATAGAGAAAATCTGATATCCAACTTTCAATTTTCATTGTTTGAATTATCTAAGAAACTTGAAATAGAATCTTTTGATGAATCAGTTTCAATCAGAAGTCTGATAAAATCAATTTAACATTTTTAAGCTTTGCAACAATTGTCATCTCACTGTTAGACATTACAGTTCTTCAATCCATGCATCATAAAAATAAGTAATTGTAACTTTAAAAATGTTGTTTAACTTTTGATTTAAATTGTTTTGGCTTCAGAAATGTGTACCATCAAAAGAAAACATCTCAGGTTTCTCTGAGGCAGTTAAAGCACATGGTTCATATTGAGTGGTCAAATCTTGCTTTAGTCAACGATATTACCAACTTTGTGAATTCAGTCAAAAGAAATCCTTAAAATAATAATCACAAAATAATTAACATAAAATAATTATTTCAGATCCAGTTTATACTTTATAATAGAATGTTTTGCCTTCTATATTTAAAGTTGAGCTCTTCTATAAAGTTAAATAAGAGCCTTTCCTCCTTCTGGAGGATTTCCATCTTATCCCTGGTTATCTTTGCCCCTTTTCTAGGCAGGTGGATTCAATCCCAGGCACGACTGGACTGCTGGCACCATTTTTTTTTATTTTCTAAAAATAAAAGGACCCAGTTATCATGAATTCTCTGGGCACTCGTGTGTTCCCAGGCTGAATGTTAAATTGAGTACCCCTCTCCCCCTTCCCTTCCCTTTCTGCTGGGTGATAGATATTTCTGATGGTGCTAAGGTTTACAGGTTTTCTGTTATGAAGGAGTCAGTGACCTGAAGCAATGCAGAAAAAAAACCCACAAAATAACGAAGTAACTACCATTCTCTCAGTAATTCAGCCTAGACAGTTGAATTCTCATTGCTATTAGCAGCAGAACTGTTAGTGATCCAGTCAAGATAAATGTCAGGGTGCTTTTCCCACCATCAATCTATTCAACATGCTCAACCTGATCAGCTGACCAGTATGATGAGCTCACTATCTCCCAGTTGCAATGATAACAACCAATAGTCTATTTCTAGAGGGCCAACAGATCATGCTGATGCTGACTGGTGGGAAAAATACCTGACTTTTTTCCCCATCTCCACACTAGGAATAATGTGGCTTCTGCCCTGTCTATGGCCTAGAGGTCAGTTCTTATACCTTGGATCATAGTGGGGCAATAGTATATATTAAATTTGTGCATTGCTTAATTCTCAGAGACCTGGGGTAGTTTATAAGCAAAACAAGTAAACAAGCTCCACAGGGAAAAAAGAGAATAAAATAATGCAATAGTAAACACAAGGAAAAAAAGATGGCAGAAACCAGCAACAATGAAAAGCAGGCCCACATTTTCCAGAAAGGAGATGGGGTTTAGTTGCCCTTGCCAAAGGTTTGGCTGAAAAAACCAAAACCAAAACCAAGTCTGCAAAACCTCTAAAAAACCAGCAGGATGGGAATTACCCACATCATGGGGGCAACCTCATTTCAGAGGGCAAGAGATGAGAAGAAGCAGTTTTCTGCTTTTGAATAGATGACAGTATTTAATTGAAGGATTCTGGAGCATGACAATCCCTGCCAGATCTGATTGGCTGGGCAGCTATTATAAGGAGATAGGCAGTCCCTCAAGTAACCAGGCCCTAGGCCATGTAGAGGTTTATGGGTCAGAACAAACACCTTGAATCTTACCTGGAAGCCAACTGGTAACCAGTACAGCTAGCAAGGCTGGAGAGCGCCACAGGCATGCCAAACTTGCCTGCATTCTTAATCAATTGAAGCTTCTGGAGGCTCTTCAAGGACAACCCCAGATAGATCTTGTTTCAGGAGTCAAGCTGCAAGGAGATTAGGGTGTAAATGACTGTCTAAAGCAGGGGTTTCAAACACAAGGCCCACAGCCCACATCCAGCCCATGGGGTGCTTAGATCTGGCCTGCAGGCCAATCCTGGAAACAGCAAAGGACGAACCCTTGGTGCCTCTGCCAGAAAAAAATGGAGCTCTGGGAGGCTGCATGCAGCCCATGTGGGCTCCATTTTTTGCCATGATGGCCTCTTGCAGCCCTCTGCCAGCGAAAACAGAGCTCAGGGAGGCTGCACACAGCCTCTCTGAGCTCTGTTTTTGCTGGCAGAGGGCTGAAGGAGGCCGTCGTGGCCAAAAATGGAGCCTTGATGACTGATGTCAATTTGGCCATGCCCCACGCTTGTCTGAGATCAAACACAACCCTGATGCGGCCCTCAATGTAATCAAATTTGACACCCTTGGTCTAAAGGACTGTCATTATTTATTTTATCTTTATTCCATGATAGTCTAAGGAATATAACTGCGGCTTGGCAATGTGAAGCATGGTTATTTCATCCCCCGGAAACTCCACTTTGAGAAGTTTGGAAGTAGCACTGATAGAAATGGTTCCTGTGGAGAAAACCCTCACTTGACCCTGAGTTTGAGTAGACAAGATCAAGCAGGGGAAGCAATTGCCAGATCCCTGTGATTTCATCAGCGCTTTGTAATCTGCTTCCTAAGTTCCAGTTAGGTGAGAGAGGTTCCCACCCTTGAATTTCTTTCTTTCTTTCTTTTTTTCAAGTTTGCTTCAGGTTGAAGTGTTTTGAACCCCCCACTCCCCCCCCCCCACTTGTTTGACAGACATGACAGCCTGTCCTCATTATTATGGAAAATATAGGGTTGGCAATAATTACTATCTGAATATGAATGGGTGCAGAAGTGGGCACTGCCAGCACTGGCCTTTTTTTGACAAGGCATAACTTTCTTCTGAATTTCAGTGTTAATTAATGCTTATTTTTAAAAGCCACTTTAATTGGCAGTAAACACCTCAACTTTTTGTACTCATTAAAATGCAGCCATTGATGTGTGATGGATTTTTTTAAAGCTTAATTAACTTTTCTTTCTGTATATATAACCTATAATAATGATAAACATTGAAAACTGCCTCCCCTCCCTCCCGGTTTGGGCCACTTCAAGAAAAACTGCAGAAGCAGAAAAAGCATCCCAACTTGGTTAGGTTCAAATGCCATATGGGAGATTAGCATGGAACATTTTCCCAATGCTATGCAAAACATTACTGGATCACACGTGGCTTCTTCTGTATAGGTGACATCAGCCTCATCATGCTTTGGAAAGGAGAGCTCCAAATTTCAAAGCATAAAATGATTACATGTTTGAATGACAGCACCAAGATCAGAAGCTATCGAACAGCTTTAAGTCACTGATGTAAAGAGTTCCTAGATAACTCTGGGAAACAGAAATTGTGGTGAATTGATGGCTTCCCAGAAGTGAATCTGAGCCCCTGTCAAGATGTTGCTGACAAAAGATAATGCTTAATTTGATAGCTAGGGAAACTTTTACAATCATAGAACATGGCTTTATTTGTAGCAGTAAGTCCTTGTTATCTCAACCATCATTTGTGGAGTAAGCTACATCCCAGAATTAAGCCATAAACCATGATAAACTAACCCAATGGCTGGCTTCATGCTGTTTCTAAACCAAAAATAAACAAGACACAGTTTAGCATAATACTTGAACCCTGCTGCTGAATAAATATGTGATTTATCTTTAATAAATCGAATAAGATGCAAAAGGTGTGAGGGCATACTTTGCAAAGAATGTGGGTATGAACTTGCCATGGCTACTTTTTAAGCTTTTCCAGGTTGTGCAAGCATAGAGCAGATTGGCCTTGGGATTGTTAACTAAGTCATTTAGCTATATTTGCACAAGCTGGGAAAAGCTTTGAGATTCTGATGATCTTTTAATTAAATGTATGCTAATTTAAATAATTTTTTGCTTTGGTTTTCCATATGTGTCCTCTGAGTATGCACCATTTGCACCCTTTGGGTTGAGAAGTTGCCAGTCTGGAGACCAGGGCTACTCTTGTACAAGGGTACATTACTCGCAAGACAATAGAATCAGTAATATTAGTTGATCATTGTCTGTCTGGACCAAGCTGTTTCTTATGGCAGTGGGAAACAGCAAGCTATTTTGCAGTATTCCAGTGGCTCCTGAGAAAAATGGGCAAGGTTTCCTAGAGCTCCAAATTGCCCATTCCTTATCTAGAACAAAACTGGATCAGCAGTTCAATATTGCTTCTACATTGGCAAAAGGAAGGAGTAGCAGGCTAGTTTATCATTGGTTGAGTGTTGAGCTTTGCTATGAGGTCTTGTCAAGAGGGATATATCCACAGTAATTTGGGGTCCAGAGTAATTTGTGGTCAACTATGATCCCTTTGTTGGATGCAAGCTTTAGCAGATGTGCAGTAATATCTGAATCCTTAAATTGAATATTTAACCTCTTTAACCTCTTTTACTTTCTGATAGTGATGCTTGTTGAGAGCCATGATGGCATAATGGTTAGAATGCAGTATTGAAGCCTAATTCTGCCAACTGCCAGCAGTTCGATTCTCACAGGCTCAAGGCTAACTCAGCCTTCCATCCTTTCGAGGTCGGTAAAATAAGGATCCGGATTGTTGTGGGCAATAGACTGATTCTGTAAACCACTTAGAGAGGGCTGTAAAGCACTATGAAAATGTATATAAATCTAAGTGCTTTGCTATTGTGACTGAGGAGGCAGCACACTGAAGTCTTGATTTAAGAGCATGTCCTGTAATCACAGCATGAAGATGATCTGCTCATTGCTTTCAGCATGTCATGACATTCATCCTATCCATAACCCAAATATAAGGAGCAACTGAAATTTGTTTTTAATATTCTAATTTAAAAGTAGTGCTGTTACTTCCATACAAATTGGGAGAACCCCTGGATACTTTGTAGAACCATTCATCAATGACATGGCCAATTAAGTGGTAAGAGTTAGGAGCTGACCGGCACCTACTAGCCATTTTAGGCTGCTACAGACATATCCTCTTGTTTCCAATCCCTTTACTGTCTTCTATGCCCATTCTTCTTTTTAGTAATAGGAAAGTTGAGTTCTTTCAATCCATAGTCTCTTCCCATATCGGACAGGTCCCCAATTGCTTAGACTGGTATCATGGTGCTGGAAAAAGGACAGTAAAATGTCATCTCTTTCTATGTCACCTGCCTTCTCTCCCAGATGTGGCAGCAGATCAAGATTTGAAGTCAAGGCAACAGATGTTGGGGTAGTAGAGGCAGGCATAGCTAAAGATTCCCAGACTAAGGACTTTGATCATACAAAACTATTTTATGGAATAGGAGACCTGGTTATAAGGAGCCATAATAGGAAATGTGGGAATAGGAGGATTCAATAGTTTACATGTAAGCTGTCTGACACCATGGGTTAAACCATGCAGTTGGAGTCTTGGGTAAAGAATCTGTCAGACAGATCCTGCAAAATTGATGGGTACTCTGTATGTATGGGAAAGGTGTGTGTGTGTGTATGTGTGTGTGTGTGTGTGTGTGTAGAAGTAGTGACCTTTCCCACTTCACAACCCAGCGCAGCCAATATCTTTCAAGACTTCTACCAACTGTTTTTCTTAAAGTGTGATAAATCCATGTATGAAAAAACACTCTAAAAAGAACTGACAGGTGTAGTGATGACATCAGTACTGAGCTGAAGTAGGAAGGAGTTTGTTGAGGTAATTTCCCGTTTGGAGAATGAGGGCATACAGGGAGATGTATCTGAGAGTAGTGTTTGAATAAATAATACACACACAGCACACAGATACACTGTACAGTAAATGTTGGTTTTTACTTCCAATAAAGGTTTTCAGCAGTTCAAAACAAGCAGTCCAAAGTCATTCACAGGTAAGATCAGTCAGTTTTTAGTCCAGGGATAATCCAATAACAAAGTCCAGTGCCAAAAACAGTTCAGTATCAGACTTAAATCCAGGAATATCAGTCAGTTAGGAAAAATGGAGGAATGGCAATACTCTCCAACAGAAGGAAACAGAGGCTTACTGAGATACACTCTCTTCTGAGACTAAGACAACCCAGGTTTCTGGCTCCATCTTATGGCCATTTGAGAAACCACACCCAATTACACTTTTAGTATTTTCTTAAAGAGACAGTATTAAAATGTCTATCCTGGTTTATATATTGTCCGATACCTGTTAGGTGTCTTATATTCCTAACAGAGTTCTCCCACTATACCTCATTTCCATGTTTTCTCTCTGTTATTTTTAGAATTATTTCAGATCAGTGGTGAGTTTCAAAATGGTTAACCACCAGTTTGGTGAGTGTGGCTGGAAGGTGTGCTTTGCATGCATGCACACACTTTGCACACATGCATGTGCCAAACATGTACTTTGTGCACTTTGCACACTTTCCTACTTACCTTCTGCAATCCTTCACGCTCCCTGTGTCTTCAGCAGCTGACATGAGACAATCTGCTGTGCTGTGCAAAGAAGCTGTGCTTCAAAAGCAGGAAATAAAGGTCAGTATGGGAGCCCAGGAGGGCAGGTGGGCCCAACAGCAGATTGTCTGAGAGACACCATTGAGATGCAAATGCCTACCGATATTTCTATGGATAAAATTCTTTGAAGAATTTTAAATTTTTTACAATTTTTAAACTGAGTCTTTCTCTTTTTCCCCTCTCCCTGACACCTTTTTTTCATCTATATTGTCCTTTTAAGGGATTGGGTCTTAATTTCAAGATGTTTCTTTTCAGATGCATTATGCATAATATTAATAAAAGCTTTAGCATTATAACCTTCCTTTCTCCCAAGAGCAAAATACCCTGGCTGAGAGAGAGCGGCTGACCTAAAATGTTCAACTGTCATCCAGGAAGGACTGAGGAAGGACTTCAGCTGACTCTCCTTACTTCTCCTTCAACATCTTACAGTATCTTACAGTATTACCATATCATCTACTTTATTTGAAAGTATTCTGCAGCAAGGGAGAGAGATCAGGTAACTGTATATCCAGCAGGTTATATGATTTCTACTGGGGACCTTAAATTGAATTTATGTAAAATGATCAGAATGAGAGCTTGCCACCTAGAGCTACCATAACTGGTTTGCAAAAAGCTACATCAAACTGGTGGTACATCAGACCAGTGACTGTGGGTATGATGTGGTTTGGTGTGTGTGTGTTGGTGGGCATGGTAAGGCAAGCATACTGTAAAATCTCAATTCCCTCCCCACTCCAGGGGAAGGATACTGCAAAATCCCATTCTCTTCCCATCCCACTAACCTGCTTTCCAGCTCCGTTCTCCTGTGCAGGGCAACAAAAGAAGACCCAGCCAATCAGCTGGGACTCGGGAGACAGGGAATAGATGGGGGCAGGGCCAATCAGAGGTGGTATTCTGAACTACTCAAAATTTCCACTACTGGTTCTCCAGAACTGGTTAGAACCTGTTGAATACCACCTCTGCACCAGACATTGTTAAAGCTCAGGTTCTTTGCTTTTTTTCCTTGACTTTTTTTCTCGTTCCCTCGGAACCATCCTGACTCCGTCCCTGCAGATTTGGGCTATTTGCTGGTTTTTATATATGCCTCTTCCCATTTTTTATATCATTCCTTCTTGTCCCACAGTTTGTCTGATTGCTGTACAACCAAGTTGGTCTCATTTGCTGTCTTTTATTTTTCTTTCTCTATGGTGCTATTTTAGTTTAGGCCTTTATATCTTATAGGTATAAAACAAACATTTTGAAACACAATGTTTAAAATACATTCTGATTTAATTTTTTTAAGCCAGGAACTGTATTACAACTTCTGGAAAAGGTTAGATATATTTCACTCTCTTAGTCTGAGAGATATAGAACAGATAAATATTAAGGTTCACAAAGAATAAATACCACAATAATCTGCATCCTGGACTTCTTTTAAACATCTTGGGTTGGTACACTTGATTCTATGTAAAGAAAACAGTATTAGCCTTACTATGCAGAATAGATTATTGCAGCATAGGTCTCTTTGAAGACTAAATGTAGCTGCTTGGGTATTTTGCCCATATGACTTGGTGGTTCATTTTTCAAATGTGATGTTAATATAGATCCTTCTTTAATCTTCTTTTCAAGAATTTCTTCACATAGGAGGTATCCTGGAGTAGAAATATTTTCCATGCAGGAAGTGGTCCTTAGCTTTCTGTGATCTTTAGTTTATCAGTTGACACTATGACCTCTACAGTCAGTATTTCATTTATTTATTTATTTTCTCTTTCATTTCTATCACAATTGCTTCCTAGAAGGTTGGATTGTGTTTCTGTCAATGTTAGACTCATCACAATATCTCACCGTCAGCCTATATGGAGGAATTTACTTTTCCTATTCTGATGGACATAAATCTGTGCATTTGTTGTGCAATTCTGTAAAGTGCTTGGCGAAGAGAAGTAACCATGTATAAATCAATATCCATACCTTGATTCACAACTGCTCTTGTTCACCAAAATATGTCAGTGTCTATTACATACGACTGAAGTCTGCATTAATAATGGAATATGTTAAGTCAACGGTCACCTTGGCCTCCCTGGGGCTACCTTGTTTGTCTTCTCCCAGTTTACATCTTGTCATTATCCTAGACTGACACCATTCAGGACAAGGACTGAAGGTGTGTATGAAAATCTTCTATGGGCAAGGTAACTTTAGAACGATTTTTGACCCAAAACCTTGTATTAGAGCCCTTTGTTCTCAGCATTCTGCAAACAGTGGCAAGAATCTAGATGTAGAATTTGCTTAGAGCTCAGACTATTATTCTATTCTTTGTACATATTATGTTTGAATATATGCCATCAACACCTGATTTTACAGACCACACCAAGAAAAATTCATTGCAATATATGCAACAGAGAGATCTGCTTGTATAATCTCTTGTGAGATTATATTAGTGCATGTGATTCCATGTATAGTTTTTATTTTTAGAAATTCTGTAAAAACTCTTTAAAAATACTTCTGAAATATAAAGAAGGATGGCCTTGATCTAACTTGTACTTATTTTTTATTCAAATTTGTGTTCTGAAGATCAAGAAGTGTCAGATCTGTTGCATCATTCCTTGATACTCCAAATGGACACATTGATAAAATACTTGGATTTTTTATTCTGCCCCTCATCCACTTGTATTTTCTACTCTTCTTAAATTTGAAATTATTATTTTTGAGTCTGCATCATTCTTCTCTTTTTATTGAGCCAGGCCTCTTTGCAATCATATTCTCAGCTTCCTTAAATTTGCTTTATATTGGCTCAGGGTGGTTTTGAATAAACCATTGCTGATCTGTAATTATATCACACTATAGAACCAGTGGGTGTTTCCATACTTATATCCCCCAAAGCAATTATAACACTTACTTATTTGAAGAAAATAGTACTTATTAAGCACAAAAGATTTATTTCTCTGTATTCAGCTCATGTTATTGTCAGTGAAGTACAGTACAATCATAATGGCAGTCAAACAGACCATTTCCAGACCTTGAAAAAAATGTAGAATAAAACCAATAGTGTGGGAAATAAATAAATTTCTTTTTCAGATACTCCACCAGCTAAAAGCTAGGATAGTTTTAGTTGAACATATCTGGGGTGGAAAGCCGAGGTTGCATAAAATGATGCAGGTGAACGCGCAAAACATTATGTGTCGGCATTCAGAATAAGATATTCCACTGGAGAACTATTCTAGACTGGGGCAGCATCTGCAGGTGTTTCTCAAAACATGGAAATAGTAGTTTAGAAAAGCAAAACACTGACCTTTTTATACCCTCTTAGGCACAAACAGGCTGTCGTAATATTTAGCTGTTGTTGAATTTTCCTTCTAATGCAAAATGAAGAAGAGTTGGCCACTTTTGTCAAATTTCTCCTGTGATTGAGAGATGACAAGCCTAGTAACTACAATATCCCACAGCTCTGGCGATTCAAGGATATGATGACTGGGTAATAATGCCCAATTTTACACACTTCAGATCCATTAGTAGCAATTACCTTCCCTGAGGTGTTTTGAGTTAGTTTTAGTGTGGCATTCTTGCAGTTGGTGGATAATGAGAGTCATAATGTATACAGCATTTTCAAGTCTCTCTGTTTTTAGCTGCAATAATGTCATTAGGATGCCTATTGAACAAATGCGTTTCAGAGTCAAAGTTAAGAATTTTGTTAACAACTCTCTGCCCCTGCCCTTTCACCTCACCATGTTGTTTTACAACGGCTAGGTTTTTCTTTCAAAAAGCAAAGTTTACAGACTGAAATATGTGGGTTTTTTTCTATTTGTTTCTTGTGGAACAAAATTGCATGCCCACCCAAAGGGCATTTGATTTTTATTTGAAACTGCACTATTAATCAGGAGAAAAGATATTTTATTTAAAATGGAAGAAACTGAACCGACATATTAGACAGATGATCCTGTGAGTTTCATCCTAAATGGCAAAACTGGTTTACTTTGCATGAGACCATGATGCCACAAAATGAGGCATCTCCTACTAGATACTGAATTCAACTTACCCTCACTAATGACACAACCATAAACAATGGACTTTTGCTAGATTAATCCCCAAAATTTATATAGGTTGCTGTCCTTCCCAGGTACTTCTTGAAAGACTAACAACAGAAGCAGAAGACATAATGGCCATCAATTCTACTTTACAGTTGTCCATCCAAAGAGCAAATGACCCAGTGGTGGGATTCAATTTTTTTTACTACCGGTTCTATGGGTGTGGCTAGATGGGATGGCGTGGCTTGGTAGGCATGGCCTGGTGGGCATTGCAGGGGAAGCATACTGTAAAATCCCTATTCCCACCCCACTCCTGGGGAAAGGTTACTGCAAAATCCCCATTCCCTCCCCACTACTGGGGGAAGGATACTGTAAAATCCCCATTCCCTCACCACCCCACTAACCTTCTTGCCAGCTGTGTTCTCCTGTGCAGGCAACAAAAGAAGACCCAGCCAATCAGCTGGGGCTTGGGAAGCAGAGAATAGATGGGTGCAGGGCCTCTCAGAGGTATTTGCCAGTTCTCCGAACTATTCAAAATTTCTGCTACCGGTTCTCCAGAATTGGTTAGAACTTGCTCAATACCACCTCTGAAATGGTCCATTTGAAGGTGTTTTCTATTTGAAAATTGTCCAACTCCATCTGATTAAGTAATGGCAAAGTAGAAGAAGAAAGAGCCAGCATGAGTGTCAGCATGAGTAGGCACAGAAGTTACTTCATCAAAGACTTTTTAATATGTGAAATATATTTTTATTTTAAGTTATAGTAACTATTACTATATTCTTAAATTTACATTATTTCATATGCATATGTCATGTAGCTCTTTATCTTCTCTTTTGGTAGTGCATTTAATATTCTTTGGCAATGCTGTAAACCACGGGTATCAAACTCACGCCATCATGGTGGCGTCATGTGACACATTGGGACTTTTTCCCCTTTGCGAAAGCAGGCATAGGCGTGGCTAGCATGTTACACATCTGGCCCATGGGCCAGGAGCTTCACAGCCCTGTTGTAAGTGATCATCCTTTAATCAGTCTCTAGCAGGTGTGTCCCACAACTAAGTTTCCTTATAGCTGGTAGGATGTGCAGTTTTTATTAAGCTTATCCTCTATTAACACATTTAATCCTTTTTGAAACATCATTCATGCTAATTATAATCACATATGATATTGTAATACTCATGATCATGCACACTTTGGTCAATAAGATTAATAACTGATACATTGATTGATTCCAATAATCTATATATTCCATATGGATTTACCAGCAAAAGCTATAAAGGAACAAAACAGTAGTTAAGTAATTGAAATCCCAGAGCATACTATATAGGTCACTAGTGTGTACATTAGAATTTAGAGAGTATTTTATCAGCCGGAAATATTTGCCATAAAGGGTTTATCCATTCATAGAACTGCTAACTCAGAGCAGTAGTAATTTACAAGTTACAAAAGGCTGGCTCTGTTTTGCAGAGTAGCAGTTTTACATAAAAAAATATCTGTAGAGATTTGTTTTTCCTGATTCTTCCAGGATTCAGTTTCAGGAGTCACATTTGGTTCTTGTTTTGAAGGAAGAGGAAAATAGCTTCTCCTTGTTCATTTTATCCATACTGTTCTGTCCTGAGAATAGAAGTACTCGAGACCGGTGTTCATCAAATAGCTCTTTATTCTTAACTAATTCAGTGACTTCGGAACAGAACATTGTCGGAGCCACGGCAGCCCTTATTATAGTGACTGCTCGTGGCTTGCGGCCAATGAAAACTCTGTAAGTTTTCCCGCCTTCTGGCGGGCCAATTGCAACGGTACTTTACGAACCAATCCTATCGCGGCCTGCTCGGCCAATCAGATTAAGGTATTTGGAGTATTCCAATTCTTATACACAACACCCCTCACCTCTTGGTTTCATCCAACATGCATAACGTCGTCATGCAGGTAGGTGGGGCTTTTGCAGGTCCTACTTGACCTGTGCAGCTCAGTCTCAGCGTGATCTTCCATCAGTTCGGTCAGGATCGCCTTTTCTCAGCGTCTTCTCCATGGAACCTCCTGGACAGGGGAGTCAGCCTTGCCGCTCCCACCCGGGTCTCTCAGCCTGGTTGAGTTGGCTCTGCCACTCCCTCCTATTCTGTCCGGGTTGGTCGAGCTTGTCTGGCTGCCTCCTTCCTGGAAGGACTTGCCTCGCTTCCCTGCTACTGGTTCTCTTCTCCGGAGGTCGTCTATGGGTAAGTGCTCTTTTTGTCTTACCGGGGGTTCTAATTTGGGTTTGTGTTGTGCCTTTTGTCATGTTATTGGTGGTTCTTGTCTCCCTTTTTTAATATTTTGTGTTTCCCCCCCGTCCTTGGTTGTTTTTGGATTGTTTGTTGGGGGTAGTATTTGCGGCGGTGCTTCGGAGCTAGGTAGGTTAGTGTTGCGTTCCAATGTCCTAGAGCGAAGCTGGTCAATGTGTTGCTTCCATGTTCTGCCGTTGTCTAGTTCAAGTCGGTATGACTGGGGCCCTGTAATTTGTGTAATTGTGGCTGGAAGCCATAATGGGCCCCCAGTGAGATTTTTGGCATAGACTAGTCTCCAGTGGTAAAGGAGCGGTATTTACTTGAGGAGTCAGGGTTTTTTTCAGAGGTGTAGGTGGGGTGTAATCTATGTAGGTAGGAACACAATTTTCTGCCCATGAGGAGTTCTGCTGGGCTTTTGTTAGTAGTTGTGCTAGGGGTGATATGCTGAATTGTTAACAGTTAGTTTAGTCTATCTTGGATGTCCCCAGTGTCCAGTTTGTCTAGGGCTTCCTTTGTATAATGAACCATGCATTCAGCTCGTCCATTTGAAGCTGGATGAACCGGTGCTGTTAGGGCATGTCGGATGCCTTGCGCAGCTAGGTATTGCTTGAAAACTAAGGCAGTAAATTGGGGGTCATTATCAGATACTACTACATCTGGCAGTCCATGTGTTGCAAAGAGTTTGTTCAATTGTTTTATAACTGCTTCAGTAGTTGTGGACGCCATAAGAATAACCTCCAGCCAGTTTGAATTAGCGTCAACAATTATGAAATATGTATTCCCTTTCGTTGGCCCAGCAAAATCAATATGGAGTCTCGACCAGGGGCCTCTGGGAGTTTCCCATTCCAGGACTGGTGCAGGAGGGGAGGGTAGGCCTTGATTTCTGGCAGTCATGGCATGTTGCCACCCATTGTTCAATGTCTTTGTCCAGCCCTGGCCACCAGACGTTACTCCTGGCCAGGGCTTTCATTTTTACTATGCCCAGGTGTCCCTCATGCAACATGCACAATACTTCCTCCTGCAATTTGTTGGGAATTACCACCCTGTCCCCCCACAGTAAACAACCCTTTTCAAGGGACAGTTCAGTCTGCTGGATGCGAAAAGGTTTAAAAGTCTCGCCTCTATCCTCATCCGGCCAGCCCTTACTTATCCAATGCAGAATCTGAGCTGTCAGCAGGTCTTTCGCAGTAGCTTTAGTGACGTCTGCTGCGGTTAGTGGCAGGTTCGGCCATGTCTCAATCTGAAGGGTGGAGATGGTGGGAGCTGGGTCATCTTCTTTGTTGGGCAGAGGGGAATGGCTTAAGGTATCCACATGGGTGATGGTTTTTCCTGGGCGATGTATGAGTGTGTAATTGTATGCAGCGAGGAATTCCGACCATCTCGTCATCCTTGGCGATAGGATGTTCAGGGTTGGTTTGTTCCCTGCCAGAATTCCTAGCAGGGGTTTGTGGTCTGTGATAATAGAAAATGTCCTACCACAGAGATATTCGTGGAATCTCTTGATGCCTGCTATGATGGCGAGGGCTTTTCGGTCAAGTTGGCTGTAGTTCATTTCAGATTTTGACAGCGTTTTAGAACAGAAAGCGATTGGTGCTTCTCTGCCATCTGGTAGCTTGTGGCTCAGTATGGTGCTGATTCCAAAAGGCGATGCATCACAGGTGACCGTCAGTGGCAGGGTGTTGCTGTATTGTATTAAAATGGTGTTGGATGTTAATAAGTTCTTGATGTTTTGGAATACTACTTGTTCTCAGTGGCCCCAATTCCAGACAGTTTTTTTTTTATCTAATAGCCAATGTAATGGTTCTGTTACGGTTGCCTTTTGGGGTAGGAAGACAGTGTAGAAGTTAATGAGACCTAAGAACGCCTGTAAGTCTGTTTTGTTCTAAGGTCTGGTTGCGTCTTTAATTGCTTTTACTTTTTTTTCAGTGGGGCATATCTCTTTCTCATCTATAAGGTAGCCTAAGAATTTGACTTGATTGGCTAGTTGACATTTTTCTTTTTTGACTTTAAGTCCTGCTTCCCTGAATCTTTGCAAGACTTCTCTCAGTCTGTCTTCTAATTGATGTTTGTTTTTCGCGGATACTAATACATCATCAAAATAGGGAATGACCCCTTTTACTCCATTTAGGAGGCACTCCATTAGGCTTTGGAAAACGCCTGGGGCAATGCTAATGCCATATTGAAGTCTGTTGCATTTGAATGCCTCTCTGTGCATGACTTTTGTCTGTGCTTCTGCAGTTTCGGGTTCAACCGGCAGCTGTTGGTATGCTTGCGCGAGATCAAGTTTCATGAAAATTTTTCCTTCCCCTAATGAATGCAACAGATGTTGAACTACTGGAACAGGGTATGTGCTTTGCTGGAATGCATGATTGAGGGTGGCTTTATAGTCACCACAGATGTGTACTGACCCATCTGGTTTGACAGGAGTCACGATGGGAGTTTCCCACCTGGCATGGTTGATTGGCTCTAACACCCCTCGTGCGATGAGTTTGTTAAGCTGCTTGTCTATTTTTGGTTTTAAGGTAAAGGGAACATGTCTGGCTTTGAGCCTGATGGGAGCTATCTTAGGGTCTAGGTTGAATGTTATTGGGGTCCCCTTGTACTTGCCTAGGGTCCCATTGAATACGTTCCAGAACTCCTTCAGCAGACTCTCCTCCCAATCAGTCTCGGTGACGCTGTTGATTCCTGTCACTCCGATTCCTAGGGGCGTGAACCATTTGATTCCCAGCAGGCTTGGGTGATCACGGTCGATGATTATCATAGGAAGTACTTCAGTGTGGTTTTTGAATTCTATGAGGAAATGTCCAAGACCCACAACCGGGATTCGGTTTCCCTGGTAATCTTTGAGTATTAGACTTTGGTGTTCCAGTTCTCTTCGCTTAATGTCTGGTATCAGATTTCTGATGGTGTTCCATGATACCATTGACAGGTATGATCCAGAGTCTACTTCCACTTCACAAGGCTTTCCTTTGATTTTTACGTTTATTTGGACCTTTTTTGCGTTTGCTGCCCTGGCATTTCCTATGATTATTATTTGGTGTGTTTCTTCTTTGTCATTCATTAGCCGGCTTCTCTTCTCTCAGTTCCATCAGCTTCCAGCTTGTCTACTTCTGTTTCTGAGTGCTGCTGCTGCTGCTGCAGCATCTTTTTGGACTATAGCTCTTTTTGTTCTGGCAGACCCTTGCAACGTGCCCCCGTTTCTCACAAAATCTGCAAATGGCATCCAGAAATCTGCATTCAGATCGTGGGTGGTCCCCTCCACATCCAGCACACTCCTTCCTCTTTTTTCCCACCGATTCCTTTCCGACTGAAGCCTATGTATATCTTCATTGTCATCATCAGTGTCGCTCGGGGAGTCGAGGTCTTCATGGTGGGCAGTCACGGTGGTTTGTTTTTGTGTTCCCTCCACCTTCTTCTCTTGAGCTTGGTTCTGTGGTTCTGGATTTGTTGAATTTATTTGGCGCATGGTGGCTGTGGATTTCTTGGCCACTTCAGCGGCAGTGGGTTCTGCGATGGCCTCAGCCACTATGAAATTCAGTCTGTTTAGTAGCTTGCTTTGGAGTGTAGCATCCTTCAATCCGAGAACCACGTGGTCTCTCATGGCTTTGTCCATGTTGAGAAACTTGCAGGCTCCTCCAATATCTCTTAGGGCTGCTACAAAATCTCCGATGCTCTTGTCTTCTCATTGATCTCGCTTGTAGAATTCGTGTCTTCTAATAAGATTGGAGACCACAGGCACATAATGGGCTCATAGCATTCGGTTTAAATCTGGCCATGCCATTTGTTTTACATCCTGCGGTTTGGTGAACACCTTGGCCATCTTGAAGACGGTAGGACCACAGTGCATGAGGAATATGGCTCTCTTCCTCTGGTCGGTTATTCCTTGTAGCTTGTTGCTTTCTAGAAACATCAGGAAGCAGTCAGTGTATGAAGATCAATCTTCTTCGGTCAGTGTATGAAGATCCCAATCTTCTTCGGCTGGGTTGAATGGTGCGGGTGGCGCATTGTTACTGGCCATTTACTTTAAAGCAGTATTTTTCAAATTTTATTTAAGATGAATGGACTTCAACTTCCAGAATTCTGAGAGTTGAAATCCATTCTAGCTGGGGAATTCTAGGAGTTGAAGTCCATATAAATTAAAGTTACCAAGTTTGAAAAAAAAAACCCCACCATTCTGAAGTCTTATTTGCCTTAGAACATTACTTTTATGGTGAAATGAAGATGGGAGGAATAATACACAACATCCTGAATGTAATAAATAATAATGTACACTGAGTATGTGTGTTGGTCCCAGATACTAAGAATCTGATGATACAGACAGAGTGGCTTGGTATGATTTTCTGCCATGTGCATCTTCCTATGATATTATACTATTCAAGGGAAGTACTAATACCACTCTACAAAGCCTAAGTAAGACCACATTTAGAGTACCGCATCCAGTTTTGTTCACCACATTACAAAAAAGATGTTGACACTCTAGAAAAAGTACAGACAAGAGCAACCAGGATGATTAGGGGACTGGAGACTAAAACGTACAATGAACGGTTGCAGGAACTGGGCTTAGCTAGTCTAGTAAAGAGAAGGACCAGGGGTGACATGACAGCAGTCTTCCAATATTTGAGGGGCTGCCACAGGGAGGAAGGGGTCAAGCTATTTTCTAAAGCTCCTGTAAGCCAGACAAGAAATAATGGATGGAAACTGAACAAGGAGAGATTTAACCTGGAAACAAGGAGAAATTTTCTGACAGTGAGAACAATCAACCAATGGAACAGCTTGCCCTCGGAAGTTGTGGGAGCGCCATCAGTTGAGACTTTCAAGAAGAGATTGGACTGCCATTTGTCAGAAATGGTGTAGGGTCTCCTGCTTGGCCGGGGGGGCGGTTTGGACTGGATGACCTATAAAGTCCCTTCCAACTCTGATTATCTGTATCTGATATCTTTTTTAAAAGGGAAATTCACTGAAAGCAAAAGTTCATCATTGCTAAATACTAGCTCTCACCACAGGAGGGGGTTTATTCAAATGCAATAATGTAAATTAAGAGAAAGGGCATGCTGATTTCAAGAACATCAAACTCAGATTTCTGAGATATGAACCCAGTGCCCAATCCATTCAATGAAATGACCCCCCCCCTTATTTAAAAGTGCTTAAACTGTATTTCAAAAATTCTACAAAAAGAGGCAATGAAAAGGTTCTGCTGCTGTGCTTTTGAACTCAATACACATGGAAAAGCGAAAAAGGTTGAGCGTTTTTTCTTTTGTTTTTGCTAACCCACTGAATCCCTTGTTGAAACCGATGCCTTGATGTTCCAATAGGGCTGGTGCTTTCACCTGAGGGAATCCACTTATAACTCTATTACCTGGCAAATTAGCAGAGTGATTCAGTCAGGTGTATTTATCATGAAGAGAACGGAAGATAATTAATACACTGCATTGAATGCAAATTGGACCCACAGCACTTATCTCATTTTCAATTAGCATAAATGTTATAGCACCGCAGGCTTGTTATGGTTTTACCACGAGCTGGGTAATTAATTTATGTGAGTGACATATCAGACATCTGATAATGTCGTTTATTAATAAATGTCACCCCAGGTATCTGTTAGGAACAGTAAATAAATTAAATGTTCACTTGTCTGCCCTGTGCAAATCTCTCCTTACACTTCATCACATCTTTCCCTCTGTTTGTTTACCAGCCAAAATAACCACAGATATTACAGATGAAAACAAAAGGGAATGGACTAAGTGTTAAATGTGGGATTGGCCCTTTCTGCTGGCAAAGGTCCTCTGGTTGCATGCTAGCAGGTAAAACTTTTTGGTGGAAGAAAAGTACCATGAGAAAAGAATAGTTGTGTGTTGAATATTGGCATGTTATGCAGCTATTCAAGGTGTTGAAATCAGTTCGACATAATGGTTAAGGTGCTAACTTAAAAATCAGGAGACAGTCAGTTTGAAGCCTCCATTAGGTCTGAAAGTTGGCTGTTTGACTTTGGGCTAATCACTCTCTCTCAACCTAACCTACACCTCATAGGATTATCATTGTGGGGATGAAATTAGTTGGGACCACTATGCCTGAAGGTATCATAGAATCAAGAGACTGGAAGGGTCTGTTTCTCAACAACATCCTTGAATGCTTTTCAGTCAATTTTCTCTGGCCTTACTAACTGATCTTCAAACCACTTGTCACTGATGAAATATTCGATCTGTAGACCATCAAAAATGCCTTCCTAAATCTTGGCAGCAGTTATTCTTGGAAATATCTGCCTCAAATAACAAAAACATCACCTTCTTTGTTCATAATTTTCACAATTTTTTAAAATCTGAGTTTTGTGTGATGTAGAGGCAAAAATATTTTTGTTGGGTTGATAAGTAGTTCATGTGCCATGTTTTTCTGTCCTGGAATCAAATTCTTTTGGAATGGACATCTCTTTTTAATGTAATGTGATTCTCTTTCATAGCTATCCCATTTTCATATGTAATAACAGTACTTGGTATAGGCAAGCTACATTCCAAACAAGAGAGCTTTTAGATCTCGGTACTTGGTATAATAAATGTCCTTCAACAACAATTCATTGTTGTCATGTGTTTCTTTCATGTATGCAGCATAGCCAATAGGTACTCAAAGATGTACTTCACCATTGTGTAAAAACCGAAGAATTCTATAAAATGGTATGTGATTTGCAGCCAAAAAACTACAAGATACAAAAGTGTTCAGGAAAAAAAAATATTTGTTGTCCAGAGGAATCTTGTGTTTTTTTGGGATTCCCATAAGAATGCTGGAAAAACTCAGATAGTGGCAAGCTGGAGATAAATAAGGAATTACATATCCATGTAATTCCTTATTTATCTCCAGCTTGCCACTATCCATAAGTTGCTTGATGTATTTGAATTACAGATCTATTGCCTCTGTCTTAAGCAGTATTAGATGCATTGTAAGTTTAAACATTCAACTATGCATTCTTGAGTGTTTTTTGTAAGGTAGCTATTATGATTAGCTACTTCAAAAGTCAGTGCAGGACAGTCAGTTGCACTGTAGATAAAGGCATCATGTGGGTAGCAGAGAAGATAGTTCTGGGAAAATGTAATTATTTTCCAGCCTCTTTTGTGTGACCCCTGTTACTCCCCAATATGTGCCGGTATATCATCCAGGAATTACATGTGGTATGGTATGTCTGGTGGCAGCAACTTGTTATTATATTATCACAAGATTTCAAAAGTACATTTAAATATGTCTCAGAAAGGGGGAAAATATGACTGTCACTAAAGGCCAGAGTTATTACGCTGCTCTGCAGACATGAAAAAAATTCTCAAAGACCTTTAAGAGGTCCAGTGGAAAAGAAACAGATGCAACTATTCTACACATAACTGATGCCCTCCTTGCATGGCAGAAGTAAACATATTGTAAATGTTCTGTTTGGAAATAAGGTGCACTAGACCGGGTTCTAACAAACAGCTCTTTATTTAAACAGTGAAGTAACTGGTAACAGAACATTGGTTCAAGCCATGGCAGCCCTTCTTATAGCGGCTTGCTCGTGGCTTGTGGCCAATGACAGTGCTCCCGCTGTTCGGCAGGCCAATCGGAATGGCTCTTAAGTAACCAATCCAAGAACGGCCTTTTCGGCCAATCAGATTGAGGTATTTGGAGTCTACCAAGTTCTATGCACAGTACACCTCCCCCCTTGGTTTCGTCCAACATGCATAACGTAGTCACGCAGGTAGGTGGGGCTTTTGAATCCTGGTTGACCTGCGCAGCTCAGTTTCAGCGTGATCCTCAAGTGGTTCGGACGGGATCACTTTTTCTCTGCGTCTTCCCTGTGGAACCTCCTGGAAGGGTGAGTCAGCCTTGCTGCTCCTGTCTGGGTTTCTCAGGCCGGTTGAGGTGGCTCCGCCATTCCCTCCTGGTTCGTCCGGGCTGGTTGAGCTGGCCTGGTTGTCTCCTTCCAGGAAGGCCTCACCTTGTTCTTCTGCTCCTGGACTTCTTCTCTGGAGGTCGTCTAACTGTGAGTGCTCTTTTTGTTTTATTTGAGTTTCTTGTAGTGATTGTTGTCATGTTATTGGAGGTTCGTCTCTCCCTTTTTTATTATTTTGTGTTTTCCCCCTCCTCGGTTGTTTTTGGTTCGTTTATTTGCAGCGCTGGTGTGGTGTTGCGTTCTAGTGTTTGAGAGCGAAGCTGGTCAATGTGCCGCTTCCATGTTCTACCGTCATCCAAAACAAGTTGGTAAGACCGGGGACCTGTGATTTGGGTAATTGTGGCTGGAAGCCATAATGGGTCCCCGGTAAGGTTTTTTGTGCAGACTAAATTGCCGATTTCAAATGATCGATATTTACTGGAGGAGTCAGGGGGTTTGTCCCAGGTATAGGTGGGGGGCAGTCTATGGAGGTGGGAATGCAGTTTCCAACCCATGAGTAGTTCTGCTGGGCTTTTGTTGATTGTTGTGCTAGGGGTGATATGTTGGAGTGTTAACAATCTGTTAAGTTTATCTTGCATGTCCCCTGTGTCCATTTTTTCTAGGCCCTCCTTAGTATAACGAACCATGCGTTCAGCCCATCCATTTGAAGCCAGATGAGCCAGCGCTCTCAAGCCATGTCGGATGCCCTGTGCAGCCAAGTAGTGCTCGAACGCTAGAGAGGTAAACTGGAGCCCATTATCTGAAACTCTTACATCTGGCAGTCCATGCGTGGCGAAAAGTTTGTTTAACTGTTTCATGACTGCCTCGGTGGTAGTGGATGCCATAATAATGACTTCTAACCAGTTCGAGCAGGCGTCCATGATTATAAAATAGGTGTTCCCTTTTGTAGGCCCAGCAAAGTCAATATGCAGTCTCGACCATGGACCTCTGGGAATTTCCCATTCCATGACTGGTGCCAGTGGGGGGTAGGCCTTGATTTTTGGCAGACATGACAGGTTTTCACCCATTGTTCAATGTCCTTGTCCAGCCCTGGCCACCAGACGTAGCTCCTGGCCAGGGCTTTTATTTTGATTATGCCCGGGTACTCCTCTTGCAACATTCACAACACCTCTTCCTATAATTTTTCTGGGATTACCACCCTGTCCCCCCACAATATGCAGCCTTTTTCAATAGACAGTTCAGTCTGTCGATTGCGAAAAAGGTTTAAAAGTCTCACTTTTTTCATCTGGCCAGCCCTTACCTACCCAATGCAGGATTCGAGCTATCAGCGGGTCTTTCGCAGTAGCTTTAGTGACGTCTGCAGCGGTTAGTGGCAGATTCAGTCAGGACTTGATTTGGAGAGTGGAGATGGTGGGAACTGGGTCGTCTTCTGTGTTGGGCAGTGGGGAACGGCTAAGGCATCCTCATGGGTGATGGATGATGGACGAGCGTGTAGTTGTAGGCAGCAAGGAATTCAGACAACCTCGTCGTTCTTGGTGATATAATGTTCGGGGTTGGTTTGTTTCCTGCTAGGATCCCTAGCAGGGGTTTATGGTCAGTGATAATTGAAAATGTTCTACCATAAAGGTATTCGTGGAATCTTTTGATGTCGGCTATGATTGCGAGAGCTTCTCGGTCGAGTTGGCTATAGTTTCTTTCCATTTTGACAGCGTTTTGGAGTAGAAGGAGATTGGTGCCTCTCTGCTGTCTGGTAACTGGTGGCTTAGTATGGCGCCAATTCCAAAAGGTGATGCATCACAGGTGACCGTCAAGGCAAGGTGTTGCTGTACTGGATCAAAACAGTGATAGACGTTAATAAGTCCTTGATACTTTGGAATGCTGCTTGTTCCCGGTGGCCCCATTTCCATATAGTTTTTTGTCTAACAATCGATGTAAGAGTTCTGCTACGCTTGTTTTTTGGGCCAGGAATACATTGTAGAAATTTATGAGACCTAAAGGCCCTGTCACACTGGCCGACGGTTGCAAATCGTTTGTAAAAAGGACACAGCGGACGAGAAAAATGTTCCATCCGTTGTTGTCCGCTCTCAAAAGGGGCAAAAATTTGCATAACCAGAGCGGACAACACGGAAAGGAATGGACGGGGGGAGGATGCAGGGTGGATGGAAAGTGGATGCTCCACAGAAGCCTAAAGGATGGAAGTGGATGGGAGCGGATGGCACATCTGCAAGGCTTCCAGGGGACCGCTGCAAAGCAGGTGCGGAACGGATAAAGCAGATGCAGAGCGGACGCCGAGCAGATGAAGCGGATGCACAGCGGAAGCCGAGCGGATGAAGCGGATGCACAGCGGAAGCCGAGCGGATGAAGCGGATGCACAGTGGAAGCCTAGCGGAAGCCTAGCGGATGCCTAGCGGAAGCCTAGCATTCACTGTGCAGGCAGGGAGGATGCATTGCGTCAGCCCCGCGGATATAAAGGGAAGCAGCTCCCAAGCAGGTCACCATTCAGAGGAAAGACCTGCTTCCAGACACATCGACTGCCTGCCAGCCTTGATGCCTGCCTGCCTGCCAGCCTGCCTGCCAGCCTCACTGCCTGCCAGCCTGCCAGCCTGCCTGCCAGCCTGCCTGCCAGCCTTGCTGCCTGCCTACCTGCTTGCCTGGCAGCCTGCCTGCCAGCCTGCCTGCCAGCCTGCCTGCCAGCCTTGCTGCCTGCCTGCCTGGCAGCCTGTCTGGCAGCCTTGCTGCCTGGCAGCCTGCCTGGCAGCCTGCTTGCCAGCCTGCCTGCCTGCCTGCCTTGCTGCCTGCCTGCCTGTCTGCCTTGCTGCCTGCCTGTCTGCCTGCCAGCCTGCTGCCTGCCAGCCTGCCAGCCTGCCTGCCAGTCTTGCTGCCTGCCTGCCTGCCAGCCTGCCTGCCAGCCTACTTGCCTGCCTGCCTGCATGCCTTGCTTCCTGCCAGCCAGCAACCCCACAACCATGGGGAAGAAGAGAAAGCCTCAGCCATCTGCTGCCAGCCCTGGCAAGAGGGACAGGGCCACCCTCCCACCCCCTGGCCCTCACTCTGCTTCTGCTGGGGCTTCTGTAGCACGGGCTCACTCTTCTGGGGCTGGGGCTTCTGCTGCTTCTGCTTCTGGAGGAGCTGATTCTGCTGCTTCTGGCGGTGGTGCTTCTGCTGGTGCTTACTCTGCTGAAGCTGCTTCTGGCGGTGATGCTTCTGCTGGTGCTTACTCTGCTGATGCTGCTTCTGGTGGTGGTGCTTCTGCTGGTGCTTACTCTGCTGAAGCTGCTCCTGGTCCTGCTGGTCCTGCTGGTCCTGCTGGTGCTCCTGGTCCTGCTGGTCCTGCTCATTCTCCTGGTGCTGCTGGTGCTGCTGGCACTGCTGGTTCTGCTGGTCCTGCTGGTGCTGCTGCTGCTGGTGGTGTGGAGGAGCAGCCCCTACAACCTGGAATCCCCTCTGATGAGGGTCCATGTGGTCCTGCCAAAGGGAGGAAGAGGCAGACACGAGAATGGGAGAGGAGGCAATACAACATCGAGGAGGAACATGAGGATGAGGTGCTGGAGTGGCTGAGAGAGAATGACTATCTATGGCGGAAGTGACACAGGCTCTATAGGGACACCAAAAGGAAGCAGGCTGCTTGGAGAGAGAAGGCAGAGAGCCTGGGCTACACTTCGGAGGTGCTCCTCGGCTGGTGGAAGCACATACACACCTGGTACGGGAAGCTGCACCTCAAGAAATCTGGCCAGGCCATGGTCAAGCTGACGGACAGAGAGACCTATGTCATGGCCAAATGCAGTTTCCTGGAGGGTGAGATCCGACACCAAGGAGTAGCCCCTCTCACAACCCTCTCTCTCAGGCAACCTGCTGAGAGCCAGTCCTCTTCCGGCCGAGAGTCAGCTCCTGTCTCCAGGCAGGTGTCCGTGGAGTGTGCCACGATGGAGAACCCGCAGGCAGCTGTTCTACCTGTGGTAGAGCGTGTGGAGGACTTCCTGGCACAGTGGGAGAAAGGAGAGGCACTTCCACCACAGTCCTACCCGCATCCACCCCCAGCTCCACCTCCACAGAAAGGCAGAGAGACAGACAGGAGGGGCAGAGCCACACTGTCCTGCTGGAGATAAGAGACACCATCAGGAGTAGCATAGATATCCTCTCTCAGCTGGTACACACCGACTCCTCATCCTCCAACTGCAAGCCTTTCCTCACCTATGTGAACCAGACCCTCATGGACATGGCGGAACCCCAGTACCAGGTGGTGAAGGACAGGATCACCGATCTGTTTCACAACCCTCCAGATCCAGATGAACCTGCTCGCACCCAGTACAGGTCTGCTCCTCCTCCCCAGGTGATGTCATTCCCATTCCAAGGCTTCCCACAGGCCCTCACCTCCCAGGGCTACGGCTACCAGGAGGTCCAGCAGCACAGGCAGCAGCCCTTCCCAGTCCAGGCACAGGTTCATCGGACGACACCGTTGCCACCGGTTCCACTGCTGCCACTGCTGCCACCTATGCCACCCACACCACTGATGCCACCCACGCCAGCCCTCACCCAGCTGCAGACCAGACAGCCCCATTACACTGCTCCTTGCTCCACCCCACAGCCAAGCCCGGCCTCAGTACATCTGTCGTCGGTACTGGGGCTGACATCCCATGGCATGGAGGAAGGAGCTCTCAACATCACGGGCCTGAGCCAGCTGTCTGAGAACTTCCTCAATACACTGTCCCCTGTTGTCCTCTCGGGGCCAGGCACACCAGTGGCACTTCAGACCAGCACTCCAGCAGCAGCCACCTCCACAGCAACTGGACCCTTCATCCCTGAGACTGGGCACACCTCTGAGTGACAGAGAAGAGTGCCAGAGACTGGGTGGCTACCTGTAGACTTTATTTGGACCCCTGACTTGGGTCATTTTTCTTTTACAGCTTGTTATTAATAAAGATTATCTTTGCTTCACACACTTGCTTCATTTATTTTTTTCAATAAAGTCTTGGTGGAAACTTTTAGAAATGGTTTAAGCCTTTGCATGCTTGTGGGATGGATTAAGATAGCAGTGAGATGGGCAGGGATACCTTTGGGATGAGTAATAGCTGTGGGATGGGTTAAGATAGCTGTGGGATGGGCAGGGATACTTGTGGGATGGGTTAAGATAGCTGTGGGATGGGCAGGGATACTTTTGGGATGGGTTAAGATAGCTGTGGGATGGGCAGGGATACCTGTGGGATGGGTTAAGATAGCTGTGGGATTGATAAACCTCCAGTGCAAGCATAGTGGGACTGTATGGTCCACCCTCCCAGGTGCCACACCTATGGCCCTTTATTATCAATAACAATGTAAGCATTGATCCACACATTTGAACATAAACACAACTCTTTGTTAAATGCCCTGTTCCTTGTAGGCCCACCCAACATACATGGCCCAATCTCATCAGTGTGATGAGACAGGCTGAAGGAAGCATCCATTAATCATCTATCATCCTGTCTTGCCACTCCACTGCTCCAGCTGGGGAGTTGCACCAGTGTTTCAGGAGGTTGCGCTGCTTCTTCCCTTCACGTGAGGCTCTGTAGGGGCCTTGCACATCCTCAGTGTCTATCAGGTTTCACCCTTGCCTCCATTTCCCAGGCTCCATGTCCCCATTGCCTTGTTGGAGGTCCACGAGCCTGTTCTGCAACACTGGGTAGCGGGTGCGCATGAGATTGTGCAGGATGCAGCAAGCTTCCACGATCCTCCTCACGGTCTCTGGGTGATGCTGCATGGTGGTGAGAAGTACCTGGAACCTGTTTGCCAGGATGCCAAAGGTGTTCTCCACCACCCGCCTCGCCCTGGACAGCCTGTAGTTGAAGATCCTCTCTTCACGGATGAGGAGTCTGGAAGTGTAGGGCTTCATGAGGTAGGTTCTGAGGGAGAAGGCGTCATCTCCCACGATGAAGTAGGGCACATCTTGTGTGTCGTTGGGCAGGGAGTCTGGATCTGGGAAGCCCATGATGAGGTTGCCTTCCAGCCCCTCCTTGAGGTGACTGGCGTTGTATACCTGGGAATCTGAAGATGAGCCTTTGCCTGAAGTATTGATGTACATGAACTTGTAGTCAGCCTCGACCATGGCAAAGAGGATGATGCTGAAGAAGCCCTTGTAGTTCTAATAAGTGGACCCCGACTTGGCTGGAGCTTTGCAGGCCACGTGCTTGCCATCTATGGCTCCAACGGTGTGGGGGAAGTTCTACTTCTGATACCACTGCTCTTTAACTTTCTTCCAGCCTTCTTCAGTGGAGGGGCACTGGAGGAGCTCCTCCTTGTATTCTTCGATGATGGCCTCGCTTCTCTGACCACAATGCTGATGGTGTTGTGTGGCACCCTCCAGCCGTACTGAATGCTCCTGTACGTGGTCCCTGAGGCCAGGTGGCGCAGAGTCAGTGCCACCTTGAGCCCAGGGTCCAGGCTGGGCCGGAAGTTGGTGCTCTGCTTGGTCAACCTGGGTGTCAGCCGCTCCAGAACTTCGTCAAACATGGCTGGAGGCATCCTCATGAAGTTTTGGAATGCACGAGTGTCTTCGTTCCCTAGCTCCACCATCAGCTTGTTGTACAGTCCGTACTCTGCTCTTCTCCTGATCCATCTTCGGACCCAGACGCTTCTTGATCACCTCCTTTTCTTCCCGTAGAACAGTTGAAAGAGCCTGTAGGTGGCTTCGCACTGTTGCAGAAGGATGGTGGCTACCAAAAGGACTGTGTTACGATCCATGGTGGACATGAATGGATGCTGTGGAAGAGGAAGAGTCAGATGAAGGCTGCAGAGGTCTGCACAGCTGGTCTGAAAGTGAGATCCAGGTGAGTTGCTTCCTCTTTTTATGGGCAATATATGTTTTCCACTATGTGTCCTTTTGCATCCTCTAGGCATCCTCTAGACATCCTTAATATCCGAGATCGGTCCCCTCTGCGAACGTTTTTTCCATTTTAAATGCTTTCTATGCGAGCTGCATCCGCTTTCATCCTTTCTCCGTCCGTGCTACTTACGCTACGCGTCTGTTTCGCGTCCGTTCTGCTTCCTCCCTGTGTCCGCTTTCTGCTGTAGCGGATTTGAGTTGCGCAGCGGATGCCTAGCGGATGTAGCGGGCGCATAACGGATGATGACGGATGCAGAATGGATGTTCTCCGTATGCGTTGCAGATGCAGAACGGACGCTTTGGATATATTTTCCGCTCAAAAAGTTTTGAGCAGCTCAAAATTTTTTGAGCGGATGGAACCTCAGTCAACGGATGCTGGACGGATAGAGAGGAAGAAAAACGGATGCAGTGAGTACAGAATGGAAGCATCGCGTTAACCAACGGATGGCAAGTGTTTCTCTCTGTTTTACATCCTCTTTCCATCCGTTGGTACAGTGTGACATGGGCTTAAGAATGCTTGTAAGTCAGTTTTGTTCTTAGGTCTAGGTGCATCTTTGATTGCCTTTATCTTTTTTTCGGTGGGGTGTATCCCTTTCTCATCTATGAGATAGCCTAAAAATTCGACCTGATCGGTGGCTAATTTACATTTTTCTCTCTTGACTTTAAGCCCTGCATCTCTGAATCATTGGAAGACTTCTTTTAGTCTACTTTCTAGTTGGTTTACATTCTTTGCTGACATCTTCAAAATAGGGGACGACGCCTGGGGCAACGTTAACGCCAAATTGTAGTCGGTTGGTGCTCATCTCTGTTTTCTAACTGAGGAAGCCAGCATTGTCTGGGACAAGATTGGGAACTTACCCCATCACACAGTGTTTGGGTTTCTAGATATACTTAATTATAATTTTCAGAATTCTCAATCAACAAGAGCATCACCTGGTAAAAAAACTGGACTGGACATTTTATGGAAAAATATTATTCTTTTTTTCATTCATTACTAACAACCTTCTTCCAGGTTCAAAAATGAGGAAAATACAGACAAACTCTGGCTGCTAAGGAATTCGATCTCATAGTCATTTTGCAAACTGATATCAAAAGTGCTATAGCCAATATATTTGCAGTTTCCCCTAATCTGGCACTTTCCAGAGGTAATACTCAGATTATGGATATTTTTTTCCACAGGGTATTTCCTCCATTATAACTTTCTTTTAAATAATATTGAAATAATATTAGTATATACCTTTTAATAGCCTTTGTCATAATGGTGCCTGGCATTGGAGAAGTAGATGTGTCAAAATTCAACCATGGCTTGGTTTGGAACTGAAAATTACAGGATGCATGACATATAATGTGAACCAAATTAATTTCTCCTCACAGTACTTTTATTGGACATTACAGGCCCATAATTTTCACTTAAAACAACTTGGATAGCAAGAAAAAAAAATAATTAGTGACTGTATATAAAAGAAGATAGAAATGACACCTCTATACAAGCAGTGTTGAATAAGGCACATGCTTTTGTGTCGTGAGATTCTGCTAGTATTAATTTCAGATCTAAATTCAGTGCTAGCTATGATGATTCCTACCTTCACTCACTTAAATCCATCTCTGATAAAGGCATATAGACCTTCTAGGCCTTTATAGGCATACCTAATCTAACCTTCATGTGGCCTTGGACAGCTAGCTCACTGTAAACTTTTAATTATTATGTGATATATTTTTTGTGTGATATTTCCATGGTACTTAAGCATGGACTACCTAGGCAATAAGAGAACACTATGTAGGGGAGGGCGCATTGCAGTGCTAATTTCACCTCCTGCACCCACCATACACATTTGAATCAAAACCTATGTATATCAGTTGTTATATGCGCTTCTGCAACTTGGCATGTAAAACACAACAATTACTAATAATATGTATGTGATATATGTGTGTCCAGGAAGACAGGTGTTTATTATTATTAACCCAGCAAAAACATGTGAAGTATTTGCAGTGGGAAGCAGGCAGACAGATTGGTAAGATTATAAGAGTGGTAAATATGTCAAGCAACAGTGATTGATATCAAGAAAGAGTCAACCAAACAGTTTTTCCTGGGCAAAATTCCTGTATCAGAATATCCAGGCAATTGCTTTGATACTATTAATTATTGTAAGCTATCTTATTGGAATTGCTCTGGTGAATTAGACTTGGAATCAAGATGTTACACTAGTTTCAGAATTGTCATTTGAGGACTCCACTGAAAATTTTCTGTTTTACCCTACATTTATTGAGTTATGAACTTCTGTGGCGTTTCAGTATGTCCCTATTTATTTCTGCAAAGTCATGAATGAGATAATTAAAGCCCCTGTCACACTGCACCAACAGATGGAAAGAGGATGTAAAACGGAGAAAAACACTTACCATCCGTTGGTTAACGTGATGCTTCCGTTCTGTACTCACTGCATCCGTTTTGCTTCCTCTCTATCTGTCCAGCATCCGTCTATTGACGTTTCATCCACTCAGAGGCTTTTGAGCTGCTCAAACCTTTTGCACGGAAAATGTATCCAATGCGTCCGTTCTGCATCCGTTACGCATCCGCTGCACATCCGCGCAACTCGATCCGCTCCAGCGGTAAACGGACGCAGGGAGGAAGCGGAATGGACACGGAACGGATGCATAACGGATGCAGAACAGATGGAGAAAGGATGAAAGTGGATGCAGCTTGCAAAGAAAGCATTTAAAATGGAAAAAACGTTCGCAGAGGGGACCTATCTCGGATATGAAGGATGTCTAGAGGATGCCTAGAGGATGCAAAGGGACACAAAGTGGAAAACCTATGCTGCCTATAAAAAGGCGGAGCAACTAATCTGGATCTCACTTTCAGACCAGCGGCACAGCTGTGCAGACCTCTGCAGCCTTCATCTGAAACTTCCTCTTCCACAGCATCCAGTCATGTCCACCATGGATCGTAACAAAGTCCTTTTGGCAGCAACCATCATTCTGCAACAGTGCGAATCCATCTACAGGCTCTGTGAACTCTACTACGGGAAGAAAAAGAGGCGGCCAAGAAGCGTCTGGGTCTGAAGATGGATTGGGAGAAGAGCAGAGTACGGACTATACAACAAGCTAATGGTGGAGCTTAGACCCTCGTGCATTCCAAAACTTCATGAGGATGCCTCCAGCCATGTTTGACGAAGTTGTGGAGCGGCTGAGACCCAGGTTGACCAAGGCAAACACCAACTTCCGGCCCAGCCTGGACCCTGGGCTCAAGGTGGCACTGACTCTGCACCACCTGGCCTCAGGGAGCACCTACAGGAGCATGCAGTACGGCTGGAGGGTGCCATCCAACACCATCAGCATTGTGGTCAGAGAAGTGGTACAGGCCATCATCAAAGAATACATGGAGGAGCTCTTCCAGTGCCCCACCACTGAAGAAGGCTGGAAGAAAGTTAAAGAGCAGTGGTATCAGAGGTGGAACTTCCCCTACACCGTTGGAGCCATAGATGGGAAGCACGTGGCCTGCAAAGCACCAGCCAAGTCGGGGTTCACTTATTTCAACTACAAGGGCTTCTTCAGCATCGTCCTCTTCACCATGGTCGATGCTGACTATAAGTTCATGTACATCGATGCTTCAGGCAAGGGCCCATGTTCAGATGCCCAGGTATACAACGCCAGTCACCTCAAGGAGGGGCTGGAAGGCAACCTCATCGTGGGCTTCCCAGATCCAGACTCCCTGCCCAACGACACACAAGATGTGCCCGACTTCATCGTGGAGGATGATGCCTTCTCCCTCAGAACCAACCTCATGAAGCCCTACACCTCCAGACTCCTCACCCGTGAAGAGAGGATCTTCAACTACAGGCTGTCCAGGGCAAGGCGGGTGGTGGAGAACCCCTTTGGCATCCTGGCCAACAGGTTCCAGGTACTTCTCACCACCATGCAGCATCACCCAGAGACCGTGAGGAGGATCATGGAAGCTTGCTGCATCCTGCACAATCTCATGTGCACCCGCTACCCAGTCTTGCAGAACAGGCTCGTGGACCTCCAACAAGGCAATGGGGACATGGAGCCTGGGGATTGGAGGCAAGGGTAAAACCTGATAGACACTCAGGATGTGCAAGGCCCCAACAGAGCCTCATGTGAAGGGAAGAAGCAGCAGAACCTCCTGAAACACTGGTGCAACTCCCCAGCTGGAGCGGTTGAGTGGCAAGACAGGATGATAGGTGCTTAATGGATGCTTCCACCAGCCTGTCACATCACACTAATGAGATTGGGTCATGTATGTTTGGTTGGCCTACAATGAACAGGGCGTTTAATAAAGAGTTGTGTTTATGTTGACATGTGTGGATGATTATTACATTATTATTGATAATAAAGGGCCATAGGTGTGGCACCTGGGAGGGTGGACCATAGAGCCCCACTATGCTTGCACTGGAGGTTTATCTATCCCACAGCTATTACCCATCCCAAAGGTATCCCTGCTCATTCCACAGGTATCCCTGCCCATCCCACTGCTATCTTAACCCATCCCACATATATCCTAACCCATCCCACAGGTATCCCTGCCCATCCCACTGATATCATAACCCATCCCACAGATATCCTAACCCATCCCAAAGGTATCCCTGCCCATCTGACAGGTATCTTAAGCCATCCCACAGCTATTACCCATCCCAAAGGTATCCCTGCCCAACCCACTGCTATCTTAACCCATCCCACAAGCATGCAAAGGCTTAAACCATTTCTAAAAGTTTCCACCAAGACTTTATGAAAAAAAAAGAAATGAAGCAAGTGTGTGAATCAAAGATAGACTTTATTAACAACAAGCTGTAAAAGAAAAATGACCCAAGTCAAGTGTCCAAAAAATCCACAAGTAGCCAGCCACCCAGTCTCTGGCACTCCTCTTGTTCACTTGGAGGTATGCCCAGTCTCAGGGGTGAAGGGTCCAGGTGCTGTGGAGGTGGCTGGTGCTGGAGTGCTGGTCTGAAGCCCCACTGGGGTGCCTGGCCCCGAGAGGACAACAGGTGACGGTGTGTTGAGAAAGCTCTCGGACAGCTGGATCAGACCCGTGATGTTGAGAGCTCCTTCCTCCATGCCATGGGGTGTCAGCCCCAGTACCGACAACAGATGTACTGAGGATGGGCTTGGCTGTGGGGTGGAGGAAGGAGCAGTGTAGTGGGGCTGTCTGGTCTGCAGCTGGGTGAGGACTGGCGTGCGTGGCATCGGTGACTTGGGTGGCATCAGTGTCATGGGTGGCATCATTGGCATGGGTGGCATCAGTGTCGTGGGTGGCATCGGTGGCATCAGTGTCATGGGTGGCATTGGTGGCATCAGTGGAACCGGTGGCAACGGTGTCATCCGATGACTCTGTGCTGGACCTCCTCGTAGCCATAGCCCTGGTAGGTGAGGGCCTGTGGAAAGCCTTGGAATGGAAGGGACATCACCTGGGGTGGAGGAGTAGATCTGTACTGGACTGGGTGGGAGCAGGTGCCTCTGGGTCTGGAGGGTTGTGAAGCAGCTCGGTGATCTGGTCCTTCACCACCTGGTACTGGGGTTCCGCCATGTCCGTGAGGGTCTGGTTCACATAGGTGAGTAAGGGCTTGTGGTTGGAGGATGAGGAGTCGGTGTGGACCAGCTGAGAGAGGAGATCTATGCTGCTCTGGATGGTGTCCCTGATCTCCAGCAGGACAGTGTGGCTCTGCCCCTCCGGTCTGCCTCTGTGCCTTTCTGTGGAGGTGGAGTGGGGGGTGGATGTGGGTAGGGCTGTGGTGGACGTGCCGTCTCCTTTCTCCCACCACACCAGGGAGTCCTCCACGCACTCCAGCACGTTAGTACAGCTGTGGGGGGGGTGTTCTCCACCGTGGCACGCTGCACAGAAACCTGCCTGGAGACAGGAGCTGACTCTCGGCCGGAAAAGGACTGGCTCTCAGCAGGCTGCCGGAGAGAGAGGGTAGTGAGAGGGGCTGCTGGTGCTCCTCGGTGGCGGATTTCACCCTCCAGGAAGCTGCACCTGGCCATGACGTAGGTCTCTCTGTCCGTCAGCTTAACCGTTGCCTGGCCAGATTTCTTCAGGTGCAGCTTCCCGTACCAGGTGTGCATGTGCTTCCACCAGCCGAGGAGCACCTTCGAAGTATAGCCCAGGCTCTCTGCCTTCTTTCTCCAAGCAGCATGCTTCAGCTTGGTGTCCCTGTAGAGATGGTGTCCCTTCCACCACAGATAGTCATTCTCTCTCAGCCACTCCAGCACCTCATCCTCATTTTTCTCCTCAATGGAGTATTGCCTCCTCTCCCATTCTCGCATATGCCTCTTCCTCCCTTTGGCAGGACCAGATGGGCCCTCATCAGAGGGGCTCCCAGGTGGTAGGGGCTGCTCCTCCACACCACCACCACCAGCAGCAGCAGCAGCACCAGCAGGATCATCATCATCATCATCATCTTCAGCACCAGCAGGATCATCAGCAGCAGCAGCAGCAGGAGCAGCAGGAGCAGCAGCAGCAGCAGGACCAGCAGGACCAGGATCAGCAGCAGCAGAGTAAGCACCAGCAGCGCCAGCAAGACCAGGAGCACGAGCAGGACAAGCAGGATGAGCAAGACCAGGAGCACGAGCAGGACCAGCAGGACCAGCAGGACAAGGAGCAGCTTCAGCAGGGTACGCACCAGCAGAAGCACCACTGCCAGGAGAAGCTTCAGCAGAGTAAGCATGAGCAGAAGCACCACCGCCAGAAGCATCATCATCAGCTCCTCCAGAAGCAGAAGCAGCAGAAGCCCCAGCACAAGCCCCAGCAGAAGCAGAGTCAGGGGCAGGGGACAGGAGGGTGGCCCTGTTCCTCTTGCCAGGGATGGCAGCAGGTTACTGAGGCTTTCTCTTCTTCCCCATGGTTGTGGGGTTGCTGGCTGGCAGGGAGGCTGGCAGGGAGGCTGGCAGGTACCAAGGCTGGCAGGAAGGCTGGCAGGAAGGCTGGTAGGCAGCCAGGCACCAAGGCTGGCAGGCAGACTGGCTGGCAGGGAGGCTGGCCAGGAGGCTGGGAGGCAGGCTGGCAGCAAGGCTGGCAGTCAGGCAGACAGCAAGGCTGGCAGGGAGGCTGGTCAGGAGGCTGGGAAGCAGGCTGGCAGGAAGGCTGGCAGCAAGGCTTGCAGGCATGCATGCAGGCAGGGCAGGCAAGGCAGTCAATGCATCTGGCAGCAGGTCTTTCCTCCGAATGGTGACCTGCTTCCGAGCTGCTTCCCTTTATATCCGCGGGGCTTACGCAATGCATCTCCCCCACATGCGCAATTAATGCTCGGCATCCATTAGGCTTCCGCTGTGCATCCGCTGTGCATCCGCTTCATCCGTTCCGCGTCCGCTCTGCATCCACTGTATCTGTTCCGCATCCGCTTTGCTGAGGTCCCCCAGAAGGCTAGCGGATGTGTCATCCGCTCCAATCCGCTTCCTTCTGCTGGGCTTCCATTCCGCTTCCACTTTCCATCCGCCCTGCATCCTCCCCGTGTCCGTTCCTTTCCGTGTTATCCGCTCTGGTTATGTAAATTTTTGCCCCTTTTGAGAGCGAATAACAACGGATGGAACATTTTTCTCATCTGTTGCGTCCTTTTTACTAACGTTTTGCATCCGTTGGGCAGTGTGACAGGGCCTTAAGGAATTTGGAGTTGATAATATTCAGCTCTGTTACTTCCTTGTCATACTGCATTTGTTGGATTGCTATTTGGGTACTGTCAGTGAAATAAATGTGGAGATTTCTTAGCTTAGTTTTTCACAGATATGAGAACTGGGTAGACAGCCTAGAGAATATTATACCCTCTTATTGGAAATAGCCTTGGAAGTTAAAGTGATCCTAGTTGCTCAGATTGAACAACTTGTTTCTGAATAAGCTATAGTAGTATGGTTATTGTTGGTAAGCTTTTTCTATTGATTACAGCAGGACTGCTTTTAAAGGTAATTTAGAAACTATTGCTCGTGATATTAGCAAGTAGCTTTAGCTAATTGCAAAATGAAGAGAAAAAACATAAAATTAGAAGATTACACTATCTTTCTAGAAGAAAGATTGAAGACCAGAGGTGGTATTTAGCAGGTTCTGACCAGTTCTGGTCAACTGGTAGCAGAAATTTTGAGTAGTTCAGAGAACTGGCAAACACCATCTCTGACTGGAGATTTTACAGTATTCTTCCCCTGCCACACCCACCAAGCCATGCCCACAGAACCAGTAGTAAAAAAAATTGAATGCCACCACTGTTGAAGACTCAGTATTTACATGAAATAAAAGAATGTAAAGTAAACTTTACCTAGAAACAATTTTGTGATAGGAAACCATGAACATTCTTTTACAGTTGTTCCACACCTTCCTCAACATGTGAGCTCCATTTGGAGTGGAATGAAATGGGAGGTTGTCTCACTGACCTCTTATTTATGGAATGCCATAGGATTTAATAAAGGGAAAGTAAAAAATGTAAGTATCCAGTTCCAGGCCAGGGCAAACTAAGGAACTGTATCTGTGTTCACTTAGGGTTATAACGGTCTCCTGGTTCTATCTGAACCAGAGTTGCTAGGATTCAGCATGGACATATGTTGCAAAGCCAACACTGACACAAATTACAGTGCTGGATGATTTATGTCTGTGGAGTTTGCTGTGGTCAAAACTGAGTCTTTTAGTGGAAAATCACTTAAATATTTTAGGTTTAAAATATTTAAATAAGGCAAGGAGAAATTTTATATGTATATTAGCTATTTAAAAGATGCAGAGAATAATAACTATAGATGGATGGAATTCAAAAAAATTTAGCAACAGGCTCTCTGCATGGTCATAGTAGGCTTGGCCTAGCCAGCCTCCTGCACCATGGTGGGAGGGCCATTTTCTCCCTCCCCAGGCTCCAGAGCTTTTCCTCGAGCCTCCAGGAGGGCAAAAATGGCCTCCCCAGGCTCCAGAGGCTCTCTGGAAGCCTTCAGGAGCCTCTGGGAGGCCCATTTCCCCCCTCCCCAGGCTCCAGAGGCTCTTCAGAAATGCTCCGGAGGCCTTCCGGAGCCTCTGGGATACCCATTTTTCACCCTCCCTGAGCTTCCATACGAGCTCTCCACTTACCTGGGATCCAAAACAGGTTGCATGGAGACTCCTGGAAGGGGCGGGTGGGCTGGGCCGGATGGGGCCAGCCAGTCATTGCAACTACTGGTTCGCTGAATCAGATATAAAATTAACATCCGGTTTGCCTAAACCAGTGCGAACTGGTAGCAGCCCACCCCTGACTATAGATTGATCCAATACAGTTAGGCAAATCCCTAGGAAATTTTACTTATTCATACAATAATTTAAACTATCCATTTCCATGGAGGACTTGAGGAGGTTTACAATTAAAAAATAACAAAGCTAAGAAGAACATCATTTTCATATAATCTAACTAAGGCAGTCCTTAGTACCATCACATTTCCCATAGAATATTAAAGTTCAAGGTGTTTTGAGAAGATGAGGCTTTTCCTTCAGGAAGCAGTTATTCCAAAGAGCAATGGTAGCCACCAAGAGGCCATATTGTTGATTGCCCAGCCAGCTTATCTCCAGAAGGTGGAGATTTCAGAAAACTTTCTCACGATCTGGGTGGGAAAAAGGGTAGGTACCTCGGTAGAAAGTTAAATATAATTTTAAAGTAATAAACAGCACTTTTAATTGGACACAAACTGTTAGGTAATGCAGTGATTGTAGCAGAGGTGTAGGCCCTGCTAAATATGCTACTCCCAGTTAGCTGCATATCTGGACCAATTGAAGCTGTTGAGCCATCTTCAAAGCAGCCCCATATAGTGGGTGTCACAATTGGCCTCTATACCTTGTCTATAAAATGAAGGATATATTGATTATTGATCTTCATGTAATTCACTTTAAAAACCCTCACAGTTGTGACTAGGAGAATTTTGAGTCCCTGATATAACCTAAAGGAGACATCAATTTTTGTCATGAGGTGCTTGAGTTCTCTTAATATGTTAGTTATTGTAGGAAGTGTCTATATTTTATCTACATTTGACTAATTGTATTCTAATACTACAGGGAAGGAAACAATTTTTTCTTAGTAAGCGATTGGAACATAATAAAGGTTACCTGTTTGTTTGTCAACAGGATGAAATAAAGAATAGTACAAGAAGAAAAAAAACCGGAGACATAAGTCAAAGGCAAATATGTATTTAATTAAAGCAAACATAAAAATTAAAGTTACATGTTGAATCAATAAACAGGATTTTTTTACATGCATTTTGAACAAGACAGATCAGAATCTTGTGTGATGAAGACATAACGTGTCATAATAATTAGAAACACAGACAAAGGAATGGCTCATCAACATGCAAATGTATGCAGTTCTGGTGATTCAGATGAGGCAGAATTCTACCTCCTTTTTTTTTTTTTGCTTGATTCATCTTCATTGCTAATCATCTGAAGGCTGCCAAATGTTCACTGACACTAATGTATTATAGGTCAAGAGAGGCAGGTCTTCACCTATTACCCCCACAAACAATATGCTTTCCTTCCCTGTTTCCTCTTCAGGATTTTCAGCAATTACTGCCAGATGCAATCAGACTCCTTGAATAGGAGCAACTGGGGCTTGTTTGTGGCTTGGATTCATTAGAATCAGGAGGAAGAAGAAAGGAATAAATTACTTAATTGCACAAAAAAGTTGCAGCCAAAGTGTTGGTGAGAGAAGCTGATTGTGTGGATGTGTATGAGACTACTCTTGGAATGGAGGATCTTAGAATAGCTGGTAGTTTGGCCCGGCAGATTCAGACAGACTTGGGTGTCCTCCAAAACAGATGGCTCCACATACCATCTATTCTTCCCTTTGTCAGGTTTTACCATTTATTTGATCTTGCTCGTCTATGAAGCTGGTTGTATTAGATGTAACACAAATATGCATTCAGATCATACCCATTTACTCCTGCCTCCCAACTTTCATCTTTATCTGTCTCTCTTTTTGTTTTTTGATGAGATGATCAAGTTGAACAAAGCCCTTGTTGTCTTCTTCCTGAATGGCAGTAGAAAGAAAATGATGGAAAATGTGACTATCACAGCCCATGCATGCAGACAATTTCCCATATGTTTTTGTACAGTTCTTCCTTTCTTTTCCTCTTCCTCCAAATTCTCCCAAATTCAACAAATGTTCCTAGGACTCCCATGAAAATTAATAATTATATCCACCTCTGAGAATTTTTTCCCTCTCAGGTTTCCTCTATCAAGATCTATCTCCGATATTCTTTTCAGGTTCTAGGCCATGTGTGATACCTGTGGGTGGTTTTGAGATCTTTTGAACACATATGTGTATACAAATGCATATTGCTCTGTGAAATTATCACTAGAAATAATCAAGTTTTATAGTTCATTTAAAAATACAATTTCTTAGCAGTGTATTTTAAAAAAAGATTTTAAAACTTTATTAAAAAAAGATATCAAATATTAAAGGTAATAGCAGAATCCCTCATTTTGTCAATTACCACCTATAAAACAACAAACCTTAATTTCTTAAGGACAGAAAATTGACCTTTTATTACAAATCTGAAAAGAACATTTAGGATTTGCTTTTGGTCGTTATTGGAGAATGCAGCAATATGATTAAGGTTAGGATTTGGTAGCAGGAAAAACTGTAGTTTCCCCTCTCTTTACTGATGCAATTAAATTTAAAATAGTAAGAAGAACTCTGAAATTGGCAAACATAGATATTTATTTGAAGCTATAACTAGAAGTTTCTGTGACAAAGATAAACATTCCTTTTGAGGAATATTTGAGGAGTTCTAGAACAAGGTGTCCTCCATAGATTTCTCCATTAAACTCCCCAATTTCCCTCCTGTTCTTCATGTAGGACAGCTCTCCATTGATGACTAGAGATAAAAAGAAAACAAATGCCTGCCTGCTCCTTTCCTAACTGGGGTAGAGGGACAGAAGAGATGAGAAGGTAAAAATGGCAAAATGGCAAGAGAAGCAGCCACATGGCTAAGTCCTTCTGGTAGTCATCAGAGGAGTCTGCTGAAGTATGGGTCTCAGCTGGTACTCAGTGATGCCAACTTCTGGCTCTCTCCTTACAATCAGAAAAACAGTCTGCTCTAATCCAGTACTGGAATATGTTCTCTATTATGAAAGTATAAACTTCATATCCCAGGGTTCCTCAGGACATTAATGCTTGATGTTCGGATTTTGTTAAAAATTACTGGTTATATATATCTCAAGCTATATATATCACTGAATTATGTCTTTTTGCTTAGAAGGATCACAACCATTTAATAGTATATTTTTCCCCATCATTTCAAAAGTCTTCTTTCAGGGATTTTTTCAAAACTGGAATATGTATGTATTCTATTTTGCCTTTTAGGAACATGCTTTAGTTTTGAGGAAAATATCCTGGACAGGTTCGATCCCCCATGGATCTATTGGCCAATGATAAGGCCCAAATATATTTATATATTTTTAATAAAAAGTTTTCTATTCCAGTCAATAAACCTTGCAGCTGACTCTAAATGTATTAATTGGCTAAGTGTTTTTATCAGTGTTTCCTGGGGTCACATAGGAGTCTCTTTGTATGATCTACAAGGGGTCCAAGCAGAAAAACGCACTTTCAAAGTTTGAGTGGCTGTTGATTGGTCCCTGGGGTTTTCTCTACCAAAGAGCGTGACTGCATTGCAGGAAGAGAATATCCATGTTCCCCTCCTTTCACACTTGTATAATGGCACAGATGGGACTGCCAGGCTGAAGAATAGCAGGTGGGCTTTAACACAAGGCAGTTTTACTTTTATCATTGTGCTGAAAATGTTATGTGGCTCTGACTCCAATGTTCATTAAGAGTTGAGGGTCCTCACATTTAATAAGAAAGTTGTTGGTATAAAGAGATATGACTTAAGTGACAATATTCCCTAACTACTGTTTGACAGATACGAATGAAAACAAGTAGAAGGATGCTAGCTCAATCATAGAGGAGGTGCAATACTTTGCATGCTGAAGGCCATATAGTACTTGTTGATATCTTCACTTAAAGAATTATCAAACATGTGATAAAAAAGATCTCTGGAAGCCAACTGCTAGTCTGAGTAAACCAAACTGGAATAGATGAAGTAGTATAAGACATTCCCATACATAGTAAATGAATTCACATAAGGAATAATATTGTAAGTTGCCATATGAATAATGTCAAAATTTATGCTTGAGTATTCAAAAAACCAAGCAAATCTGAGCCATTTTAAAATATGATATTGAAAGTTTATGTTTTTTGGGGTCACAGAATATGACTCATAATATGACTCATATTTTCAAACTGGTTTCAAACTTACTGGCATAAAATGAGTTCCTGAATTCTCTTCACACTGTTAAATGAGTGAAGAGTTATATTATGGGAAACATTGTGATGATGAAGTAACAAGAAAAGGATTAAAAAGGTTTTTTTTTTTTAACCTATATATGGATGCTGCTAGTTGTGGATGGTAGACATTGTCTCACTAGTCTCAAAAGATTCCTCAGGAACTTATGTTGATGGGTGAATTTATTCACTGTGGCTGGTTCTATTACCTCTTTTGTTTTGACATAGTTAATGCTTCCTGTTATCATGAATCTTCTCTTTGGCTGTATTTTCCTGTGGAAGTTTTATCTTCCAGGTGTCCAGTGGTTGACTATTTTGGTAACTCTTCGTGTGCATGCAGCCAAAAGAATATTTGTTCCACAGTTCATCCATTTTATCTCAATTATTATGAAACAGATTGCTGTTTATTGAATGAACTGATGCATCAGTTAGGTTGATTAATAATAGCATATCTTTGAATACAGCTTCTCAGGTAAAGCCAAGAGTTTAAGGGCAAGTATATGATTTCCCCCTTTGCCTGAAATGAATAGAACCTTATTTTAAATTAGTACTGTGATTTTAAAAAAATCATTAAGTTTTTTACAAAGGAAGGAGCTCCATTAAATTCAATGGTGCTTCCTTTGCCACAGAATGAAAGAGGAAGCTAGTCTTTATCATGCCATCACTTGGAGTGAGGCATAAAGTACCCACAGAGTTTTCATGATGTATATTTGATTGGTAAAATAAAGGAGCAGGAGCATTAAAATAAGGAGCAGGGCTCTCTTTATATAAAATAATCTTTGCAGGAAGAATCACCTCACTAATCATTTTGGTTCTAGGGTCCTTGGTGGTCTCTCTGTTTTCATTCCAGCTATTTTTTTGGCAGACTACCATGTTAGAGTACCCAGTATGAAAAAAAACTTTGAAATTACATTTCAACTGATCTTTGATATCATTACAACAATGTTACCTTTTACTGAATTTCATTGACCTCCATCATTTATCTAATACTCTATCAAAACTGATCAACAATTGATTTCCAGTGCAATAACATGGGAAGGCCCAAAGGCTGTATTTTGATGCATTGCTTATCCAATCATAAAAATATAGTTTTGGAGACTTCTGATGAAACATATTCCATGACACACCTATCAAAGTCTAGGAAACCTCCCTTTATGAATAGTTGCTGCTGCTGATAGTATCATCATGATAAAATGGATGTTTCCACCACTTCTCTGATTGTAAACACAATCTAATCAAAGTGTTGGCGGTGCATTGTTATTTTATGAAACAAGTGCTTAAAGATATCATAGATATTATTATTCTAGGCCAAACCTATCCAACTTGTAACCTACCAGCTGGACAGGCATTGTGAACTGGCACTTGAAATTGTTGTTGCTGTTGTTACTGTTCGTCCCAGGTACATTCATACCAGAAATTTTATAAAGAAACATGAAAATGGCACTTGCTTCAGTGGTTTATGTTGATTTTTTTTTGTTTTAAGTGCTATATAACATCTTGTACTTAGGGAAGAGATGCCTATTTTTTGAAGGATACTATCTGATTGCCAATACATCATGCATTTGAGAATTGAATTGTTTGGAATCCTTGTGAATATTTTTGGCACCGTGTGGTATAGTCCAGTTTTATTTTAGAGTTAGAAACAATGCTAAACAGTGCTGGTGTAGCCATTTGTCATAATACTACATAAATGTTTTCTAAAAAACCCTCTGTCTTGTGGTTTTGTTTTTCTTCAGTTAATGCTTTTCCAGTCTTGCCCTCCTCCCAAGTTACTGCTACTATTTCCTCCTGAAATATACATCCGATAAGAGGTGATATCATCACCAGAATCTTGTAGTGATATACAATTTGTTCTGTGTGGAACTTGGTAGGTTCCAAGTCTCTCGTTCTGATTGGCTGAAAAGGCCACTTACGGATTGGTTCCTAGTGAACCAATCCGTAAGTGGCCTTTTCTGCCAATCAGAAAGGGAAGCCGCCAAGTGGCGGGAAGAATTAAACAAGTGTCACTGGCCACAAGCCAACAGGCAAGCCGCTATATAAAGGGCTGCCGCAGCTTGGGCTAAATTCCGTATCTTTTGCCTAGCGAGTTAAATAAAAGAGTTGTTGTTTGGAATCCAGTCTCACCCGCTTCTTTTCAGATGGAACACAATTATTCGCATTTAATAATAGTATGAAGTTCTGAGAGCAAATAAAATAACTGGAAAGAGGAAGAAACAGGTGATAGGAAGACAACTTCACCGACTAAGAAAGAATATAGGTGCAAATGATTTCCAAAATGATGTAGTTTTATCTTATTTTTAAATGTTTTTCTTTTCACTTTTTGTTATGTTCCCATTCTTTTCCTAGAATTATGTGAAAAAAATAATAACTAGAGATGAAATCATATTTTGTGGGATATGTTGTCCCATATTCTGTGCAGCTGTGCAAGAGATTAGGGGAGCAGGTAGATTAAAAAGAGGGGCATTCCATGCTAGTGCAATAAAAGCAAAGATGTAGGAACTCTGAGAAGGAAGAAAGAAGATCAAATGAGCTTTAGCTGGAAAAGTCAGGGTTTTCAGAGCTACAACCAAAGTTAAAATACAAGATAGAAACCTTAAACAAAATTAAAAAAAAGTAAATCTTGCCTTCCTCATGTTCCATGGCAAAAGTCTTTTAAATCTATAGAAGCAGAAAGCACATAATTTGCTTCTACACTCATTCATGCCTCTTTTTTCTCAGTTCTCAGTTCAGCAACATCAATTCAGTCTAAGCTATTATTTATTGCAAGACAATTGACTGTCAGTTGGAGACCACACAAAATATTTTTGAAAGGGCAGAAACACCTAATATCACACAAGTGGGTAGGGCCTTGCTCCCCTCCCCATTTATGGTTTTGTAAGAGTTTTGAATCCCCTTTCCAATAGCTTTTCCACCTATTTTTTGGGTGGGATGGGAAGGGCAAGGCCTGAACATTAGTGGGAAATATCACCTTGATGACTTGCTGCTGATTGTTCATGTTCCGTCTGGAAAAACGCGAGGTAGACCGGGTTCCAACAACAAAGTCTTTATTTTATAACACAGTTGAAAAACGGAATGTTGGCTCAAGCTGCGGCAGCCTTTTATAGGTTTTTCTCTGCCGGCTTGTAGCCAATGACAGGTATTTAATATTTGCCGCCTTTGAGCAGCTATGTGGATTGGTTCCTTTTGAACCAATCCCCATTCAAGTTCTTTAGCCAATCAGAAACCTGTATTTAGGAGTCTACTATTCTTTATACAGAACACCCCTCCCCTCTTGGCTTAGTCCTACGTGGTGACGTAGTCGCACAGGTAGGTGGGGCTTCTTTTGACTCGACTGGACTTGCGCGGTTCATTCCTGTTGAAGACTTCGACCGGTTTGGATGGGGTTGCTGTCTCTCTTGTTCTTTCCCATGGAACCGCCTGGAAGGGTGAGTCAGCCATTTTATTGCCACCTAGATTTCTTAGGCCGGTGGTGTTGCTGCTCCCTCCTGGTCTCTCCGGGCAGGTCAAGCTGGCCTGGCTGGCCCCTTCGTCTGGACTTTCCCCACGATTGTCTTCTAACTGTAAGTCTCTTTTATGCTCTTTTTGATTGCTATTGTATTCTGTATTTAATTTTAACGGTTCTTATTATTTTCTCGTATTTGCCCCCCCTCTTTGGTTTGGTTTTCGTCGTTTTTTAATATTTGTGGTTGTGTGTTTGTACTTCTTTCGATGTTTCGGGAACGAAGCTGGTCTATGTGCTGCTTCCATTCCCTGCCGTCGTGTATGGTTAGTCGGTAGGACCGGGGGCCTGTAATTTGCATGATTGTTCCTGGTAGCCATAATGGGTCCCCGGTAAAATTTTTTGCATAGACTAGGTCGCCTATTTGAAATGTCCTGAAACGGGTGGAGGAGTCGGGGGGGTTTTCTGGTGTATAGTTTGGGTGCAATCTGTCTAGTTGCGACCTTAGTTTTCTCCCCATTTGTAGTTCCGCCGGACTTTTGTTTGTTATGGTACTGGGTGTGATATGCTGGAGGGTGAGCAGGCGATTTATTTTATCTTGGACATCCCCAATGTCCATTCTTTCTAACCCTTCTTTTGTAAATCTAACCATTCTCTCTGCCCTGCCGTTCGCAGCCGGATGGGCCGGCGCAGTTAGGGCATGTCTGATACCTAGGGAGGCTAGGTATTGTTTGAATTGAATGCTCGTTAGCTGTGGCCCGTTGCCGGACACTAGGACGTCCGGCAGGCCATGGGTCACAAAGAGTTTGTCCAGTTGTTTAATAAGGGTTTCAGTTGTCGTAGATGGCATAATTTTAACCTCTAGCCAATTTGAGTATGCATTTACGACAATGAGGAAAGTATGTCCCTTAGTCGGACCCGCAAAGTCGATGTGGATTCGTGACCAGGGGCCTCATGGGGTTGTCCAGTCCCTTATGGGTGCTTGTGGAGGGGAAGGCCTATTTTTTTGGCATTTGTTACACGAATTTACCCAGTATTCGATGTCCCTATCTATACCCGGCCACCAGACATAGCTTCTAGCAAGGCTTTTCATTTTAACAATTCCAGGGTGGCCTTCGTGAAGCATATTGAGTACCCTCGTTTGTAATTTGGAGGGGATAACAACCCGATCACCCCATAACAAACAACCCTTTTGAATTGAAAGTTCAGTTTGTCTGGTCCGGAAAGGCTTAAAGTTCTCAGTTTTTTGGTTTTCCGGCCAGTCTTTACCTACCCAATTCAGTACACAGGCAGTCAATGGGTCCTTTGTGGTGGCTCTGGAGACATCATTTGCAGATATGGGCAGATTTGGGCATGTCTCTATCTGCAAGGTGGTCATCGTTGGTGCCGGGTTTTCCTCTATAATTGGTAGCGGAGTTCTGCTCAAAGCGTCTGCATGGGAGATATACGAGTAGGCTGCTAGGAATTCTGACCATCTAGTCATTCGTGGGGATAAAATGTTCGGGGTTGGTTTGTTTCCCACCAAAATTCCAAGTAGTGGTTTATGGTCCATTACTATTACAAATGTTCTTCCATATAGATATTCGTGGAAGCGTTTTACTCCGGCGACAATTGCCAGGGCTTCCCTTTCCAATTGACTATAATTTCGCTCGGCTTTAGACAGAGTCTTTGAATAGTATGCGACGGGTGCCTCTCTTCCGTCTGGCAATTGGTGACTCAGGATGGCACCGACTCCAAATGGTGAGGCGTCGCAGGTTACCGTCAATGGCAGTGTGTTGCTAAACTGGATGAGAATGGTGTTTGATGTTAATAAGTTTTTTATTCTTTGGAAAGCTTTCTTTTCTCTATACCCCCAAGTCCAAATTGTTTTCTTATCCAGTAATCGGTGTAATGGTTCCGCTATTGTTGCTTTGTGGGGTAGGAACAAGTTATAAAAATTTATTAGTCCCAAAAATGCCTGCAGTTCAGTTTTATTCCTTGGTTCTGGTGCGTCTTTAATAGCTCTGACTTTTTTTTCGGTAGGGTGTATGCCCTCTCCATCTATCAAATATCCCAAAAATTCGACGCGATCAGTCATTAGACAGCATTTTTCTTTCTTTACTTTAAGGCCAGATTCTCTGAATTTATTTAGGACATCTTTAAGTCTTTTCTTAAGCTGGGTTGCATCTTTGGCCGAAATTAGGACGTCGTCGAAGTATGGTACGACCCCTTTTATACCATTTAACAGGCATTCCATGAGACTCTGGAAAACGCCTGGGGCTACGCTTACTCCAAATTGGAGTCTGTTGCACTTGAATGCCCCTTTGTGAGTCACTATTGTTTATGCTTCAGCCGTTAAGGGGTCTACCGGGAGCTGTTGGTAAGCTTGTGCTAGGTCTAGTTTAGCGAAAACTTTTCCTCCCCCAAGAGAGTGTAATAGGTGTTGCACGACTGGCACCGGGTATGTGCTTTGTTGCAGCGCGTGGTTCAGGGTAGCCTTGTAGTCGCCACAGATTCGAACCGACCCGTCTGGTTTAATCAGCGTTACAATTGGTGTTTCCCATTTGGCCTGGTCGACCAGTTCTAAAACCCCTTGATCTATTAATTTATTTAGTTGTTCCTCTATTTTTGCTTTTAGAGCAAAAGGAACTCGTCTGGCCTTTAGTCTTTTAGGGGCTACCTGGGGGTCTAGACTAAAAGAAATTGGGGTCCCCCGATACCTGCCTAGGGAGCCATCGAAAACGTCCTGGAATTCTTGGATCAGGTCTTCTTCCCAGTCGGTTGCAGCCACCCGATCTACTCTGGTCATCCCGATGCCCAATGGTGCGAACCATTCGATACCCAGGAGGCTTGGTCGATCTCGGTTGACTATCGTTAATGGTAGTACTGCAACATGTTGTCTGTAGGTGACTCGGAAATGTCCTAGGCCTACTACAGGAATTCGGTTTCCTTGATAGTCCTTGAGGGTTAGTTTTTGTCTCTGGAGTTCCTTGATCTTGATGTCTGGGACCAGTTTTTTGAGGGTGTCCCATGACACCATTGATAGGAAAGATCCAGAGTCAACCTCCATTTCACAGGGGTTGTCTTCAATTTTTACAATTATTTTTACTTTCTTCCCACTTTCCGTCTGAGCGCTTCCGATAGTGAAAGTCTGGTATGCTTCCTCTCGGTTAGTGGCTTGCTTGTTTCGCTGCCACTTTCTCTCGGATAGTTTTGGCTCAGTCTTTGTTGGGGAGTCGCTGCGTCTTTTTGGGCTGTAGTTCTTTTTGTTCCTGCAGATTCTCTCGATATGCCCCCTTTTCTTGCATGCTCTGCAAATGGCATCGAGGAATCTGCAATTGGTTCGAGGATGGTTTCCCCTGCAGCCAACGCATTCCCGCCAATTTCTGTTTTTGCGCCCTTTCTTGTTGGCATATAGGCGGTGGATTTCATCGTCTTCCTCCCTGGATTCTGACGTCTTGTCGATTTCTTCATAATGAGTGGTGGTGGGAGATTGTTTTTTCCCTCTGGCCGGGCTTGTTTCATCGTTGTTCGCGTTAATTTTTTTCATTTTATCCACCGATTTTTTCATGACTTTAGCGGCCGAGGCTTCTGCGATAGCTTCGGCTACTGATATGTTGCGTTTATTCAGTAGCTTGCTCTGTATATTAGAGTCTCTTAACCCCAATATTACTCAATCCCGCATCGCTTCATCTAAGTTCAGAAACTTGCACGCTCCCCCTATTTGTCGGAGGGCTGCCACAAAATCAGTGATGGTTTCGCCTTCGTTCTGGTCTCTCCGATAAAACTCGTGCCGCTTTATTAAATTTGACACCACTGGTGCATAGTGGGCCTTTAATGTTCTTTGGAGCTCTGTCCAAGTCAATTGTTTTACATCTCGGGGCTTCGCCAAAGCTTTGGCCATTTTGAAGATTGTGGGCCCACAGTGTGTCAAGAAAACAGCTCTCTTGTGCTGGTCTGAGATTTCCTCCATCTCGTTGCTCTCCAGGTACATCTGGAAACGGTCTACATAGGATTCCCAATCCTCTTCATTGGGATTGAAGGGTGCGGGCGGTGCGTTGTCTCCAGCCATTGTTCTTCGTCTGGTTTTATCTGTCACCGCGTGCTCAGTCTCGCGTTTAGGACAATCCCACCCTCATCGCCAGTGTTCCGTCCAGAAAAACGCGAGGTAGACCGGGTTCCAACAACAAAGTCTTTATTTTGTAACACAGTTGAAAAACGGAACGTTGGCTCAAGCTGCGACAGCCTTTTATAGGTTTTTCTCTGCCGGCTTGTAGCCAATGACAGGTATTTAATATTTGCCACCTTTGAGCAGCTATGTGGATTGGTTCCTTTTTAACCAATCCCCATTCAAGTTCTTTAGCCAATCAGAAACCTGTATTTAGGAGTCTACTATTCTTTATACAGAACAGTTCATGGTAGGATTTCAAGGGACTCAGGAGGATCTAAAAGAGTACATATGCATAGCTATCCAGAGTTGCTTTGAACTGTGAGATGAGTGGCCTATAAATTTAATAAATGAGTACATATGTAAATAAATAATTGGATGGTAGTGTTCCTGTTCCTGTTTTATGATAGTGGAGAGGAAAGCTGATGCTGTGCCTTCTAGGATGTGTTTTGATTGGTACTAGTAGGTATAATCCATAATTATTGTTAGTCATTGTTGATTACATGTATTGGGCTTGATCAGACAGTGACTCAGTGACTAAATTAATAGATTGTGCTAAGCCAGGATATTTAAGTGTAAACTGAAGATGCCATAAAAGGTAGGAAACTCTTCAGCATCCATATGCTTGAATGAGGCACTTGTGAAGAATTTTCAAATGTTCTTATCTGTGTATTATTTTTCTGGGTAGTTGACTGGCCAATTCAGTCTGTGACTAGAGTGGAGCCATCTTATTAGTTCCTAAATGAGTTTGTTTTTGAATATGAGTTCTAGTCTGAAAAAGTTGGGGTCACTGCTATCAGCTAGCTCTTTCTCACTCTGTGCCTGTGTTTTCCATCTCCTGTTGAAAGATAATGCTACCTGGGATGCCTGTTATTTCCCTGAGAGAACATTTTGTGCCCAAGAGTGATAATGAGACCCACCAAGTTTGTTGCTTTGTTCAAAGCAAGATGTCATCCAGTGCTTGTGGTTGGAGATGGTTACTCAGGAAGGTTTCTAATTTAGGGCCTTAATTTTTATAAAGCATGAATTACAAGAAGTCAAAAGAATGATGCAAAGAGCATTTAATAATGCACATTCACAAAAGAAGTGGTGTAACGACATTAATTAGGCAAGTCTTGCGTAAAGATGCAATGTAATTATATATTTGAGACAGTTAATTAGGGAGCTACTTAGAAATTTCAGTGAATATTAAGGTAATTATACATAAATACTATAACCATTAAGACTGCACCCATAATGAAAGCAATAACTAATTACATAAATAACAGCATACTTATGTTTTTACATTACAAAACCTAACAATACTTCCTCTTTCCCCATCTCCCCCTTGCCATGCATATGACAAAAACTTCAATTTCTGCTTCAGATATTCTTGCAAATTGTTAGGGAAACAATGAACTTCATTCTTATTTTCTTTTTCTCCTAAGATACTCAAAAACACCTGTAGTGTGAACACCTAACTGCTTGGAATAAATATAATTATCTGAAGAAGCGACAAACTGGCTTCATAGAGAAGTTAAAATAAAAGCAATAAAATTAATAATTACTAATCCTAAAAGCTTTCATTTTGCTTAGAGCTAGTCTGATCCAACCTCTTGCTTTCCTTAGTGGTCAACTAATCCTAGAAAGGACAGAAAAGGCCTCTGAGTACAGTAGCATCATCTTGTTTTGTTCTCCAGCAGTTGACATTCCAAGACACAATGTCTCATATCTTGAAAATTGTGTAAGATTATTATAATTAATAACTTTTGAAAAATGCTGTGCCCTTATCTCAAAGCAAAGTAGACCAGATCAATATTGCAGAACTTGAATTCCTGAAGCACCAGCTATATAAATAAATATTCATATTTTGAGTAACTTAGACAAAAAGAAGACATTTATTTTCACTTGTTAGTCCTAAAACAATTACACTTACTTTTTTCTTCCTTTTAAAATGATAGTATAGGACCACTAATGGTCCTAGAGGATATTCCTCAGTTAGGTATACTTGGGGTTTTTGAGGACTGAAGACTAGATAGAACTGGAGGCACTAAGTTGGGAGAAGCTAACTCCAAATTGATACATTAAACAATGGTGGAAAAAACCCAACAACCTCAGTTAGAAAGACTTCACCATATCAGCCTATTTACCCAGTGTACATCAAATTGCTGGGGCTTCTAGGACACAAGGTATTTGTGTCTATTTTACATTGATATAATTCCATTAAGTTCAATGGAAGTTGCTTTTGATTTAACTAGGTTGGATTTAAAAAATATAGTTGTGCCCTTCATGGTGATATATTGGCAATACTTAACAGTGGTCAGGGTTGTTATAAAGAAAACAGAAGAGCAAAGGCACACAGATAGCCAATAAAATTATTTAGTAGTGCTTGTATGTTCTACAGTAGCTTACAATACAGTAAATCAGGTTTCGTCAGCAAATTGAAAGAAGACTAACTTGGGCCTTTTATGATTTGATGGAATACTTGCCATAAAGCTATGTAGGAAGGAGATGGGGTATTGAGTTGCCACCTTAAATATTAATACACTTGAACTCTGCACATAGAAATATCTTGATTATTTGTTATTTAGATATAGAACATAAATTGTGAATCTAGGTTTCTAAAGCATATCATTCTTGTTAGTATTGTTTTTATTGCAGTTTTTAAGGGGTGTCCAATATGTCCTAGACTATCCAAGAAGTTGAGGGGATTTTGTACAATCTTTCCTGGAACTCAGATAAGGGCCATTCTGGGAACAGAAGAGCCATGTGTTGGATTCCGTCCATTACTTTACCAATTGCTTGTCTGAAATGAACATATTATCATATCATAAGCATATAGTATATGAGAAAATATTTACCTAATGCTCTGATTCTGATTTGTTTCTTCAATTTTTGTATCTTGTCTCAGATAAAACAGATTGTATTGATTAGTGGCTGATTTCAGGGATGCTCTGTCTAGCATTTTCATGGTCCATCTGTGCATCTGTGGTGAACAATTAAAGGTGCCTGATTTTGACACACAAACCCTGAATACCTTGGTTTGTACTCTAACTTCAAATTGAATTTATAATTTGGAATATCCTGTGAGCACAAGTGAAGGCATGGATCCTCAGGTATTTTTATTCATTTAGACATGTGTCTGAATTAATACAACACATAGTTTACCCTTATTTTCAGCCAGATTAGGAGTTGTCTTTGAAAACAATGTTAATTGCTTAGAAATAATTAAATGTTTGAGCCATTTAACATTTATTACACATCACAATTCTTCAAGTGCAATATGGTATGGGATCAAGCTGCTGAAATATAGTCTTTGCACATATGAATTTGTGAGAGATAAAAAGTGGAGGCCTGCTGATGTTTCCACTGATAGCTGGCAGAGATGAAAGACAGGAATTTCTTGGTGGGATGGTGGAATCCTTGGAAATCCTCTTTGGAAGATATAATCTGCACCCTTCTGGTGTCTTTTAGGCAGATTCTTAAAATATCTTTGTTAAAAGTTGGCTTTTAATTGAAGTAAGATAGGTGTTTGTTGTTTTTCCACTGACCACTCTAATTCAGTAGCTGACTGAACAGATGAATTGATTTAATTTTTTGTTTATCTTTCCCTTTATGATTTTTATATTGGAAAATATATTTTGTATATCACTTAAAAATACTGATTTTAAACAGAATTGGAAGAGAATTTCACTTTGTTCTCATTTTCACTATAGTGGCTTAATTCACAGTATGAATTATGAATTGAATTGAAAAGGATATTTTTTTTGGAATGTGCACTGCACTTCCCTTGATACCTCCAAAATTTTAGGAGGTGGAATAGATTCTGGAAGACCCAGAATTGTAGTTCTCTTGTGGGAACAGAAATTGGCTGGTTGACACTGGGCCAATGGCCCTTTCTCAGCGCCCAGAATTGTTATTTGAGGAGAGAATATAATACAAATTGTCCTTACTGTACAAATTAAGATGGGATATACATCAATCAAATAAATTAATAACACATAAAAATAAAAATGTAGATATTAAACAAAAAGCTCCGAATGAATATTTGTGTAAATGATGGAATAAATTTGAAGTGTTATGAATGAGCCATTCCTAATTTGAAAGGCAGTTTATAAATCTATTCTTCCTCTTGGCAGACCCCATATAATTTTAGATCAATTATATCAATATTTTCTATATATGTGAGGCTGGCGTGAGTGTCTTAGATTATTGATCTTGTGACCATAGGATACTTGTAGTGAATAAGTAGGTTGTGTGATTGGACTAACATCCATGGTAAAGGAGCATAGAGCTTGGAAACTAGGGAGTATAGCTTGTTGTGGCATATCAATGGGCAGATAGAGATATTGTGTGTGTGTGTGTGTGTATGTATGTATGTGTGTATGTGTGTGTTAGACTGTTTTGGGAAAGGGGTCTCCAACCTCGTGGTAATCTTCTCTTCTGACTTAGCAGCACTATTGTGGTGACCTAATGATTGGATATTGATTCACCTGATCTTAAGGGGCTAATGTTAAACACCAGGTTTCCTTGTGTAGAAGAATGAGGAGATAATTCTGAAGTAGGCTCCTTCCTGGCCTAAGATATCCTGGCTGGTTGCGTGATATCCTGATTTTTTACCCTGATGCCTTAACCAACTAATTCTCTGTAACAAGATCGCATTTATTTATAACCTGATGATAGACAAGCAGGAGAATTTGGAAAATATTACTGAGACCTAGCTGGGCAAGGAGAGCAACATTGCCCTCTCAGAAATCAGTCCAGCCAGTTTATGGGTTTAGCATAGCTTCAAGGCCAGGTCTGCTGTATTTATTTAATGTAATAAATAAATAAAACTTGTAAACAACATTCAGATGAAAATAAACATTCTATGTTCTAACAGAAACAGTGTCATGGTTTTCACTAGTGTTGAATTTTTCCTCCAGAACTGTGGAATTTTTAATGATGTAAATTCTAAGCTGTGATAAATCTGAAAATCCAACACACTTTGTGACTGTTCCGAAATATAGTTTTCCAAACCAGTTATTTTGTAGGTAGCAATGTATTACAAACACTGAGAAAAGAAAAAAATCTGTAGCTTTTCTTAATTTCTATGGACCAGGATAGATTTTCTCACTGAACAAATTCTAGTTGATTGTACCTCTCTAAAATGTTAACTGTACAGTACAGTATGTCTTCATATCAAAGATGAATGCCAAAGAAAGTATGAAAAAGAATGGCTTCTTCTAAATTACCTGCCAAGGAAAAAGATGCCGAGTGAAAAGGAATTATCTCTAATACTGTTTTTGTGGCCGTTTTTTGGCTGGTGATGTATACACAGGTCTACAGACAGATTTCTTGGATGGTTGATTGTATGGAATGGCCTGGGTGTTTTGCCAGGTAGAACTCAACCAAGAATTATGCATATTCTCTGACAGTTTTAAAAGAAATGCACACAATAAAGCTTTTGGCAGTTCCAAATTCAGGCTGCTGCTTTTTCCAGTGGAGAATAGGCTGATTGTTACCATTTCTTTTTATAATGGAATGATCCAACTTTTCTATTCTTAATTAATTTTCTTAAATTTTCTCTACCAGGAAGGAAAGATCATTTTTGGGGAATTATCTATATTTCATAATTTTATTTCATTGCTGCACAGCATGTCTTCATGATTGTATCTTGAATACTTTATATGAGGCTTATTCATTGTTCATTAAATGTACTGCATTTCTTGTATATTTGTAAGGGGTGATTGTGGTTAAACTGCTATTTTTAATGATCATTTCAATAAAAAAAGGTGGGGAGTGAACTAGCACGTTTACAACTTGCAATTGACAGTAATTATTATTACAAATAATTGAAAGAAAAATATAATTTCTACAGAGTTAACAAATAAATGCTTGTTTTATTTGTCAGGTTTAATTTAATTGTAAAAAAAAGAGAGATATAACTGATGGGGAAGCACAGAAAGAAAGAAAAGGACTTTAGACAGATCTGCTGTATGTTTATTAACAAACTAAGCTTTGTTTTACAAGAGAATCTTACTTCTACTCCAATACTAGTGCGACTGTATCTGGACCAACCTTATAAATGGAAAGAATATAGAAACCTGCACAGAAACAAAATGTATGAATCTGTCCAAATATTTATTATAATATATGTGTTTGCTTTAATTTTACTCCTGATTAATCAATCATGTTTTATGGTTTAGTAATCCAGTTCAGGTTTACAGCTAATGATTTTAGTTCAGGTCCAGTTAAAAAAAATGTGTTTGTTCTGTTTGTTTAGATGACTTTCAATTTTGTTTTGACACCTTCTATCTAAGAAGAGTCTTTTGCAAAACTGCTTTTTCAAAGGTAAATTGGTATCTCTTGATTAACTTACATTAGATAAATTTTGCAAAGTGACGAGATTGTATCTTAGGAGAATGCTTCTCACTCTTTAATGATTTTTTTGAGGAAATCTAAATACATTTTTGGGAATGTTTTGGTTATGTTTTGCTGGTTTTACTTTTAAGAAGGGAGTGATAAGCACAGGAGAAGGAACTTAATTTAATCTTTTGTTGTTCCATAGTGGAAAGCAATCTCTCCTATTTATCACACAAGTTTCATACAAAGAAGAAAGAAGACAGTGGCATCTGTAAACATGGTGGTGGATATGGCATTGTAATATAAGCCCCACCTCTGTAATAGGTGTGTAAATATTCCATGTGCATATCCTCAACTTAGAGCCACAATTGGGACTGGAATTTTGATTGTTAAGCAGTGCAGTTGTTAAGCAAGTTATCACATGACCTAATTTTACAACCACTTTTACTTTGACTGTTAAGTAAATCACCATGGTCACTGAACAAATCATGGGGCCATTAAGTGAATCTGGCTTTTCCCATTGCCTTTGTTTGTTGGAAACTGGATGGGAAGGTTGCAAATTGTGATCATGTGGCCGTAGGCTGCTGTAACCATTATAAATGCAAGATAGCTCCTAAGCATCCAACTCATGTTCACATGACCTTAGGGATGGTGTGATAGTTGTACCTTTGAGGATGGAACATAAATCACTTTTTTTCACTCTTGTGATAATTCCGAAACATTTTTAAACAAATGGTCATAAACCAAGAACTACTTGTACAAAGGAGTACTTTTGGATTGCAACTTTGTGGCCACTGCTTTCCCTGTTCCAACTGTTTCCTTGTGAATGCTACTGAAAGTAGTATGGAAGAACCCTACTAGTGGTAGAATTTGATGCAGTTTCTATAGTTATCTGAGTCCTGTTGCCAAAACTTGGGTTTTTTTTCTCCATTGTTTACAATGCAAAACTCCCATAAATGAGGACAATTAACAATATGGGTCCACAGAGGTTTGCAATAAGCCCCAGTGATTATACTCAGTCAAATAAAATAGAATTTATTTTTTTACTGAGGTTATTTTTTAATATGTAACCCACCTTATTATTAGATCATTCTGTTTCCTTGAAGAATAACAGAATAACAGAGTTGGAAGGAGATTGGAGATCTTCTGGTCCACCCTTCTGCTTAGGCAGGAAACCCTATAACCTTGCAAACAATTGGCTGTCCACTCTCTTCTTAAAATCTTCCAGTGTTCAAGCATCCACAACTCATGGAGGCAAGTCATTCCACTGATTCATTGTTCTATCTGTCTGGAAAATTCTTCTTTGTTCGAGGTTACTTCTCTACTTGATTAGTTTCCATGCATTGCTTCTTATCCTGCCCTCAGGTACTTTGGAGCAGGGCTCTCCAACCTTGGCAACTTTAAGACTTGTGGACTTCAACTCCCAATGTTCCTCACTGGAAGGAACATTCTTCCACATTGGGAGTTGAAGTCCACAAGTCTTAAAGTTGCCAAGGTCGGAGAGCCCTGCTTTGGAGAATAGCTTGATTCCCTCTTCTTTGTGGCAACCCCTGAGATATTGGAACATTGCTATCATGTCACCCTTGTCCTTCTTTCCATCAAACTCGATATACTCAATTCCAGCAACTGTTCTTTATATGTTTTAGCCTCCAGAATTTTAGAACTATGCATTAAAGAATTACAAAAGCAATAAACAATAAAATCACTCAACAAATAAAATATAAAAATGTAAAACATACTTCATTTTAGAAAACAATCTGACCTTGAGCAGTTGAAATACCACAAGTTTGGGCATTATTTTTGTCACCAGAAAATTGAGTTAGAATTAAAAAAAAAAACAATATAAATGAATCAGGACGTGAGAAAACAGGAAAATATTAAGATACCATAATTGTGGCATGAAAAATATGTAGGCTCTTGGTGGTTGTTGGAGGCTTCTATGAAAACACTTGTTTAAAGTATACATTTGAAATGCAGATTTTTTTAAATGCCAAAATTATGTCTGGTGTAAATATTTTTCCTCATCAGATTTTTTTTTAAATATGACTTACTTCTCCTAATTTTTCTAGCATATTTTTAAAACTCTATTTTTTTTCACAGGAACTTCCAATTGACGAGGAGATGAAAAAATGCAAAGATAACCTAGCAGAAATTAATCTTAATAATTTGCCTTCTGATTAGTGGATGTTCTGTGACCAGCTCTACTTCAACCAATGTTATGCATCAGATCACCTACTCCAACCATTTCATCACTTCAACATTTCAGAAATGTTCAGAAAGAACTAGGCAAAATCATTAATAAGAAATATCTACCCTTGAAGCTGGTGCGAAAGAGATGTCAATAGAAGAAAGCTGAAAAAATGGACCATTCAGCAAAAAATATACCTACCTACCTACTTACCTACTTATACATATACATACACACACACACAATTTCCTGCTATCTTCTTATGCTTTTCTAAGACCAGAATTTGTTAAAACTGTAGGCTTTTATTGGAAAGGAGGAAACAGCTTTATTCTGTGCATGAGCAATGACTAATTCTTGTTTTTGGGAAACTGGAGACTTCTCATGCAGGAAGTTAGAATTAGAAGAGGCTAACATACTTCCACTTTGGAAGGATGGCCATTTGTCATGTAAGACAAGGGGAAGTTATATTAGCAGTTTCAGCTGGATGAAGATAGGATGACTATATAGATTTTTAAAAAGTAATTGAAAATGAACTTAATTTGAACAATGAGTGCAAAGGGCAGTCATAGACGTATTGTTTGGCTCACACTTAAATAACTTCCTGTACTTGACCAGAGGAGCTAGGAGTAAAACAAATGTTAAACCTAAGTGGTTACAAAAGATAATTTTATATTAATCCCTTTCCCTAGATTCTGATTCTGATTCCTAGATCGTAATAAATAGGTTCTTTTTTCCCCTTTCTTAATCAAATTTGTAAAGACATTTGTTTATCTGACAACTCTGGGCAGCCAACAGTCCATATAAAACATCAACAATATTAAAAACACAAACATAACAAGTTGAGACCATCACTTTAAAAACATAAAGTAACTATACTGTATATCCTAACTGGAATTCAAACAGACTGGCCTCTAAGCTTGGGAAAAGAGCCAAGTCTTCATGTCCTTCTAAAAAGGCCTGGTAGGGTTATCCATAGCTCAATTCAATTCTTTCATTCTTTTTAAAAATTGTTTTTGGGATATGTATTGGTGTCATTTGAGAGAGAGAAAGGAATCACCCCAATTCAGTACATGGATGACTTGTTGTTAACTGGGGAGAAAGAGAAGGAAGTGAGAGCGGCTTCTGTGAGTCTGTTGAATTGGCTGAAGAAGCAGGGTCTGAAAGTCTCAAAAGAGAAGCTTCAGTTTGTTGAAAAAAAGGTGAAATATTTGGGACATTACATTCAGCAGGGAATTAGGTCCTTGGACCCTGATAGGGTGAAGGGGATCATGAGCTTGGCTCCTCCCAGGAACAAGACAGAGGTGCGGAAAGCGTTGGGATTATTGGGGTATTGTAGAATCTGGGTAGACCAATTCACAGTGTTGGCACAGTTTTTGCATAGAAAGCTGCCTGGAAAGGGAGAGCACATAGAATGGGAGGAGGGAGATAGTGAAAGGTGGGAAGAGCTGAAGAAGGCATTGTCAACCGCTCCGGTTTTAGCCTTGCCAAACCTAAAATTACCATTTCATTTGTATGTGGCGGTGGCTCAGGGAACAGCAGTTGGAGTCCTTGCCCAAAAGAGGGGGAGGCAATACCAGCCGGTAGCCTTCCTAAGCAAGGGTTTGGAGCCGGTTATGAAAGGATGGCCAGTTTGTGTTCAGGCCGTGGCAGAAACAGCGATGTTGGTGGTGGAGAGCAAAAAGTTAACCTTTGGGGGAGCTTTGGTGGTGCATTCGCCTCATCAGGTCAACTCAGTGTTGAGCCAGCTGGCTACCACTTGGATGACCGAAGGGAGGATATTGAAGTATGAAACCATTTTGAGAACCAGTCCTGATGTGGTAATAGGAACAGACAAGAATCTAAATCCAGCAGAATTCTTGGAGGGGAGAATGCAGGCGTGGGAACCGGAAGACCATGATTGTCTATTGCAAGCGGATCTCATGACGAAGGTTAGAGAGGACTTGGAAGAGACTCCATTGGAGAAGGGAGAGAGGTGGTTTATAGATGGATCTAGCAGGGTGGAAAATGGAAAGCAAAAATCTGGGTTTGCAATAGTAACCGGGGAAGGTGGGATAATAGAGAAAGGGTCACTCCCAGGTGCTTGGTCATCCCAGAAATGTGAATTGCTTGCCTTGATCAGAGCCTTGGAATTGGCTGAGGGGATGGAAGTAACGATTTGGACTGATTCCAAGTATGCATAGGGGGTGGTGCACACGTTTGGGAAAATCTGGAAAAAAAGAGGGTATATCAAGGTGGATGGGAAGCAGATAGAGCAAGTGCAGTTAGTAGAACAAACCTTAGAGGCATTGCAACTTCCCAGCCGAGTATCAATTGTCCATGTGAATGCACAACAGAAGGAGAACACACCGGAGGTTGTGGGAAACCGATGGGCGGACAAATGGGCGAAAGAAGCTGCAGGGGAGATATAGTTGGTAATGATATCTATACCAATACTGGAAAAGGAGGACGAGAGGGAGTGTTAAGCCTGGGTTCCCCAACCAGGGTTAGGTAAACAAGCTAAACAGAATGTGCAGCCTTAGTCAGATAGGCACACAGATAAATGAGTGAGCTAAGCTTGTATGT
>BLBF01000018.1:41324908-41353683 GCA_015471245.1 Laticauda colubrina | reverse complement strand
TGACTAACGCTGCACATTCTGTTTAGCTTGTCTCCCTAACCCTGGTTGGGGAACCCAGGCTTAACATTGACCATGGGCTTCTGGGAGTTTCCCGTTCCATGACTGGTGCCAGTTGGGGGGGTGTAGGCCTTGATTTTTGGCAGTCATGGCATGTTGCCACCCATCGTTCAATGTCTTTGTCTGGCCCTGACCACCAGACATAACTCCTGGCCAGGGGTTTCATTTTGACTATGTCTGGGTGTCCCTCGTACAACATGCACACTTCTTTCTGTAACTTTTTGGGGATTACCATCCTGTCCCCCCACAATATACAGCCTTTTTCAATAGACAGTTCAGTCTGTCGGTTGCGAAAAGGTTTAAAAGTCTCGCCTCTATTGTCGACCGGCCAGTCCTTACCTACCCAATGCAGGATTCGAGCTGTCAGCGGGTCTTTCATGGTAGCTTTAGCGATGTCTGCTATGGTTAGTGGGAAATTTGGCCAGGACTCGATTTGGAGAGTGGAGACCATGGGAGCTGGGTCGCCTTCTATGTCGGGCAGCGGGGAACGGCTCAAGGCATCTGCATGAATGATGGTCTTTCCTGGCCGATGTATGAATGTGTAATTGTATGCAGCGAGGAATTCTGACCACCTCATCATTGTTGGCGACAGAATGTTCGGGGTTGGTTTGTTTGCTGCTAGAATCCCTAGCAGGGGTTTGTGGTCAGTGATAATTGAAAATGTCCTACCATATAGGAATCTTTTGATGTCTGCAATGATTGCGAGGGCTTCTCGGTCGAGTTGTCTGTAGTTCTTTTCAGAATTTGACAGTGTTTTGGAATAGAAGGCGATTGGTGCCTCTCTGCCATCTGGTAGCTTGTGACCCAGGATGGCAACAAGTCCAAAAGGCAATGCATCACAGGTGACCGTCAATGGCAAAGTGTTGCTGTACTGAATCAAAATGGTGTTAGAAGTTAATAAGTCCTTAATGTTCTGGAATGCTGCTTGTTCCCGATGGCCCCATTTCCAGACAGTTTTTTAATCTAACAGTCGATGTAAAGGTTCTGTTACAGTTGCTTTTTTGGGCAGGAAGACATTGTAGAAATTTATGTGACCTAAGAATGCTTGTAAGTCAGTTTTGTTCTTAGGTCTGGGTGTGTCTTTGATTGCCTTTATCTTCTTTTCAGTGGGGTGTATCCCTTGCTCATCTATAAGGTATTCTAAAAATGTGACCTGATCAGTGGCTAGTTTACATTTTTCTCTTTTGTCTTTAAGCCTTGCTTCTCTGAAACTTCGCAAAACTTCTTTTAGTTGATTTTCTAATTGTTGTGCATTTTTTGCTGATCCTAATACATCATCAAAATAGGGGACGACTCCTTTGATTCCGTTTAGAAGGCACTCCATGAGGCTTTGGAAAATGCCCGGGGCAACGCTAACGCCAAATTGAAGTCGGTTGCACTTGAATGCCCCTCTGTGTGTGACTATAGTCTATGCCTCTGCAGTCTTGGGGTCAACTGGTAGCTGTTGATATGCTTGTGTGAGATCGAGCTTTGCAAAAAAATTTCCACCTCCTTATGAGTGCAATAGGTGTTGTGCTACCAGTACTGGGTTCGCACTTTGTTGGGGTGCATGATTTAGGGTTGCCTTATTGTCTCCACAGATGCGCACTGACCCACCTGGTTTGACAGGAGTCACAATGGGTGTTTCCCACCTGGCATGGTCGATTGGCTCTAATACCCCTTGTGCTGTGAGGTTGTTTAGTTGTTCGTCTATTTTTGGTTTTAAGGCAAAGGGAATGTGTCTGGCTTTGAGCCTGATGGGAGCTACCTTTGGGTCTAGGCTGAATGATATTGGGGTCCCCTTGTACTTGCCTAGGGTCCCATCAAATACATCTTGGAACTCTTCCAGCAGGCTCTCTTCCCAGTTGGCCACAACGATGCTGTTGATCCCGGTCACTCTGATTCCCAGAGGTGCGAACCATTCGATTCCCAGCAGGCAAGGGCGATCACGGTCGACGATTGTCAGAGGCAGCACTTCAGCATGGTTTTTAAATTCTACTAGGAAATGTCCAAGGCTCACTACCGGGATTCGGTTTCCCTGGTAGTCTTTTAATATGAATTTTTGCTGTTCCAGTTCTCTTTGCTTGATGTCTGGTATCAGGTTTCTGATAGTGTTCCAAGATACCATTGACAGGTATGATATGAAGTCTACTTCCATCTCACAGGGCTTTCCTTTGATTTTCACATTTATCCGGACCTTTTTTTGCGTTTGTTGCCCTGGCATTTCTGATGGTTATTGTTTGGTGTGTTTCTTCTCTGTCGTTCGTTCCCCGGTTTCTCCTCTCTCGGCTCAATCTGCTTCTGGTTTGTCTCTCTTCGTTTCTGGGGGGGGGGGGGGAGTGCCATCACATCTTTTTGGACTATAGCTGTTTTTGTTCCGGCAGACCCTTGCAATGTGCCCCTGTTTTTCACAACTTCTGCAAATAGCATCTAAGAACCTGCATTCTGAATGCGGGTGATTTTCTCCGCATCCAGCACACTGGAATTCTTGCCTGCTTCTTCTTTTTTCCCACCATTTTCTTTCTGACTGAAGCCTATGCATGTCTTCATTGTCATCATCAGTGTCACTTGGGGAGTTGAGATCTTCATGGTGGGCAGTCACTGTGGGCTGTTTCTTGCTTCCTTCCGCCCTCTTTTCTCTGGTTTGATTCAGCAGATCTGGAATGGAGTTCATCTGGCGCATAGTGGCTGTGGATTTCTTGGCTGCTTCAGCAGAGGTGGCTTCTGCGATGGCCTTGGCCACTGTGATATTCGGTCTGTTTAGCAGCTTGCTTTGGAGTGTAGCATCCTTCTATCCGAGGACCATGCAGTCTCTCATGGCCTCGTCCATGTTCTGGAACTCACAGGCTCCTCTGATGTGTCTTAGGGCTGCTACGAAATCTCTGATGATCTCGTCTTCCCATTGGTCTTGTTTATAAAATTCGTGCCTTTTGATCAGGTTGGAGACCACAGGTGCGTAATGGGCTCATAGCATTCTGTTCAGTTCAAACCATGCCATCTCTTAATGTCTCTTGGTTTAGCTAGCGCCTTGGCCATTTTGAAAACGGCTGGCCCACAGTGCGTGAAGAATACAGCTCTCTTCCTCTGGTCAGTTATCTCCTGTAGCTCGTTGCTTTCTAATAACATCAGAAAGCGGTCAATGTACGACTCCCAATCTTCTTCGGCTGGGTTGAACAGTGTGGGTGGCATATTGTTACCAGCCATCTTGGTCACTCGGTTCTGGTTGCCGCGTGCTTCGGTCTCGCTCTTCTAGGACGATCCCACCTTTGTCGCCAGTGTTCCGTTTGGAACTAAGGTGCGCGAAACTGGGTTCCAACAAACAGCTCTTTATTAAAACAATTTAGTGACTTGTAACGGAACATTTACCCAAGCCGTGGCAGCCTTTCTTATAGCAGCTTGCTTGCGGCTTGTGGCCAATGACAGTTGTTCAAGTGTTCCCACCGTCAGGCGGGCCAATCGGAAAGGCACTTAACTGACCAATCCGAGAACAGCCTATTCAGCCAATCAGTTTGAGATATTTGGAGTCTACCAAGTTCTATACACAACAGACTCTTTCTCAACTAACTTATCATAATCAACTATATAAATTAGCAGCATCTTCTATATCAATTTTTCCATCTATTCATATGAGAGGGTTTTAAAAAAAATATTCCACCCCCCTTGTCTTCATTCTGTGTTTTATTGGATTTTTGATAAAGACAGTGAATTTCCTTGTTTTCTTTCATAAACCTGGGAGGAAGGTTTATGAAAGAAGTATTATTGAATTAATACTGTAGGAAGTATTAATTTTTTACCAAGAGTATGCAGATCAGCTGACTCAGCTAGTTTGGAAAACTCCTTATGAACCCAGTCATTTTCACTGGAATCACATATGAAAATTTCACTTTTCCTTCTTTTTTTAAAAGAAGACAGTTCTTTTTCCTTATTTGTGAAAACAAATTGATGGACTTAGCACATTTTGGATGTTTGCATTCCAAATAGCATTTTGGTTTGGATGGTTTTCTGTACTCACTGGATCATTCTGTGTGAAAGATTACATATCATCTGAAATGATGATCTTTACCTGCATTTACAAATTCTTCAAAATATTTGCAAGCCTACAAAGTCTTTATTTGCTTAGTCCCTCTTATTAAAATGTTATTAATTATGCTTCTAATAACAATTTTCAACCATTTACCCATATACAAGATGAAAATGAATGATTATGTGATTAAACAAACAGCAAGCTGCTGAAATAGGGTGACCTGCACTATTCTTGCATTTCGTGTATCCATGATTTTGGTCTATTTTGTGCTCTTTTACATATACACAAAATGGGCTTTTGAAGAGGCAGTGAGTAAGATTTGGAGGCTGCCTGATTGCTGGTCCTTTGCCTGAAAGCTTTTGTTTCCCTCCTTTGACCAGAGCACTGGAGAGAATGTGGCTAAAATGCAACATTTTGGACAGAGATATGTTTGGTATATTATCTAAGGACCATTTGGTTTTGTGTATTATCAAGGACCAAGTCTGGGCGATGCACCCCACTTTGAGAAACATGACAGTTCACACATATTATCCCCGATTCATCTCTTTCATTCCAACTGAACAATTGATTTTGCAGGTGAAATTAGTGTTTATGTCATGCTTGTGGGCGATACATGTGGGTCACTTTATTGTTCCAGTGGCTCAAATTGCTCCTTAAAATCAAGACAGACACCCTGATGATGGTATCAGCCGGGTAATGCCTCTAATATAGTCATATCAAACAAAGTGTGCTCTGATGTGCCAACTTTCCTTTTGTGCAGCCACAACGCATGCTGCCAAAACATATTTAAAAAGCATGTGTGAACTAGGTGACGGCAGCTATGACTATCTAAGTTATTGCTTGGCAGCTGAAGATACTTCCTTGATGCTGTGGCTGGCAGAGATCTCTCTCTATTTGCCTGTTCTTGTTTGAGAAACTGAAGCCACCCAAAGCAATGCATCATGCGGCCATTTGCTACTGCGAAAGCCGCTTCAGCTTTGCAAAGTCAGTCTCAGGCAGCAGCTGATATAAGTCATATTTCTTTTGGATAGTGTCCCAATATGTTTCCCCCCCTTTCCTCCCTCCCTCAGATGGGTCAATATGAATCCAAGAAACCTTAGACTCATGGATGGCAAAACGGCAAATATACACACACGCACAATAACATCAACAAAAAAACAGTGGCTTTTCTGTGCTATTTTCATGTTGGCTCCAAATGAACAAGTACAATATAGCCAGCTCCTAGCCCCTGCCAATCCTACATCTGCTCTTGAAAACCTCCAGCAAATAAGAATTATTGTGGGATTGTTTAACCAACGCTTACAATATACATACTTTACTTCTTGCTTTTCTTTTCTTTTTTTCCTTTTGCTGCTTCTCTCTTCATGGTGGTGGCAAAGGTTTGGGAGATAATGGGCAATGATAGTCACCAGGCATTTGCTTTTTCTTTTTCTTTAAGGGGGGGATTGTTTTTCGGGATGGGGGCAACAATAAGCTTACTTTGTCTGCTGGCAAGTGAATCAGAGATACAAAATTTATTTCACTGTCTGCAGCTTTGGGGAAAGAGTCCATCCTGGGTTTGGTAGTTGGCTGTGGATTTTAGTTGCTGCGGAGTTTTTTCTTATTCAGCTGTCTGTTAAATAATTCATTTACCTCATGGATGTTGTGTTTTAGGAGACATTTTCTATTCTTTTGTTTCCTTGTCTAATTCAACCTGTGTGGATATGTGCTTTAATTTAATAAGACCACCTTGTTTGAACTGCAATGAATATTGAATTATAACATTCAGAGACACCCCTCCCAATACATACCTATTTAAACTCACGTGTTCCACATTATTATTACATCTATCACATCCACATCTGACAAAGAATCAGAAAAACACACATTCACACCACAATATATTATTTGATGGTGCCACATTTTACATAAACACCATACACACACTCACAACATATACGAGAAAGAAGATGGGAGGGGGGAGTCTCACCCAGGATGGACAATTTTATTAGGGCTGCCTTGCAAGGACAGTAGTGTAGTTTCTGTCCAACCAAATTGTTTCTAGGATTTGATTGATTATACCATGCAGATTTCCCCCTGAATAACAGGGTTGATAATAGAGTTGATTCCTCCAAGCACTTTATTAGGAAGTTGATTTCATTATGATCAAAAAAATACTTAGTCAATTCCAAAACATATTTTTCCATTAAAGGGAGATTTAAAAAAATATTAAAACCCAAATTCCCACTTCTGCACTTTATTTTGGTTCTTGGGAAAGTTTCTTTTGTTTTAGCCCCACCACAGAAGTTAATATTTCTTAATGTTTACCCCCAATTATCTCCTGCCTTGTTTTTGTTTTGTTCCTTTAATGGAAGGCAAAATAAGAAGGCCTGGAAGGCACAATATTCTGGTGAGGCTCATTCTTGTGAAACATGCTTAGGGATATTAAAAACAGGAGATGGGGCCAGGATGAAAGAACAGTATGTTTAACTTTATTTTCAGATATAATTAATATCAATATATAAATATTAATTTTCAATGTATTGCTTAATCATTTCATCTATTCTACCAAATGAAACATAGTTTGGTTAGGAAATCTCTAAGTGAGGAAAGCACCCTTTTCCTAACTTCTGGATTAACATAGACACTTCCTTTCTGTTGTCCCTAAAATATATCTACTTATTGAAATGATGTGAAAATGAATTAATTTAAAGTTATCTGAAATCAAACTGAAATGTTTTGCTTTATGCTTTGATCTACTTTGACATTTAGATCAGATTTGAAAAAATAGTGAGAAATTCCTACAACTTTGTTAAGCATGCAATGAGTACTGGACTAATGATGTGGAACTGACTCGCCTCAGAAAACCTTTTTTTTTAAATAATCATAATCTGGGTTTCTGTAAAATGAGAAGGGTCATTAATGGCTGAAATGAACATAGAAGTTGTCCTAACTCTGCAAGCATTTAATTAAAATCTGATTCTATGCCAGACACTTGGATCAAAATGAATACAGTTCTGTTGGTGAGTTATAATATATATTAATTCTGAATACTATTTTGCATTAAGAGTATGTATTATTCTTTTCCATTAAATTTTTTTTTTGTATGCCTCCTAGAGTAGTGGTAGCTAACCTTTTTGGGCTTTTGTGCCAAAAAGTGCACTTGCACGCCAGCACCCAGAAGACAATGCCCCCCCCCCCCACACACACCCTGTGCATACATGTGTGACCCCCCTGCTGCACCCTTACTTGCACTGCATCTCTCCCTGCTGATTTACAGTCCATTTGAGGGCTTTTTTGGCCTCCCGGAGGCTTGAGGGAAGCCTCTGAAGCCTTTGGAGGCTGAAAAACAGGCCCATTAGTGATGAAACGTGTGGCTGCATGCCATAGGTTCACCATCACAGCCCTAGAGTCATTTATTAAACTAAGACGAGATGTGTGGATGTGGATGTGGATGTGGAGTTGAAAATAAATCCTGGAGCACCGGGGAACTTCCAGAGGACTGGAAAAGAGGTGTTGTAGTTCCCATCTTCAAAAAAGGAAAAAAAAACCAGAACCAGGAAACTATAGACCAACAGCCTAACATCAATACCCGGGAAGATACTGGAAACGATAATAAAAAAAGAGATCTACCAATATCTAGAAACAAGTAAAGTAATAAATAGTAGTCAGTATGGGTTTGTTAAAAACAGATTATTTCATATTATTTCATTCTTATTTCATTTTTCAACACAATGACTAAATTAGTAGACCAGCAAAATACTGTGGATGTAGTTAGATTTCAACAAGGCATTCGACAAAGTAGATCACAATCTACTTCTTAGTAAGCTAGAAAAAAGTGGAATAGACAGCACCACCATGAGATGGACTCGCAAGTGGCTGACAAACCATACTCAGTGAATAGTCTTTAATGGGTCTAAGCAGGGGTAGGATTCAAAATTTTTAACGACAGGTTCTGTGGGCATGGCTTAGGTGGTAGGTATAGCTTGGTGGTCATGTTATTGGCTGGGCATGGCCAACTCAATATCACTCACATTGAGGCACGCCTGACCTCTCATGACTGTGGGTGTGCTGCAACAGTTGTAAGTGTAAAAAATGGTCATAAGTCACTTTTTTCAGTGCCATTGTAACTTTGAATGGTCACTTCACACAAGCAAAGTACCAGCAAAGGAGGGGAAAAAAACCTCCAGAGACAGGAACTCCAGTCCTGGCAAGAATCTAATAAGGGTTAATGGAGAGTCAGTTTCTGTAAGCAACACCAGAATGCTTTCTTCCTGCCTTCCTTACAGGATTAGGTCAGTAATTTCTTGTAACAACTGGTTGTCCGAACTGATTAGAATGTTAACAACCGGTTCTAGAGAATAGGTGTGAACTGGTAGAATCCCACTCCTGGATCTAAGTCTACATGGAGGGAAGTAAGCAGTGGGGTGCCACAAGTTTCTGTCTTTGACCCAGTATTCTTCAGTATCTTCATTAATGACTTAGATGAGGGAATAGAAGGGGAACTTACCAAATTTGAAGATGATACTAAGCTGGCAAGAATAGCTAACACCCAAGAAGAAAGGCTCAAGATCCAGCTGGATCTTGACAGATTAGAACACTGGGCCATATCTAACAAAATGAAATTCAATGTAGAGAAAAGTAAACTTTTCCTACACTTAGGCAAGAAAAACCAAAAGTACCCATATAGACTGTGTGAAACCAGGCTCAATAGCAGTAACTATGAGAGGGATCTTGGAGTCTTTGTGGACAATCAGCTAAATATGAGTCAGCATTAACAACATATACCACTTTATAAAGCCTTAGTAAGACCACACCAAGAGTACTGCATCCTGGTTTGTTCACCACATTATAAAAAAGATACTGAGACTCTAGAAAAAGTACTGAGAATAGCAACCAGGATGATTAGGGGACTGGAGACTAAAACATATGAAGAACGGGCTTGGCTAGTCTAGTGAAGAGAAGGACCATGGAAGATATGATAGCAGTCTTCCAATATTTGAGGGGCTACCACAGAGAGGAAGGGATCAAGCTATTTTCTAACGTGCCTGAAGGCCAGACAAGGAATAATGGATGGAAACTGAACAAGGAAAGATTCAACTTGGAAATAAGGAGAAACTTTCTGACAGTAAGAACAATCAACCAATGGAACAGCTTGCCCTTGGAAGTTGTGGCAGCACCATAACTTGAGACCTTCAAGAAGAGATTGGACTGCCATTTGTCAGAAATGGTGTAGGATCTCCCGCTTGAGCTGGTGGTTGGACTAGATGGCCTACAAGGTCCCTTCCAACTCTGATTATCTGTTAGCTATTAAATCTGTTATTTTTCTGAAATTACATTAAAATTTGCATCTGGAATTGGAAACTGGAGTTTGTGCCAAATTTTGTCTGCAGGTTTTGAATTTTTGCATGTGTAATATCAGTTCTAAAGTGCCATACAAACTTTGTATCCCTTGAATGACTTTTGAACATTGTATTTATCTTGTGAATTCTTTATTTGTTTTGCAAAATGATATCAGTAAAGCTGTAAGCATTTTGTAGATAAACTCATTCATGAAAAGTTTATTTTTGTTTCTTATTTCCTGGAATTATCTCCAAAGTGGAGATCAGTGCCTAGATCCTGTATTGTGGATTACTTTTTTTAAAAAAACTGCTTTTCAAATGTTGAAAACTTTTGGAATGGCATTTTTTAATTGCCATCACTGTCTGAGTCTCCTTCTCCTCAGCAAAAGTAGTTTTAAGTATATGTTTAAGGATTTAAACTTTTTTTAAAACTCTTTTGAATAAACATCAAGTGTTGATTTTGGGAGAGTTAGAAAAGGATTTCTAACAATCCACAGGGATCTGACTGTACATTTAATAGAAAGAATCCTTCCCTGGGAACATGCTGTCATTTGGAATCTTTACGGATAGGATAGGATATTGAACATTGGATATGAGAGTGAACTAGAAGAAACTAAAGATACAACTAAAATACAAGAACACTTAAAGTTGAGTTGTTAATACAGAATGGAGCAGAGTACTTTACATTTGATTTTTTGAAGAATATTTATGAATAGTGAAGTTAATTTAAAAATATCATCATTGATAAATGGTGCATCAATGATGTTCAGAAAAAGATAACCTCTGCTGGACAAGACTGAAATTGATTTGAATGTGGATTTAAACATGATAAACTATAGGAATGTTATAGAAAGGGATGATATACTGGATATGCAAATGAGGCTCGTTGATATTTTAATAATTAAAAGGGACAGAGAAATAATGTAACAGAAGAATTGATATCTTTTCCATAGTAGATTTATAAGAGAGACCTGTTTGTTGCTTCAGTTCTAGCACTGCATGTTACTGATTCCAGAAATAGGTGTTATGTTTATAGAGGAAAGTATTATTTTTAAAAATCAAGTGGCCATGAAAAGGAATCACTTGGGGATTATTCCATTAGTCTATTGAATACAACTGACTCATCTGAAGTATTATCAGATCATGTTGGTTCATAATAAAAAAAAAACCCATAATATAAAGTTAATATATCCCCTCCCCTGCCTTTTCTTCCTTTTATGTGATAAAAGGAAAAAAAATTAGTTAAAATCTGTATTAGCAGATTTCTGATTTCAGGTTAGTTGCAAATCTTTTTCAAAAGGCAACTAAACTTTGTTTTTCCTTGAAGACATTTTGCTTCTCATCCAAGGAGCTTCTTCAGTTCTGACTGAATGGTGGATGATTGAAGGATTTATAATCCTTGCAGTCATCTAGTCGTTAGCACTCTTTCTGAGGGTCACTGAGGCCACTTGGAGGTTTATGTGAGTCCTCATGGTCACCTGAATTGTGCTAAAGAGTGTAACTTTTTTGGAACTGCTGAAAAGCTTAAAATCAAAATATTTTTTAAAAAATATGTAACCAGTTCTGATTGACTTAGCAAATAATAATTGTACAGCATAGTCCATAGGTTTAATGTAACAGCAAGTCACTAAACTTTTAGAGTGAAGCTTAAATCTGCATTATTTGGGGGGAGCTGGCTTGTATCTTGAGCTTTGGGGCCAGCTTCATTTTCTTTTTTAAATTATGCAACTTTAAACCTAAATGACTGTTTACCATTGGACACAAACTCACCTATTACTTTTAAAAAATGAACAATGGTAACAGCACTGTAAAGAAAAGAAATTGAGAGAGGGGGTAGAAACTGAACATGAATCCATGATATACATCTTTCTACCTTCAAACTAGCACATACACATACAATTCCAAACAAATAAGACTAACAACAAGTATAAAGAGTGCTGATATCAACTCATACAATACAACTGTGCATCATATTTCAGCACAAGTTTTTGATTTTCTTCCCCTCACAGACTGAGAAAGCAATGCCTCCTGTTTGGCAATGCAGATGGATGGCTTGTATGTCACAGAAATGGTGACAGACCTTCACTGTTGTGGCATACGAATGGCACCAGTAAAATAGCAGCAGAACAGATGCTTCCACCACTGCCCCTGGTGGGGGAATGATGATGAAACAGAAGGGGCATTAGAGTTGGTCGATGGCAAATTAATCCTATTGTACTAGCAGCTGCATCTAGTGAGATGTTAGTATTCGTGCTTCAGCTCTTCCAGTACACCAAGCCCTGGTAGAGATGGTTGGAAGAGATGAGACAATGAAAGGTCATCAGTTTCCATGGAATAATGGAACAATAATGACAGGGGAAAGAAAGGGATATTCATGAATGCAGTCTCTCAATGTATCACTTTTTCAGGAGATAAATCCAAGCTGGGTTCTTAATAGCAACTTAATTTTTTCAGGTATAAGCTGTTGCCTTATTGGTAGGGAAAAGCAAGATTTTAGTTACCGCTTTTCTTATTTTAAAAGCTCTGGCAAGCCCGTTTGCAAATCTAGCATGGAAAAGTCTAATTCGATTGGCAAAAAGAAGGGGGAAAAGAGTATCAGGAAGACATTCAAATATTTTGTAAGAAAGTGATGGTTCTGGCATCAGATCAGTAGAATGGAAATCTCATCTTCAGGTTCCAAATGTAAAGCGTCTAATTTTGAATGATGATTGCATGAGATGATAGAAAGTCAAAGGTTTTGCAGGTTCTGTTTATATCCAATTTTTGTCTGTATGCCTGTGTAAACTACACCTGGCAGGTTGCATCTACCAAGCTAGAGTCTAATGGTTAAATAAGGGCCACTTTCTCCCCATCCTTACCCTTGTCACTGCCTTTTTTTCAACCCAAGATACTGCCAAAAAAAAGAGATTCTCTGAGCATTTACAAATGGTAATGTACCAACAATTGGTCTCTATCCAACCCAGCTATTGTAGGGATCTTTCAAAGAGACAGAACAGAGTTTGAAATCTCCTGCCAAACTGCTTTGCTGAGTTGAAGGACATTGTACTAAAGCTGAAAGATGGAGGGGGAGAAGGAGAAAGCATCATTCCTTCATTTAAAAAAATAAAATAAAACATAGGACAAAAGTATGCTGGAGAAGCCAAAACTTCTCCAGCATGCCATTGTTTTGTTGTGATCAGGTTCTTTCAGATAATGTAATAGATCATTAATGAGAAAATTGAGAAACTAAAGAAGGTCCAAGATACTTTGGAAGAAAAAATATTATAACCCCCAAATTATAAGGGAAACACCCTTTCCCAAGAAAGCCATGAGGACAGAGCGTACTCAGTAGCTAAAGAATGTTGAATACAAGTTAGAAAAGAAAAATGGAAACCTTGGGGGGAAGGGAGAAAGATTCTGAAATGGATTGTTGAAGGTTGGCTGCAGGAAACCTAAGCAGATACCCTTCTATCAGAAGGTGAGAATATGCAGTAGAATTGTGTTGTCAGAAACATAATCTTTAGTAGTGCAGCTTCCTGAATGTTTAAGGGAATCATAGATTTATATTTTGGGGCTCTTTTAACGGATCACAATGTAATTGCCAGCTAATTAAGAACAATACTGACAAATAGTTTGATGAATTAATGGATAAAAATTAATATATTTCAGCTAAGGTTGAACTTCAGGATTTCTTTCAGGAAAATAACATTCTCTTTCTTGTAAATGGTACCATTTTTAAATGCATTGTGTGAGGAATCAGATGAATCAAGGTAGTTGGCAAGAATATGAAAAAGCATCTTGGATAGCATTTTAAACTACTTTTCTGATACAAAGGGAAAAAGCCACACTGTAATTTTTTTTTGTAACATTTTAAATGGAAATACAAAAACAATACAAATGTATCTGTATGCCAATAATAATTATAAGCTATATAATATATCCATAACAAAATTATAAAAAGAGGGAGGGATTAATAACAAACCAACATGTTTGTATTTTGCCATGTTGTGAATTCTGATCAAGGAGAGCTCTTTTCTGTCTCTATAGAGAAATTTCAAATGTATTCAGCAAATCTTTCTGGCCTGTATATTGACAATATTGAAAAATTTTGGTGCAAAGACTTAAAAGAATAAAAATAGCTTCATAACTATTTGGGGTATGGATAATAAAAATTATAGGAAAATTGTGATACTGTATATGGAATATTTTTAAATAAGTGAACATGTTGCAATCACCCTGATTTAGGAGTACTTTATTTATTCATTGGTAGTATTATTAGACAAGCAATGTAAATGTCAAATCTTATCCATAGATTTAAACATGATCAATATTTAAAATATATCTGTCATGGTCATGTTCTTCATATCTAAATTGGTAACCATAACAATCTGATGACTAATTTCAGATTGCTATATACTGATTTTCAGCTCTCTGCAAGTTTATGTGTTGTACTAGATTATAATTCTACATTAAAATGATATTTACCAATGGAATTGTTTTTCCTTCTCTCCCCTTCTAGAAGAAGGTGGGGACACTCAGTTTTAAAAGATTCAAGAAGTTGACAGATGTAACATTTGATAAAAACTTATGGCTGTAATTCTATAGGTATAATTCTAAAAGTTTCACACTTAAATATTATATTCAAATTGCTATAATTTGTGCTAGTAAAATATGCATGAAACAAAAATACTTTCCCAAACAAAATCAATAAAAGAGTTACAGTGCAAATACATAGATTAATAGCATATAGGATTAATCATACAGATTAGTAAATTTACTAAAGGCTTTTATTGTTTTCTGTTAAGGTAAGAAATGTTGGATCCCAAGATAATAATAACTAGGGAAGGTTTGCCTCCTTCCTTCCTGTTTTTTTTTCTTTTATTCTTATGCCACATCAAAAAAAGGTATATCAAATCAACGCGATTTATGTTTGCAGATAATGTGGTGTAAAAAATTATGAGCTACCAGTGTGCAATTTGTTATATAGAAGATTCATGATAACACACTGAAGCTATTCATAGAAAGCCTTTACTTGCAATCCTTACAAAATAAATTGTTCAGCTTTTCATGGAATATTTCTGTTTTTGTGCCTGTTGTTTTTATTTTTAAATCTGAAAGAATTAAATATCAACATACCACTTCCTGAATTACAGGTTACTTTGGAATACTTTTAGGAATGATAGCCCTGGGATATAGCTTTAAAATTGTTTTACAAAACCATCAAACAACTTAGAAGCAAAATGGCAGTGCATTAGGAATTCCAATTTTAAGAACAGTTTGGAGGAATTGTATGAAATATGTGTTAATGTAAAATATTTAATATGTATACTTCTGGGAACAATTCATAATTCCATCCTTCAAAATGATTCGAATACCATGAATTTTAAAACAGATTTGTTTCTATGAATTACAACAGTTAAGTTTCATTTCATCTAAACATGATGATCACCAGTTTAAAGGAGTCTTATAAATATGTTTTGATGTTATTAACTAATGAAATTGGCATCTATTTTTTTCTTATTTAAGTCTATGCATGCATATATTATAGCTAGTATCAATTTGTAAAAGGCTGTTCACCTGCATGCAACTGAACACATAATCTCCTTTTAAAATGGTATTTGCTACCTACTATTTTTCTAAGTATTATAAATTAAATATTTTAAATTGATTGTCACTTTAATTGGAAGAAAGTTTTGAAATGCTTTAATTATCAAAATAGTTGTATAAGAATTGACCAAGTTAGTTTTACATAGAGGAAAATACATATAACATTACAATCTGATGAAAAATCTATTCATAATTAAAATATAAACAGTTCAAACAATTTTTTTAGTTGGGTTCTATACTATAGTTTAATGCTTTTTTACAACAAAATTAAATCTTAATTAAAAAAATAAGATAAAATTTAGAATAGCATTTCTTTACAAGGTCAATTTCCGAATTGACTATGCAGAACACTGTTTGTATTTAAATTGCACTCAGGTTTTCTCTTAGTTTCCAGCATATGGTGAATTATCCATATTCTTTTGTTGCTTCTATATCTCTAGGAAATTGAGAAGCTAAAAGGATGCTGCGTAGGTAAATATAATTACTGATGTATTCTGTTTGTGCCCATTGCACCGTATGGAATGGAACAAGAATTAACTGAAAGCCTTAATAAGCATTACAGTTGCTACATGCTGGTTATTTTTCCTGAATGAAAACTAGGTATTTAGTTTTTATTCAGTCTAAGGATCGATGATTATATTTATTGATATATTTTATTTCAGCTTGACATTTATGTCAAACTTTTTAAAAGGCATATTAATTATTTAGAAAGATAAGTAAAGGAGGGAGAAAATGGAAAAGGGCATAAAATGTGCCTGTACATGTTCCCCTGCCTCTCTCCCTAATGCCTGTCTTAATAAGGTATTTGTATTTAAAAGATGTTCACAAATAGTGGCACACTGCCTGCTGGCACTGAGCTACCACCCCCCTTTCTTTAACAATCATATGGCTTGATTCTGTTTTCCAGATCTTTTCCAAGAGCTGCTATTTGAAATAAAAATGTTTGTATCCATTTCCCTATTAATGGCCTCATTGTAATACAACCTGCTGCAGTTAAAATGGCGAAACAGATGCAACAATGAAAATTCAAAGTGATGGACACTCAGCTTTGCCTGTAAAAGCTGCTAACAATTTTGAGAATTGGAGTGGTATTCGGAGCTCTATCAGAAAGCATCACTGAAAAAACAAAACATCTATTTCTGAACCTAAGACAGGCCCAGATGCTTTTTTGCCTTAAGAAGCTAAGCTTCTTCTATCGATTAACATTAAGTATGGAATCATTCTCCATAACAGTGCCAACAGATTTTTCTTTGGGCTTATGCCATTGCTGGTGTTTCAGTAGTATTTTAAAATTAGAGTGTTGACCCTGGAAAAGTTGGCATGACTGTTCATCCCCTCTACAAAGAATTTAGATCCATTTAAAGAAAAAGAACTAGGAGAGATATTAGCCCCAGAAAAAGCAACATCTGCATTATTTTGGATTCATTATTTCTTTTTGTAAAAAACCACTATCGACACATTTCCCAATCCATGTAAGATGTTTCCTGACCATCACAGAAGCAATATTTGTTGGAAAGACTGAAGGTTTCATATTTGCTTGGAAAACTGAATGACAATGTAAAATAGTGAATGGTTTAAAATTTCCAAGATGAAATGAGATTCCAGTTCAATTTGCTAACAGTACTTCTTCCAGGGGTCAGTGATGTGAGATGGAGAGCCTAAATACAAATATTCGGTAAGAAAAGGAACAGTTAGCATGTAAAAGTTCCAGAAAAAAACAAGGAGAGCATGAAATATTGTACTTTCAAAGTACAGAATGACATAAATATAGCAAACAAACTGCCTAGATGTTTGCTCGATTAATAAATAATCCAATGGATTAATACAATAAAAATAGACTCCAGTAGTTCTTACTTGGGATCAGTATGTGAATCTCTTTCAGATTTGTTTAAGTTTTACAGATATTAAATAATCAGTCAGTATTTGTCTTATTTTAACATTATTCTGAAGTATAGTGTGCGTGCTGGAATATAGTGTGTGTGCACACACACATGCATGTGTGTTTATTTATTTTCTGTCACTGTCACACATTTATATACAAGTTTGAATACTGTCATCCAAAATTAGAAGAAGTATACTATTGATAAAACAAAAAAGAGCAAAGATAGAAACTGAGAAATAGAGAAACAAGAAATATTTTAGTTTTTTTTTAAAAGGAAAAACATACAACTGCCCTTCTTTCTATTGAGTAATTAATATCCCAAATTTTCCCCAAACTCTTTGTCTAACAAGGTAATGATCAGTTTGAGATCTGCAGATCACTCTGGGAAGAATGTTCTCCTTTTCCATCTTGATAGGTTTGTCCCTACTCTTCAAACAAATGCATAAGAGGTGGTATTCAGCAGGTTCTGACTAGTTCTGGAGAACTGGTAACGGAAATTTTGAGTAGTTTGGAGAACCAGCAACCAGCACCTCTGACTGGAGATTTTACAGTATCCTTCCCCTGCCATGCCCACCAAGCCATGCCCACAGAACCAGTAGTAAATTTTTTTGAATCCCAACACTGAAATGCATGTATTAAAATATCTACATAAAAATGGATTTTAAAACAAAAATACCATGAAGGCATAATAATGAGGAAAAGGGGCACCCATCTCTGTTGCTAAATAAGTATTTGAAGAACTGGTCTCCTATTTGAGTTCCAAGTCTAGGTGTCCAATTTTGTTTCAAATATATATTTAAAATATACTATTGCCATATAATTTGCAATCTGCAATCCATGAAGTAGTGATTTGATGGAGAACAGAAAAATACAATGATTTGGATGGACTGATGCTACTGCTGATGTTATCTCCCAAAGTGCTAAATGACTTCATTCCTAGTCAACCGTAGAATTTTCTCTTTTCCTGTTCCTGTACAGTTAAACCTTGGATTCCCTTTGTTCTGTATAAAAATAGTAGACTCCAAATAACTCATTCTGATTGGTTACTAAAAACAAATGGGGATAGGTTCAAAAGGAACCAATCCCCGAAGCTGCACAAAGGCGGCAAAATCAAATGAATGTCATTGGCTACAAGCCGGCAGACAGAAAAGTATAAAAGGGCTGTCGTGGCTTGAGCCAATGTTCCGTTTTTGCAACTATACTTGAAATAAAGACTTTGTTGTTGGAACCCAGTCTACCTCACGTTTTTCTGGATGGAACACTGGTGACGAAGGTGGGATCATCCTAAACGCGACACTGAGCATGCAGTGACAGACAAGCCAGACAAAGAACAATGGCCGGAAACAATGCGCCGCCCGCACCCTTCAACCCCAATGAAGAAGATTGGGAATCTTACGTAGAACATTTCCAGATGTACCTAGAGAGCAATGAGATGGAGGAAATCTCAGACCAATGAAAAAGAGCCGTCTTCTTGACACACTGTGGGCCCACGATTTTTAAAATGGCCAAGGCTTTGGCAAAGCCCCGAGATGTCAAACAATTGACGTGGACCGAGCTCCAAAGAACATTAAAGGCCTACTATGCACCAGTGGTGTCAAACCTGATAAAGCGGCACGAGTTTTATCGGAGAGACCAGAAAGAAGGCGAAACCATCACTGATTTTGTAGCCGCACTACGCCAAATAGGGGGAGCGTGCGAGTTTCTTAACTTAGATGAAGCGATGCGGGATCGAGTGATATTGGGGTTAAGAGACTCAACCATACAGAGCAAGCTACTGAACAAACCCAACATATCAGTAGCCGAAGCTATTGCAGAAGCCTCGGCTGCTGAAGCCGCCAAAAAATTGGCAGATAAGATGAAACAAATGAATGCAAGCAACGATGAAAAAAGCCCAGCCAGAGGAAAAAAACAACCTCCCACAACCACTCACTACGAAGAACTCGAGGAGATGTCAGAATCCGGGGAGGAAGATGACGAAATCCACCGCCTATACGCCAACAAGAAAGGGCGCGAAAATAGAAATCGGCGGGAATGTGCTGGCTGCAGGGGAAACCATCCCCGAGCCGATTGCAGATTCCTCGATGCCATTTGCAGAGCATGCAAGAAAAGGGGGCATATCGAGAAAGTCTGCAGAAACAAAAAGAATTACAGCCCAAAGAGACGAAATGACTCCCCAGCAAAGCCTGAGCCAAGACTCTCCGAGAGAAAGTGGCAGCGAAACAGGCAAGCCACTAACCGGGAGAAAGCATACCAAATTTTCACTATCGGAAGCGCTCAGACGGAAAGCTGGAAGAAAGTAAAAATAGTTGTAAAAATCGAAGACAGCCCCTGCGAGATGGAAGTTGATTCTGGATCGTTCCTATCCATGGTGTCATGGGACACCCTCAAAAAACTAATTCCAGACATCAAAATTAAGGAACTCCAGAGACAAAAACTAACCCTCAACGATTATCAGGGAAACCGAATTCCTGTAATCGGCCTGGGACATTTTTGAATCACTGACAGGCAACATATCGCAGTACTACCATTAACGATAGTCGACCGAGATCGACCAAGCCTCCTGGGTATCGAATGGTTCGCACCATTGGGCATTGGGATGACCGGAGTAGACCGGGTGGCCGCAACTGACTGGGAAGAAGACCTGATCCAAGAATTCCAGGACGTCTTCGACGGCTCCCTAGGCAGGTATCGGGGGACCCCCATTTCTTTTAGTCTAAACCCACAGATAACCCCTAAAAGGCTAAAGGCCAGATGGGTTCCTTTGGCTTTAAAAGCAAAAATAGAGGAACAACTAAATAAATTAATAGATCAAGGGGTTTTAGAACCGGTCGACCACGCTAGATGGGAAACACCAATTGTGACACCAATTAAGCCAGACGGGTCGGTTCGAATCTGTGGTGACTACAAGGCTACCCTGAACCACGCGTTGCAACAGAGCGCGTACCCAGTGCCAGTTGTTCAACACCTACTGCACTCTCTTGGGGGAGGAAAAGTTTTCGCTAAACTAGACCTGGCACAGGTGTACCAACAGCGCCCAGTAGACCCCTTAACGGTGGAAGCACAAACAATAGTGACTCACAAAGGGGCATTCAAATGTAACAGACTCCAATTTGGAGTAAGCGTAGCCCCAGGCGTTTTCCAGAGCCTCATGGAACGCCTGTTAAATGGCATAAAAGGGGTCGTGCCATACTTTGACGACGTCCTAATTTCAGCCAAAGATGCAACCCAGCTTAAAAAAAGACTCAAAGAGGTCCTAAATAAATTCAGAGAATCTGGTCTTAAAGTAAAGAAAGAAAAGTGCTGCCTAATGACTGATCGTGTCGAGTTTTTAGAATATTTAATTGATGGAGAAGGCATACACCCCACCGAAAAAAAAGTAAGAGCTATAAAAGACGCACCAGAACTAAAGAATAAAACTGAGCTGCTGGCATTTTTGGGACTGATAAACTTTTATAATGTGTTCCTACCCCAAAAAGCCACAATAGCGGAACCATTGCATCGATTACTGGACAAGAAAACAATTTGGACATGGGGGCTTAGAGAAAAAAAAGCTTTCCAAGGAATAAAAGACTTATTAACATCAAACACCGTTCTTATCCAGTTTAGCAACACACTGCCATTGACGGTGACCTGCGACGCCTCACCATTCGGAGTTGGTGCCATCCTGAGCCACCAATTGCCTGATGGGAGAGAGGCACCCGTCGCATACTATTCTAAAACCCTGTCCAAAACCGAGCGTAATTACAGTCAGTTGGACAGAGAAGCTCTAGCAATTGTCGCCGGAGTGAAATACTTCCACGAGTACCTATATGGAAGAACTTTTCAAATCGTAACAGACCACAAACCGCTACTAGGAATTTTGGCGGGAAGCAAGCCCACACCGAATATTCTGTCCCCACGAATGACTAGATGGTCAGAGTTCCTAGCAGCCTATTCCTATACTCTGACACATCACCCAGGGAAACAAATTTCCCATGCAGACTCTTTGAGCAGAGCACCATTGCCATCAACAGAGGAAGACCCGGCACCAATGATGACAGCATTACAGATAGAGACTTGCCCCGATCTACCCATATCTGTGAATGAGGTCACCAGAGCCACCGCAAAAGACCCATTGACTGCCCACATACTTAACTGGGTAGGTAAAGGCTGGCCGGAAAACCAAAAAACTGAGAACTTTAAACCTTTCCGGACCAGACAAACTGAACTCTCAATCCAAAAAGGTTGTTTATTGTGGGGTGATCGGGTAATTATTCCTAACAAATTACAAGCCAAGGTACTGGGTATGCTTCACGAAGGCCACCCGGGAATAGTTAAAATGAAAAGCCTTGCTAGAAGCTATGTCTGGTGGCCGGATATAGATAGGGACATTGAATACTGGGTAAACTCGTGCAATAAATGCCAAAAAATCAGGCCGTCCCCACCAAAAGCACCCATAAGAGACTGGGAAACCCCAAGAGGCTCCTGGTCATGAATCCACATCGATTTTGTGGGTCCTACCAAGGGGCATACGTTTCTGATTGTCGTGGATGCATACTCTAATTGGCTGGAAGTAAAAATTATACCACCTACGACAACAAAAACCATCATAAAACAACTTGACAAACTCTTTGCAACCCATGGCCTACCGGACGTCCTAGTGTCCGACAACGGGCCACAATTAACCAGTCTCCAATTCGAGCAATACCTAGCCTCCTTAGGTATAAGACATGCCCTAACTGCGCCGGCCCACCCAGCTGCAAACGGTAGGGCAGAGAGAATGGTCAGGTTTACCAAGGAGTGTTTAGAAAAAAATGGACACTGAGGATGTCCAAAATAAAATAAATCAATTACTCACTCTCCAACATATCACACCCAGTACTACAACCAACGAAACCCCAGCAGAATTACTGATGGGAAGGAAACTAAGGTTGCATCTAGACAGATTGCACCCAAATTTCACACCACAAAACTCCCCCGACTCATCCACTCGATTCAGGACCTTTGCAATAGGCGACTTAGTTTATTCTGGCTGCCCGGACAAATTACACAAATAACAGGCCCCAAATCCTACCGACTAATGGTAGACGACGGCAGGGAATGGAAGCGGCACATAGACCAGCTTCGCTCCCGAAACGTAGAACGAAATGCAAACACACGACCACACATAGAAAAACACGATGAAATTCAAACCAAAGAGGGGGGGGGAAATGCGAGAAATCAATAAAGAACCGTTTAAATTAAACTCCAAAAACAATAACAATCAAAAAGAGCAAATAAAAGACTCACTGTTTGAAGAAAGTTGCGAGAAGAGTCCATCCGAAGGGGCCAGCCAGGCCAGCTCAACCTGCCCAGAGGAAATGGGAGGGAGTGGCAAAACTGCCGGCCTGAGAAACTCAGGCGGCAGTAAAATGGCTGACTCACTCTTCCAGACGGTTCCATGGAGAAGGACTGAAGACACAGCAACCCCATCCGAACCGGTCGAAGTCCCCAACGATAATGAACTGCGCAAGTCCAGTCGAGTCAAGAGAAGCCCCACCTACCTGCGCGACTACGTCACCATGTAGGACTGAACTAAGAGGGGAGGGGTGTTCTGTATAAATATAGTAGACTCCAAATAACTCATTCTGATTGGTTGCTAAAAACAAATGGGGATAGGTTCAAAAGGAACCAATCCCTGAAGCCACACAAAGGCGGCAAAATCAAATGAATGTCATTGGCTACAAGCTGGCAGACAGAAAAGTATAAAAGGGCTGTCGCGGCTTGAGCCAATGTTCCGTTTTTGCAACTTGAAATAAAGACTTTGTTGTTGGAACCCGGTCTACCTCGCGTTTTTCCGGACAGAACACCCTTCTCCTGAGAATTAAAATGGGTGAGGACCTAAAAGCTTTCATCCCTGCATTACTACAGCTGGCCTCCAGAGGCCAGGATGAGAACAACACTTCTTCAGAAAGGTAACAAAATGTTTTTATTTCACCAGGCATTTTGATCTTGCGGTTAATGGAGCTTTTTTTCTGGTTTGTGATTTTTAAATGAGATTTCAGGTATGAGTCTGTATTTTTATATTTTGTTTAGTTATTAGTTTAGGCATTGTAAACTTCCTGGTTCCTGGCAATGTTATTATAAATCAATAAAATCACTTCCAAACACTTCCTTATATCTCTCCACATCTCACTATCTGCATCTTCATTGCGTTGGCTAGTCAATTTGTTTTTCTGGATTGCAGTTGGATTAATTAAAAAATGGAGAGACAAAAGTTTAGTTACAAAGCCTATGCAAAAGAGCTTTAGAAAAATATAAACATGATATACAATGAAAAGAAGAAGTGCCTTTAAGATGGGAAAGAGGATATAATGAGCCAAAGCCAAGACTAAAATCATTCCACATGTAGAAGATTAAAAAATCCTGGGCTAATTTAGCAAAACAACCAGCAGAATGTCCATTGTAGCACATACACCTTGCCCCTTGAAATACCTGGAAAAGTATATCTTATCATCTAAAGAAGGCCCTCCTATTAAACTATTCAGGGTATATGCATCTGGCAGTGATGGGGAATTCTTTGGACTCAATATTTCAAAAATTCAGAAAATGCCTACTTACTCTGACTCTGCTGGTGTATCACACATTCCCCTTTCTGGACAAAATACCAACAATTCATTACAAAGAATAGAATAGAATAGAATAGAATAGAATAGAATAGAATAGAATAGAATAGAATACTTTATTGACCAAGTGTGATTGGACACACAAGGAATTTGTCTTGGTGTAAATACTCTCTGTATATATAAAAGAAAAGATAAGTTCATCAAGAGTCAAGAATCATAAGGTACAACACTTAATGATAATCATACGGTATAATAAGCAATCAAATCATACTAGGAAACAGTCAATATTAATTATAAGAATACAAGTGACAAAGTTACAGTCATACAGTCACAAACGGGAGGGGATGGGTGATCAAGAATGATGAGAAGATTAACAGTAGTAGTAGTGCAGACTTTGTGATAGCTGAACAGTGTTGAGGGAATTATTTGGAGTTAATACATTAAAGCAAAGTAATTTATTTAAATTTATTTATTTAATAAATTCTTACAAAATTGTAAATATGTTTTGAAATGCCTATCCAAGGCAATTCTAAGTTGCCAGAGGGCTGGAAACTTGGCCTTGTAGCTTCAAAAAGACTGGGGAAAGCACGTCCCATTTTCATGCACTTTTTGGAGGCTCAGAGGCTGCAGAAGGCTGCATGGGAGCAGGGTCCTCTTGTACAACTTCTAGACTCTAGAGTAGGACTGTCAAATTCCCAGCCTGATGTGTCATGCATTGGCCATGGCCATGCCCATGCCCAGTTTAGCAAAGGGGGAAAAAGTCTAGATATGTCACGTGATGTCTGTGATGATGCACGTTTGGCACCCCTGCTCTAGAGGGTCTGGAGAACTGATCTGTCACCCAAAATGACATGATGTGTCACCTGTGACACATATGCTATAGGTTTACCACTACTGGCATATGGGAAGGGCAAAATAAAAATAAATAGATTTAGAAAAAAATCACCTAGCTACATTGCTGGGCCATTTTATGAGAAAGTAGAAACATTATTTTTATTTATTTTTTATGTGCAAATTTTTCATTCTTTTTAAAAAGGAAATAAGACCAGGTCTTTTGAAAAGTTTCATTATGTCTTATTTTCAAGGGACATCTTACTTTACAGCAGGCAGCAGGGCAGGGCGGGGCCTGCGCATAAGGTGGCAGCTCAGGGCCAAAGCACTAGCTGAGTGCCAGAGGGTCAGGAAGGGTGCTGAAGCTAGTGGACATCCCTGCTTGCAAAGCCCATGCCGGCTGTCTCTTTCCAGAGCTGGAATGCTGCTGCTTTTAAGTGCCGGTAGATGCTAGCCTTCCTTCTGGCAGGCTTGGTCTGCTGGAAACAGAAGGGCCCACTTCAGTGCCTGGTGCCCAGGTGGCATCACTTGCCCCAAGCATTTCTTTGCTAACCTCATTTCCAAATCCATCACATTTCTCCATTGCATTTCTCTCCATTGTGGGCAGGGAAACAAAAGTTTGTAGGACTAAAAAAAAAATCCAATCAATCCCTAGTTCTCACAAAATAAAATCTCTCAAAGTTGGAATTGATTGATTGAACTTTTTATTTTAGTCCCACTAAATTTTATTTCTTTGAACACGACAGCAAAAAACGGGTCAGAGAAACATTTAGAAATCAGTTTAGCAAAGAAATACTTGGGGAAGTGCGGGCATCTGGGTAGTGGCGGGTGAGACAAACTCTGTGGCATGGTGCTGCACTGCAATGGAGTAACAGGAAATGGAGTGGCTGGTGCAAGGGTAGGAGGAGGAGCAGAGAGGAGAAAGAGGAAAAGTGGCCTCCTCCTTCCCTCGTGCTATTTCTCGTTTCTCCATTGCACCACAGTGCCCAGGATCTAGGCAGAGAACCAGTTGTTAAATTATTTGAATGCCACCGCTGGGCACAGCTAGTCACAAAACACTATTTATTGAAAAGATCGCTTCATGTAACTTCTATTTTCTTCAAATTATATGTTTTTCCAACAATCTTGCCTTTGCCTTTATTTAGGGGCAGTGGGCTGTAGTCACCCAATATCTTTTGTAAGGAAGTTTGTGAAGCATTTTTAGAACAACTTTGGAGACTCATGCTTCCCAAATAGTCTTTGTCAGAAAGCCAGAAGTATCCTTTAGTTTTTCCAATATGTGCTGGTATGGAATCTTTTCTGTTGCGAAGTTCATAGCAATAGTGCCTGATGATGTTTTGTTCTCATTTATGTATAGTCTGAAACTGCTATTGAAGTCTGTTAGACTTCAGATTTATTTGGAAGAACATTGATTGGTAAATGACCACTGTGAAACCCCAAAGTTGTGCCTTGTTTCTCAGGCCTTCTATGGATGGGAGAATGAGCTGCATTTATCTCTAGAGCAGAGAGCCTCTTACATCCTCATCTTGGAAGGAGTAATGCTGTTCAGGCTGTGTCAGAGTCTCTATTGTACACAGCACAGAGATGGCACGGATAATATAAAACAGCACTGGGGGGAAGGGATGTCTGGGCAGGCCAAGATGGCAGATGGCTTTTAGTGGCCTGCTGCTTTCTGTTTCTCTACCTTTTAACATTTGTGCTGTTTAAAAGCTCTGGGTTATTGTCCCACCCCCCCCCCCCCCCCCTTTTTTTTTTTACTTCTGTTATCCATGGGCTCTTAATGGGAGCTTTGTAGTTGGGAACAAATGGAGGAAATTTTTTAGTGGCAGGCCATAGCCAGCTGCATGGAATTTGGCTATCTGGATTGCTACAAACACAGAGAAAGGCTTACTAAGAAAGGATCCACCTTAGAAAATGCAGATAAAATGTCCATCTTCTTCCGTCAATATGAAATGTTGGCATTTTAATGGGCTTTAATAAAAGGACAATATAAAAATCATGTTAAAGCATATTGGAGATCAAAAATGCTGGTTTCCTCTTATGTATTTAAACATTAAAATTCAGGGGCAAACATTGTTTTTTCCTGCAGAAAAATCTGATACCCTAGAAAACTTTTCTTTCTATGCTATACAGGTGAAACTTGAAAAATTAGAATATCATGCAAAAGTTCATTTATTTCAGTAATGCAACTTAAAAGGTGAAACTAATGTATGAGATAGACTCATAACATGCAAAGCAAGATAGTTCAAGCCGTGATTTGTCATAATTGTGAGGATGATGGCTTACAGCTCATGAAAACCCCAAATCCATAATCTCAGAAAATTAGAATACTACATGCAATCAATAAAACAAGGATTGTACATAGAACAATATCGGACCTCTGAAAAGTATAAGCATGCATATATACTCAGTACTTGGTTTGGGCCCCCTTTGCAACAATTACTGCCTCAATGTGGTGTGGCATGGAAGCTATCAGCCTGTGGCACTGCTGAGGTGTTATGGAAGACCTTCAGCTCTTCTGCATTGTTCGGTCTCATGTCTCTCATCTTTCTCTTGGCAATGCCCCATAGATTCTCTATGGGGTTCAGGTCAGGTGAGTTTGCTGGCCAATCAAGCACAGTAATCCCACGGTCATTGAACCAGGTTTTGGTGCTTTTGGCAATGTGGGCAGGTGCCAATTCCTGCTGGAAACTGAAATCAGCATCCCCATAAAGCTCATCTGTGGATGGAAGCATGAAGTGCTTCAAAATCTCCTGGTAGACTGCTGCGTTGAGCCTGGACTCAATGAAGCACAGTGGACCAACACCAGCAGATGACATGGCTCCCAAATCAACACAGACTGTAGAAACTTCACACTGGACTTCAAGCATCTTGCAGTGTGTGCCTCTCCATTCTTCCTCCAGATTCTGGATTCTTGGTTTCCAAATGAGATGCAAAAGTTGCTCTCATCAGAAAAGAGGACTTTGGACCACTGAGCAACAGACCAGTTCTGCTTTCCTGTAGCCCAGGTAAGATGCTTCTGATGTTGTTTGTTGTTCAAGAGTGACTTGACAAGCCCATGTCCAGGATCCGTCTCTGTGTGGTGGCTCTTGATGCACTGACTCCAGCCTCAGTCCACTCCTTGCAAAAGTCCCGAACACTTTTGAATGGCCTTTTCCTGACAATCCTTTCCTGGCTGCAGTCATCCCTGCTGCTTGTGTTCCTTTTTCTTCCACACTTTTCCCTTCCACATAACTTTCTATTAATGTGCTTTGATACAGCACTTTGGGAACATCCAACTTCTTTTGCAATTACCAATTTTGAGGCTTTCCCTCCTTATGGAGGGTGTCAATGATGGTTTTCTGCACAACTGTAAGGTCAGCAGTCTTTCCCATGATTGTGATTCCTACTGAACCAGACTGAGAGACCATTTAAGGGCTGAGGAACCCTTTGCAGGCATTATGGCTTAATTAGCTGATTAGAGTGGGACACTTTGAGCCTAGAATATTGAACCTTTTCACAATATTCTAATTTTCTGAGATTGTGGATTTGGGGTTTTCATGAGCTGTAAACCATAATCATCTCAATTATGACACATCACAGCTTGAACTATCTTGCTTTGCATGTAATGAGTCTATCTCATATATTAGGTTCACCTTTTCAATTACATTACTGAAATAAATGAACTTTTGCATAGTATTCTAATTTTTTGAGTTTCACCTGTATTCATCCTTCTGTAACATAATCCACTCAAACTATGATAGACTGCATAGATATCCATAATTATCTCACCAGGAAAGCTACTGTATCCCACATGGCTCTGGATCCTGAATTTGGTCCTCAACACCAGTAAGACCAAGGGGCTTATTGTGTACTACAGAAGGAACAGATCAGACATCCAGCCCTTGCTTATCAGTGGAGACTGAGTGGAGCAAGTGGCCAGTTTTAACTTTCTGGGTGTTACCATAAAAGAGGACCTGACATTACAGCACTGGTCAAAAGGGTCCAGCAAAGATTATACTACCTGAGACTTCTCAGAAAACAACAACTGAATGAAAAACTGCTGGTGACCTCCTACCGCTTGTACTATAGAGAGTATCTTAACTTACTGTATGGTTTGCCAACTGCACAGTGGCAGATAGGATGGCACTTTAGAGGGTTAACGTTATTGCCCAGATCACCGGTTGCCCTCTTCCCTCTTTGGGAGAGCTTTATAGCTTCTGCCTGCCTTAAGTGTTCCGTTCGGAAATAAGTTGCATGAGACCAGGTTCCAACAACAACTCTTTTATTTAACTCAGCAAAGCAATTGTAATGGAACAACAGCCCAAGCCACGGCAGCCCTTTTTATAGCGGCTTGCTCGCGGCTTGTGGCCAATGACACCACTTTAAGTGTTCCCGCCATCAGGCGGGCTAATCGGATTGGTTCTCTAATGGCCAATCTGAGAACGGCCTTTTTGGCCAATCAGAATAGGGAACTTGGAGCCTACTGTTAAGCCTGGGTTCCCCAACCAGGGTTAGGTAGACAAGCTAAA
>BLBF01000018.1:41296492-41324508 GCA_015471245.1 Laticauda colubrina | reverse complement strand
TAGTATTTCACCTAAAACAGTTAGGGTGAACAATGTTATCCCTAACACCTACCAAGTTCCATACACAACATTAAGAAAGTTCAAAACATTCTTAAAGATCCATCTCATCTTGGGTACCTTTTTTTTTAACTATTACAATCGAGCAGACGGTACAGAATAATAAAAACAAGCAGAAATAGGCTGAAAAACAGCTTCTATTCCAGGACAGTAGCTCTGTTGAATTCTCCTGTATAGTACAGTGTTGGTGTGGTGTTGGGGTTTTCAATTTAATGTGTGGAGTGTGAAGTATGTGTGTTTGTGTTTATTTTCATGGTTATGATGTGCACTGAATATGGTGTTTGATTTTGTTGTATGAGGTGCAATGACAATAAACTAAACTAAACTAAACTAAACTAAACTAAACTAAACTAAACTAAACTAAACTAAACTAAACTAAACTAAACTAAACTAAACTCAGGCTTGCTGTAAGTGATTTTGATTTTCCACACATTTATATACTACAGCACGTGAGTGCTTGCATTCTTAATAAAGTATATGGCAGCATATATTTTTCTATTTATTGATTAAATAAATTTGTATGTTTGCTTGCTTATATTCCCAAATGGCTTACAATGTTAAAATTTCACAATGTAAGGACACAAAACCCTACTAGCAGCACTCCACTGGCAGTAGCCACACAATCATTCCAGCCAATTGATTGGCTCTACAACAACCTAGAATCTCCAGGCCTGCTGACAGAACCACCACATCTCCAGGGCCTTCTGGAAAAATATTAAGGACTTGGCTAATCTTATCTCTGGGTAATGGCATTGCAGAGGAAGGAGCCATCCCAGAGAAGGCCCTTTTCTTGGTCCCACCAGATGTACTTCCCTAATAAATGAGAGTGTATTAGTATAAAATTACCTTGTAGTTGTAAGGCAGGACAATGGGTGTAGTTGTAGAGATGCTGCTAGCATTGCTCAAGTCCAACTGAATTCAGCTCCATTTCCTTCAAATTAAATATTTAGTGTTTGTGGCAGAAGTGATATTCTGCAGGTTCTGACCAGTTCTGGAGAACCAGTAGAGGAAATTTTGAATAATTTGGAGAACCAGCAAATACCACCTCTTACTAGAGATTTTACAGTATCCTTCCCCTGCCACACCTACCAAGGCACTCCCACAGAACCAGCAGTAAAAAAAAATTGAATCCCACCACTGGTTTGTGGACAAGTTTCACCCATGTTTTGAGGCTACTGTTAGGAGAAAGTCATATTGAAAGGAGGCTCTGCATAGAGGTTGAAGTGCTGAACGTCTTTGGGGGTAGAAAGAAGGAGGGAATGCAACATTTTAATACTATAACTTTTAAGATACCTGAAGAGCTAAAGTGGGTGTGGGATCCATTTCACAAACGAGGAAACTCTCAAAGAGCAGATAGCTCAAGGATTTTTGTAATTAGCACCAGGGAAAGGAAAATGAGGTACCACAACATGTTCCCTTTGATGATCTAATACTCTTGTTATAGTGGAGGAATCACAGCAAGTAAGCAATAGTTTGGGGTTTGGGTAAAAGTGATGTGGCATTATTTTAGCAGATCTAACTGCAGAAAAGATTTGAACAGAGTGAGCATCAAAGAATATGTAACACTTCAAGTCTGTCCCTGAACCTGAGAAGACAACATTGTTCATTTCATGTCATGTAGCAAAAGCTCACCAGGGGAGTAGAACATTATATACAATATAGAGTTTGAATATAGAGCATGAATATAGAGTTTATCAGTTCCACCATAAATCAGTGGAAGTGCATTTTTTCCAGGTATTCATTTATATATTGTCGTTATATTCTTCCTTGCTGCCAGAATTGGTGCTCAAGGTAGCTAGAAATGACAAAAGCAAAGTTAGACATGGAATTATTATTAGGCACAGATGGTGACCATGATTGCTTGATTAAAGCTCTGCCACTTTTTACATGGGTTGGTCACCCCTGATTAACCATAAACAAATGGATTATAAACAGAATTAAAAGCAGAACAGAAACCACTTGAGTAAAAAGAAGCAACCAGCACCCAACTATGAATGACTCCTTCTCTCAAAGAAAAAGATATTGTTTCTCTGTTTTTGAGCCTAGCTCACATTTAGGCTCTTCCTGCCCTCTTGTCCCAAAGGTGCTTATTCAGGAGACAACAAGATTTTGTTGTTTTTTCTTTTGAAGATGTTTCACTTCACATCCAAGAAGCTTCTTCAGCCCTGGCAGGATAGTAGGGAATAGAAGGATTTATATTCCTTGAAAGACAGCTGGTCATTTGCATCCTTTTAGAGGGTCATTGAAGCATTAGGTTTATCTGTGTTCTCAGGGTCACCTGAGTAGTACTCCTGGTCCCTGTAGTCTGCAATTTTTTCTTCTGGAAATCCATTCCTACTCCCACACCATTCAAAGGGTGTTCATCTCAAATTTTATAGCTAAAAGTCTGTAGAGATTCACAGTCATCCAGGTCGTGGTTGTCCCAAAGATGGTTATTCAGGAGGCAACTGAACTTTCTTGGTTTTTTTTGAAGATGTTCAGTCAGAGCTGAAGAAGCTTCTTGGATGAGAAATGAAATGTCTTCAAATGTCTTCAAGAAAGTCCAGTTGCCTCCTGAAAAAACACCTTTGGGACCATGACCTGGATTACTGAGAATCTCTTCAAACTTCTTGCTCTCTTCATTGCTCATATCATAATATGCCCTCTATTTTTTGCTTTCCTTTTTGTGAGTATGTGCTAAGCTGTATTATGTCAGGGAAAAGTAACCCTCTTGAAAGCATTGCACTCAATGGTCAAAAGATTTTAAGGACTCTGCCCTGAATTACTCTCTGCAGCATGCTTTCAAAGTGGATATATTGGAAAGCTTCATACTATCCATGTAGCTCTTGCTTCCTGTGTAGTCCTAACCTCTCCAGTTTGGGAGATTCCAAGACTGCCACTACCACCCATTAGAGGAGAAGAAATAGTGTTTTTGGATGTTATTTTTCCTATTGATCTGCAAGGGAGGTCCCAACATTGCATTGCAATGCGGATTGCTCCTGGGCAAGGTACACTCATTCCAGAGTCCTTGGCTGAATCCTTTGTTACAGATATGGAACTAAGAACATCAATGAATCAGACAAAATGTACATGAGTCAGAAACTACAGTATGTATCCTAATTACAATTTTTAATTTACAGAAACATATTTATCTAATGCAAGGCAGACTTTGTCCAGATATCACTGTAAAAAGGGTATAAATGTGAAATAAATAAATCACTCCCAAACCAGCAATTTGCCCTCTTCTATTTAATGGAGTTTATGCTGACTTTCAGGTGAATTTTAATCTTAAATGACACATACATGATCACTAGCTCAGTTTCACATGCCATGTCTTCCAGATGATTCCACAGTATAGGGCTCTCTGCTACTATTGTTCCTCTTTAGTTTTGTTCACTAAAAGGTTGTATACTGAATTTAATGTTCATTTATTGCTTATAAATCAACTCAGTAGAGGAAAGAGAAGCTAATTTGTTTCCTTTAAGTTACTCCAAAATTGACTTTTGATGACACTAGGTCAAAACTTGATGACCTATGTTTGTAATTTGATAAAATGTTTGCCAAACCTTGAGATTCAGTGTTAAATACTAAAATGGAAGATTAGCAGCAACTAAAGGCCCTGTCACACTGGCTGACGGATGCAAAACGTTTGTAAAAAGGACACAGCGGACGAGAAAAATGTTCCATCCCTTGTTATCCGCTCTCAAAAGTGCCCCGAATTTGCATAACCAGAGTGGACAACACGGAAAGGAACGGATGGGGGGAGGACGTAGGGCGGATGGAAAGTGGATGCTCCACGGAAGCCTAGTGGATGGAAGCGGATGGGAGCGGATGGCACATCCGCAAGGCTTCCGGGGGACCACAGCAAAGCAGACGCGGAATGGATAGAGTGGATGCAGAGCGAACGCTGAGCGGATGAAGCAGATGCACAGCGGATGCCGAGCGGATGAAGCGGATGCAGAGCGGAAGCCTAGCGAATGCCTAGCGGAAGCCTAGCATTCACTGCACATGCGGGGAGGATGCATTGCGTCAGCCCCGTGGATATAAAGGGAAACAGCTCCCAAGCAGTTCAACATTCAGAGGAAAGACCTGCTTCCAGACACATCTCCAGCCTGCCTGCCTGCCTGCCTGCCTGCCTGCCTGCCTGCCTGCCAGCCTGCCTGCCAGCCAGCAACCCCACAACCATGGGGAAGAAGAGAAAGCCTCAGCCATCTGCTGCCAGCCCTGGCAAGAGGGACAGGGCCACCCCCTGGCCCTCACTCTGCTTCTGCTGGGGCTTCTGCAGCCCGGGCTCGCTCTTCTGGGGATGGGGCTTCTGCTGCTTCTGCTTCTGTAGGAGCTGATGATGCTGCTTATGGCGGTGGTGCTTCTGCTGGTGCTTACTCTGCTGAAGCTGCTTCTGGCGGTGGTGCTTCTGCTGGTGCTTACTCTGCTGATGCTGCTTCTGGTGGTGGTGCTTCTGCTGGTGCTTACTCTGCTGATGCTGCTTCTGGCGGTGGTGCTTCTGCTGGTGCTTACTCTGCTGAAGCCGCTTCTGGCGGTGGTGCTTCTGCTGGTGCTTACTCTGCTGGCACTGCTCCTGGTGCTGGTGCTTCTGCTGGTGCTTACTCTGCTGGCGCTGCTCCTCATCCTGCTGGTCCTGCTGGTGCTCCTGGTCCTGCTGGTGATCCTGGTCCTGCTGGTCCTGCTGGTGCTGCTGGCGCTGCTGGTGCTCACTCTGCTGCTGCTGATCCTGGTCCTTCTGGTCCTGCTGCTGCTGCTGGTCCTGCTGCTGTTGCTGGTTCTGCTGGTCCTACTTTTGCTGCTGCTGCTGCTGGTGGTGGTGTGGAGGAGCAGCCCCTACAACCTGGAAGCCCCTCTGATGAGGGCCCATGTGGTCCTGCCAAAGGGAGGAAGAGGCATACATGAGAACGGGAGAGGAGGGAGAGGAGGCAATACAACATCGAAGAGGAACATGAAGATGAGGTGCTGGAGTGGCTGAGAGAAAATGAGTATCTATGGCAGAAGGGACACAGGCTCTATAGGGACACCAAAAGGAAGCAGGCTGCTTGGAGAGAGAAGGCGGAGAGCCTGGGCTACACTTCGGTGGTGCTCCTCGGCTGGTGGAAGCACATACACACCTGGTACGGGAAGCCGCACCTCAAGAAATCTGGCCAGGCCATGGTCAAGCTGACGGACAGAGAGACCTACGTCATGGCCAAGTGCAGCTTCCTGGAGGGTGAGATCCGCCACCAAGGAGCAGCCCCTCTCACAACCTGCTCTCTCAGGCAGCCTGCTGAGAGCCAGTCCTCTTCCGGCAGAGAGTCAGCTCCTGTCTCCAGGCAAGTATCTGTGGAGCGTGCCACGATGGAGAACCCCCTGACAGCTGTAGTACCCATGGTGGAGCGCGTGGAGGACCCCCTGACGCAGTGGGAGAAAGGAGACGGCACTTCCACCACAGCTCAACCCGCATCCACCCCCAACTCCACCTCCACAGAAAGGCAGAGAGGCAAACAGGAGGGGCAGAGCCACACTGTCCTGCTGGAGATAAGAGACACCATCAGGAGCAGCGTAGATCTCCTCTCTCAGCTGGTACACACCGACTCCTCATCCTCCAACCGCAAGCCCTTCCTCACCTATGTGAACCAGACCCTCATGGACATGGCGGAACCTCAGTACCAGGTGGTGAAGGACCGGATCACCGATCTGCTTCACAATCCTCCAGATCTAGATGAACCTGCTCCCACCCAGTCCAGTCTGCTCCTCCACCCCAGGTGATGTCACTCCCCTTCCAAGGCTTTCCACAGGCCCTCACCTACCAAGGCTACGGCTACCAGGAGGTCCAGCAGCACAGGCAGCAACCCTGGACCCTTCCCAGTCCAGGCACAGGTTCATCGGATGCCACCGTTGCCACTGGTTCCACTGATGCCACCGATGCCACCCACACCACTGATGCCACTGATGCCACCGATGCCACCCACGCCACAGATGCCACCGACGACAGTCCTCACCCAGCTGCAGACCAGACAGCCCCACTACACTGCTCCTTCCTCAACCCCACAAAGCCAAGCCCGGCCTCAGTACATCTGTCATCGGTACTGGGGCTGACACCCCATGTCATGGAGGAAGGGGCTCTCAACACCATGGGGCTGAGCCAGCTGTCTGAGAGCTTCCTCAACACACCACCCCCTGTTGTCCTCTCGGGGCCAGGCACCCCAATGGTGCTTCAGACCAGCACTCCAGCAGCAGCCACCTCCACAGGACCTGGACCCTTCACCCCTGAGACTGGGCACACCTCTGAGTGACCAAGAAGAGTGCCAGAGACTGGGTGGCTGCCTGTTGACTTTATTTGGACACTTGACTTGGGTCATTTTTCTTTTACAGCTTGTTATTAATAAAAATTATATTTGCTTCACACACTTGCTTCATTTATTTATGTCAATAAAGTCTTGGTGGAAACTTTTAGAAATGGTTTAAGCCTTTGCATGCTTGTGGGATGGGTTAAGATAGCAGTGGGATGGGCAGGGATACCTTTGGGATGGGTTAAGATAGCTGTGGGATGGGCAGGGATACCTTTGGAATGGGTAAGGATAGCAGTGGGATGGGCCAAGCACCCCAATCTCATCAGTATGATGAGACAGGCTGAAGGAAGCATCCATTAATCATCTATCATCCTGTCTTGCCACTCCATTGCTCCAGCTGGGGAGTTGCACCAGTGTTTCAGGAGGTTGCACTGCTTCTTCCCTTCACATGAGGCTCTGTTGGGGCCTTGCACATCCTCAGTGTCTATCAGGTTTTTTCCTTGCCTCCATTCCCCAGGCTCCATGTCCCCATTGCCTTGTTGGAGGTCCACGAGCCTGTTCTGCAACACTGGGTAGCAGGTGCACATGAGATTGTGAAGGATGCAGCAAGCTTCCACGATCCTCCTCACGGTCTCTGGCCGATGCTGCATGGTGGTGAGAAGTACCTGGAACCTGTTGGCCAGGATGCCAAAGGCGTTCTCCACCACCCACCTTGCCCTGGACAGCCTGTAGTTGAAGATTCTCTCTTCACGAGTGAGGAGTCTGGAAGTGTATGGCTTCATGAGGTAGGTTCTGAGGGAGAAGGCATCATCCCCCACGATGAAGAAGGGCACACCTTGCGTGTCGTTGGGCAGGAGGTCTGGATCTGGGAAGCCCATGATGAGGTTGCGTTCCAACCCCTCCTTGAGGTGACTGGCGTTGTATACCTGGGCATCTGAACATGACCCGTTGCCTGAAGCATCGATGTACATGAACTTGTAGTCAGCATCGACCATGGTGAAGAGGATGATGCTGAAGAATCCCTTGTAGTTGAAATAAGTGGACCCTGAGTTGGCTGGAGCTTTGCAGGCCACGTGCTTCCCATCTATGGCTCCAACAGTGTGGGGGAAGTTCCACTTCTGATACCACTGCTCTGCAACTTTCTTCCAGCCTTCTTCAGTGGTGGGGCACTGGAGGAGCTCCTCTAGATATTCTTCGATGATGGCTTGTACCACTTCTCTGACCACAATGCTGATGGTGTTGTGTGGCACCCTCAAGATGTACTGCATGCTCCTGTAGGTGGTCCCTGAGGCCAGGTGGCGCAGAGTCAGTGCCACCTTGAGCCCAGGTTCCAAGCTGGGCCGGAAGTTAGTGCTTTGCTTGGTCAACCTGGGTATCAGCCCCTCCACAACTTCGTCAAATATCGCTGGATGCATCCTCATGAAGTTCTGAAATGCAGGGAGGGTCTTAGTTCCTCAGCTCCACCATCAGCTTGTTGTACAGTCCGTACTCTGCTCTTCTCCCAATCCATCTTTGGACCCAGACGCTTCTTGGCCACCTCCTTTTCTTCCCGTAGAACAGTTGAAAGAGCCTGTAGATGGCTTCGCACTGTTGCAGAACAATGGTGGCTACCAAAAGGAATGTGTTACGATCCATGGTGGACATCAATGGATGCTGTGGAAGAGCAAGATCCAGATGAAGGCTGCAGAGGTCTGCACAGCAGGGCTGCTGGTCTGCAAGTGAAATCCAGGTGAGTTGCTCCTCCTTTTTATAGGCAATATAGGTTTTCCCCTAGGTGTCCTTTTGCATCCTCTAGGCATCCTCTAGACATGCTTAATATCCGAGATAGGTCCCCTCTGCGAACGTTTTTTTCCATTTTAAATGCTTTGTTTGCGAGCTGCATCCGCTTTCATCCTTTCTCCGTCCGTGATACTAACGCTTTGTGTCCATTCCGCGTCCATTTCGCTACCTCCCTGTGTCCGCTTTCTGCTGGAGCGGATTTGAGTTGCGCGGATGTGCAGCGGATGCCTAGCGTATATAGTGGATGCATAACGGATGACGACGGATCCAGAACGGATGTTCCCCGTTTGTGTTGCGGATGCAGAACGGACGCGTTGGATACATTTTCTGCTCAAAAAGTTTTGAGCAGCTCAAAACTTTTTGATCGGATGGAACCTCAGTCAACGGATGCTGGACGGATAGAGAGGAAGAAAAACGGAGGCAGTGAGTACAGAACGGATGAATCGCGTTAACCAATGGATGGCAAGTGTTTCTCCCCATTTTATATCCTCTTTCCATCCGTTGGTGCAGTGTGACATGGGCTTAAACAATATCAACACACTTAGGAGTATTCCTCAAAATAAAGTATTCCATGGGAATAATTCAAAATAGCAGATTATTAGTTGAAGTTTCCCAGTCTTACCATTCAATTATTTCTCTTTCAAAATCAACAGCAATCCCAAATTCCTATTGTTGGATTGGAAAGGATGGGCCAATAATCTCAAATAATTTAAACCATTGCAAGGAGGAAAATCTGCAGGAAAGTTGTAGCTACATTCCAGTGTATTTAGTGCTACTCTTTTATTACCTGATTGCACTTCACACACACAGATACATTTATTTAAATAGGGACCAGCACTGAGTAATTTTTTTTGTTTTATTGTCCTAGATTTCATTTTTTAGGTTTGATAGATCCATAATGAAGTGCTTTAAGCTCACTGTGTCAAGTTTATCATGGTGGGAAAAGCACTCTTTCACTTTCATAAAAAATGAAAAATTTCATAATCTGTTTCTTCACTGCTGTAGAATGAACTACAAAACAAAGCACAAATTGAAGCAACCGCTGCCTCTCATGTTTCTTTTACAGAACATCTCTGGTGAATAATGTAGTCCAGGAATGTAAATAGCCTCCAAGCAACTTCCTTGCAGTTGACACTAAATTGTAATTTTTAATATGAAAGGATTTTTAAATACACAAGGAGCCAGCACATTAACTGTATTTCATTTGATTTACTTCTCATTTCAATTTAATAACATTTTGTTTTTCCCTGACCTCATTCAATTTTGGAGACTTGCCCTTGATATAACACTTAAAGGTCAAGTGTGACCTCTGACATGAAAAATACTGCAGTGGGACTCCTGATGTAGGAGGTCCCAAAGACATTCTAGAGAAATAAATGTGGTCAGTAGCTGGAGCTATCGCCCAGCATTTCTATAAAGGAGTGAGATAAGGAAAACAGAACAGCAGTTACTAGTTTTAGCTCTTACAGCCATTCTGGTCCCTATAGAGCCCCAACATTTGCCCAATCAAGCTGGATACAGATGTTAATTGTTTAGTGATATTCTAATAGGTTTTAATGTACATATGCAAAGAAACCATCCATACATAATGTGAAACAAACAAACAAAATGGCATTCATAAGCCTAAGACACACACACACACACACATACACAAAAAAACATACACAGTGGGAAAAACCAACATGGTTCAGCTCTCTTTTCTTTTTAGCAGATGAGCATAGAATGTGGAGCTCCAGAAAACTCTTCTGAAATGGTGAAGCAAGCTGAAGTTCAGAGCAGTAGTGTGGGTATATTTTTAAAATATTGTCTATTTTCATTCACAATATTTGTGACTGTTTTCTGAAATGTTTTGACTTAGGTATCTATTTGTTCAGTTCAGTCCACCAACAGCTAGCTAGAAACCTCCAACTGTACATCATAAATAATGAAACAGACCTTGAAAATATAATATGAATTTTTATAACTACTGTGTGATCCATAAACTCAAATAAAAATAACATCAGAAAAATAGAGCTGAAAATCCATTATCAAATTCATGCTTCTTGCTCAGCTATAATCCTTACAAGGGGGGAAATTAATAATAATAGCAACCCTTGCTATGAATTTGTGTCTGGGTGCATGGAATCTGATAAAAAAAAGTAAGAGGCTTAACAATCCCATCCTGTATTTTATAAATGCTAACCTGGTCTCAAGAACGTATATGAGACCTAGATTTCATTCCAGATGCGTGGATGAGATCAAAGAGCCAAGGAATATCAACATACTCTCGCATCTATGAGTCAGGAGATCAAAGTTTGCACCAAAACACAATGGAAATCAGATGGCAATCCTGTCTGCTTGTGCAAATGATGCAGCATCAATTTATTTTCATTATAAAGAGGCCTGGGCTTGGAGATGGGAGCACGCAAATGTAAATATATGTGTATTCCATATAAAAGGTGACAATGCTAAATGCACCTCCTGTGTAACAGCTATACTGCAAAAACGGAGGTCTTCTAATCAGTGGTATGTCTTAATAGGCTTGGATCCAGCCTATCCTGGATGGGCTGCTATGATGCTGCTATGTAATTGTACAGAAGAAGAAAGCATATAAGTGAAGCATTGTCCATTATAACCTTGCTGGTAATATTAAGAATACACGGACTAGACTCATTTGTTTGCTACTAATGTAACTTTGGGTTTCTCTGTCCTCCCCAAACAATCTTATGGTTTAGTGATATGTAATTGAGACTTTTCTGTTATGGGATGTCACACAGTTAAGTAAAACTACTGCCTCCTGAAGAACATATATAGTTAGTCCTTAACTTACAACAGTTCATTCAGTGATCATTCGAAGTTACGATGGCACTGAAAAAATTAACTTATCACCGTTTTTCATATTTATACCATTGTAACATCCCCACGGTCACTTAAGTTATATTGTCAGCTTGACAACTGACTCATATTTGTGATGGTTGCCGTATCCTGGGGTCATGGGCTCACCTTTTGCAACCTTCTGGCAGAAAGTTCCCCCAAAATGGGGAAACCAGATTTACTTAACAACTGTGTTACTAATTTAACAACTGCAGCGATCCAGTTAACAAATGTTAACAGGAAAAGTCCTAAATGGGATAAAACCCACTAACCAAATTTTTCACTTAGCAACAGAAATTTTGGGCTCTGTTGTGGTCATAAGTTGAGGACTATCTGTAATAGACCATTTAGAAATCTCCATGCTAGGATTTAGGAATCTGGTTTTCTCTTTATTTCTGGATTCTGGCTCCTTCAGTCTTAATCATCATAGCCAATATTATAGAACTGGTAGTCCAGCTACATCTTGAAATCCATGGGTTTCCTAATTTATAGGGATGTGGGAAGGGATCTTATTAAGTTAAGTTGGAATAAGGTTCAGTCTGGGACACAAGTATCTGTTCTGAATCAAACTAAATCGGAGGTTGCATAATTAAAAAACCTGAAGTTTTCTTTCCCTTTATATTTCACTACGATAAGGAAAGGTTCAACTCTGTTTTCTTTTTAACAGCCTGGGATGGAATGGGAAGCTCCGGAGGATTCATCTGAAAGGCTGAAGCCTGCCAACTTTCAGAACAGAAAGCACAGGTATTTTTTTTTTTTTTAAAAAAGGCCTAAACTTTCCACCCTTTTCTCTGACAGAATTAGAGGACATCTGCAGGCATAGCCTGCCAAATATTAAACAGATATGCACTGGGGCTTTTTTTTTTTTTTTTTAATCGGGGAGTCTTTAAAGATAGAGGGGTTGGGAAGGCACTAATCCCAGTCCTGCTGTTTTGTGCAGTGATATTGAAAAGGAAGACATGTTTTTTATGGTTGGCTTTAATATTGTTTTATTTATATATTATGTTTTAAACTGATGTAAGCACCATCCAGAGAACTGCAATTATGCTCTGATTCAGAAGTAGAACTCATGTAAGCACCGTCCAGAGAAATGCAGTTATATTGTGGTTCAGAAGTAGTCATAACATTATACATCCAGGCTGCAGACACAGGACTTAATGAAAAATACAACTACATCTATTTATATATCTGATTGCAAGCCTACAAGAGAGGACTTACTCCTGAATAAACATGGATAGGGTTACATGGCATATATTTCAGTAAAAGGCTTAAATTTATAAATTTTGATAGAATGACACCACATACTTTTTCAACATGTGCATGAAGAATGGACCCTGAATGGTGATTAGAAGAATGTCATTATTATTGTCATATACAAATGGAAGAGTAATAAGAATGAATAGAAAAAGCTGCAGGGTACCAGTTTGTTAAATGTGCATGAGTGTTTGGCAGAATTCTGTTTGAAAGGGTATGAGAATGACAGTGAACAAAATTTGGAAATGTACATTATTATACAGGGTAGGGTGTGTAGACCAAAGTTTTGCTCTTCAGCTGGTCACTGATATATGTAAAAATGTGGGAAAGTGTATTCCATATTTATTGATTTACTAGCTTGATACATGTGCTTCGCTACGAAACCATGTGGTTGGGCTGGTTTTTTGGGGAGGAAAATGAGGGAGGGGAATTCTGCCTCTGCTTATCAGCATCCATCGGTATTCATCTGGCAACATCCTTGCAGTATGTGAGAGAGTTGTGGGCTGTTTGGAAAGTGAACTAGTATTTGCTGTGTGAGAAAGGAGACAGCAAGGAGCCTGGTTGTGGCTTAGGTCAGCTGTTCTGTGCTAAAGTTGGTTGCTGCTGTGAAACTGAAACTGAAATTCCTCTCTTCTGCTTCAGTTTTGCATTTGGAACAGATTTCTTTTCAGGTAGGGAGGGGGAGTAGAACTCCTTAGCATCAGAGCGTGTTAATAACAATATATGAAATACTAATGCTTTGATGGTCATTTCAAAAAATCCTTTCTTAGTGAGCACCTAGAAGCCAAGAGGAACAAATTTCAAGTTTGTAGGCTGTTGTGATGATGCATGAGTGGTATTTCGCTTTTATATACTGTATATAGATTTTGATGAAGTGTATGATGAAGTGAGTAGACTGGCATTGTGAAATGTTTTATATGAATATGGAGTTGCTGAATGCATGGTTTGCTTCCATCATGGGCAGCAGTACATGATGAAAGTAAAACATGGCTGAGAATAATAGAATGTTTAGCAAATGATTCAAAATTGAACAGAGAGTAAGGCATGTTATATCGTGTCACCTTGGTTGTTTAATGCATTTATACATATATGTATAAATGTTTAAGGTGATGTTTACAGATGTGTTGCCAGGGATATGAATATTAGTGTAGTTTTGTATACATACAATGCTTGATTGTTGGCTGAGAACTTGAACGATTTGTATAAAATGTTAAATTGTATGATGCAACCAGAATTATGAATCTGAAAATTAATATCTGGAAAAAAACCCACAACAGCTGTGTTTGACAGTGTAAATGGAAGCAACATGAAAGCTGAGTGACATTGGGCCAGTCATTCTCTCTCAGTCCAATTTACTTCACAGGATTGTTATTGTGGGGAAAATTCCTTGAGTTATTAATAAAAGTAATAAAGATGGGTTATCAATCAATAAATAAAATTGCCAGTAATACTTTCATTTTGTATTCCTTTGTTGATTGTTGGATAGGAAAATGGCTGAAAAAATTTTGAGATGTGCAAATATTGGTAGAAAAATAATATTTGGCTTGTTAGGAATGAATTTGTGAAAATAAGAGAATGGCTGGATATACTATAAGAGCTTTTAGCTATTTTGTTATAAGGTAGTAAAAGTAGGAAATATCAAGTGCAACATAAAAGAGAGTTGAATATATTGGGGAAAAGTTACTTGGGAGAGAAGGTAAAGACTGGATGGCTGATGAATGAATGTGGATTGAATACAAAAATTAAGAATGACTCAAACTAAAGAAGTACATTGGGATGGTTTGATCATATAGAAAGAAAGAATTAAATAAATAACAAAGACCAAATTCCAAACCAAATATAAGAAGAATAAACAGGTCCAGAGAAAAGAGATCAAGGAAATCATGACTGAAAGGAGTTGATAAGGTCATAAAAAAGAGAACTGTGGAAAGAAAACAAGGTAACATATGAGGCAGTGTGTGTGTGTGCGTGAATGTGGCAGAAAGAATAATGGGGGTTAGTGCAACCATCCTTGCTCTCCTTGACCTCTCATTGGCCATGGTAACTTTTGGGCCAGCCATAGAGTTTGGGACAGGGTGCCAGTCCTGCACTGGTTTGGCTCCTTTCTCCTATCCAATGCCAATAGTGAGTGAGAGATAGCAATAGTAATAGCACTTAAGCTTAAATACCACTTCAAAGTGCTTTGTAGTAGTTTACAGAGTCAGCATATTGCTCCCAACAATCTGGGTGCCCATTTTACTGACCTCGGAAAGATGGAAGGTTGAGTCAACCTGGAGTCAGTGGGAATCAAACTCTAGTTATCCCCCAGAATGAGCTGGCAATACTGTATTCTAACCACTGCGCCACCACGGTTCAGATCCCAATGGGGGTGCATCATCACTTCCCCTATGCACATCCTCCCCATCTTTTTAATTGTAAAATATTACTATTGTTATGAGTATTTATTGTTTCAATGTTTTATTGGCTTTTAATGTTTGTAAGCTGCCCAGAGTCACTTATAGGCAACAAACATGTCAAATGAATGAATGAATGGATGGATGGATGAACTGATTATAAAAGCAAAAAAATATGGAGAACTACTATGCCTGATGTGGTGTAAACTAGACTTTTTTTTGCTTGTGCCTTTCAGTAGTCTTGACTCCTAGTGATTGGAAAAGTCTCAACACATTTTGGTTGCATTTCAGATGTGGTTTCTTACTTTCTTCCTAGAGCTGAGAGAAAGTAACTGGCCCATGGTTGCCTAGCTGACTTTGTGCCTAAAGCCCATGTCACACTGCCCAATGGATGCAAAAAGGACACAACGGACAAGCAAAATGTTCCATCCGTTGTTATCTGCTCTCAAAAGGGGCAAAAATTTGCATAACCGGAGCGGATAACACGGACGGGGGGAGGACGCAGGGCGGATGCAAAGCGGATGCGGAACGGAAGCCCAGCGGATGGCACATCCGCTAGGCTTCCAGGGGACCTCAGCAAAGCGGACACAGAACGGATACAGTGGACACACAGCGGATGCACAGCGGATGAAGCAGATGTACAGCGGATGCACAGCGGAAGCCTAATGGATGCCTGGCATTAATTGCGCATGCGGGAGGATGCAATGCATCAGCCCCATGGATATAACGGAAGCAGCTCGGAAGCAGGTCGCCATTCAGAGGAAAGACCTGCTGCTGGATGGATTGGCTGCCTTGCCTGCCCTGCCTGCATGTCTGCCTGCCAGCCTTGGTGCCAGCCTTGGTGCCAGCCTTGGTGCCTGCCTTGGTGCCTGCCTGTCTGCCAGCCTGCATGCCAGCCTTCCTGCCAGCCTTGCTGTCTGCCTGCCTGCCAGCCTTGGTGCCTGCCTGCCTGCCAGCCTTGCTGCCAGCCTGCCTGCCAGCCTTGGTTCCTGCCAGCCTCCCTGCCAGCCAGCAACCCCACAACCATGTGGAAGCACAGCAAGCCTCAGCCATCTGCTGCCAGCCCTTGCAAGAGGGACGGGGCTACCATCCCGCCCCCTGGCCCTCACTCTGGTTCTGCTGGGGCTTCTGCAGCACGGGCTCGCTCTTCTGGGGCTGGGGCTTCTGCTGCTTCTGCTTCTGGAGGAGCTGATGAAAAGCACTCCAGAACCAGCCACCTCCACAGCACCTGGACCCTTCACCCCTGAGACTGAGCGACCAAGAGGAGTGCCAGAGACTCTTTTTTGTTTTATAACTTGTTGTTAATAAAGTATATTTATGATTCACACACTTGCTTCACTTCTTTTTTTAAGAAAGTCTTGGTGGAAACTTTTAGAAATGGTTTAAGTCTTTGCATACTTGTGGGATGGGTAAGGATAGCTTTGGGATGGGTTAGGATACCTGTGGAATGGGTAATAGCTGTGGGATGGGTTAGGATAGCAGTGGGATAGATAAACCTCCAGTGCAAGCATAGTGGGACTGTATGGTCCACCCTCCCAGGTGCCACACCTACGGCCCTTTATTATCAATAATAATGTAATAATTATCTACACATGTCAACATAAACACAACTCTTTATTAAACGCCCTGTTAATTGTAGGCCAACCAACCATACATGGCCCAATCTCATCCGTGTGATGAGACAGGCTGAAGGAAGCATCCATTAAGCATCTACCATCCTGTCTTGCCACTCCACTGCTCCAGCTGGGGAGTTGCACCAGTGTTTCAGGAGGATGCGCTGCTTCTTCGCTTCATGTGAGGCTCTGTTGGAGATCCTCTCTTCATGGGTGAGGTATTTGGAGGTGTAGGGCTTCATGAGGTAGGTTGTGAGGGAGAAGGCGTCATCCCCCGCAATGAAGTAGGGCACATCTTGTGTGTCGTTGGGCAGGGGTTCTGTATCTGGGAAGCCCACGATGAGGTTGCATTCCAGCTCCTCCTTGAGGTGACTGGCGTTGTATACCTGGGCATCTGAAGATGAGCCATTGCCTGAAGCATCGATGTACATGAACTTGTAGTCAGCATCGACCATGGCGAAGAGGATGATGCTGAAGAAGCCCTTGGAGTTGAAATAAGTGGACCCCGACTTGACTGGAGCTTTGCAGGCCACGTGCTTCCCATCTATGGCTCCAACGGTGTGTGGGAAGTTCCACCTCTGATACCACTGCTCTGCAACTTTCTTCCAGCCTTCTTCAGTGGAGGTGTACTGGAGGAGCTCCTCCTTGTATTCTTCGATGATGGCCTGCACCACCTCTCTGACCACAATGCTGATGGTGTTGGATGGCACCCTCCAGCTGTACTGCATGCTCCTGTAGGTGGTCCCTGAGGCCAGGTGGTGCAGAATGAGTGCCACCTTGAGCCCAGGTTCCAGGCTGGGCCAGAAGCTGGTGTTTACCTTGGTCAACCTGGGTGTCAGGCGCTGCACAACTTCGTCAAACATGGCTGGAGGCATCCTCATGAAGTTCTGGAATGCCCGAGTGTCTTCGTTCCTGAGCTCCACCATCACCTTGTTGTACAGTCCGTCCTCTGCTCTTCTGGCGAACCATCTTCGGACCCAGACTCTTTTTGGCTGCCTCTTTTTCTTCTCGCAGTAGTGTTCACAGAGCCTGCAGATGGCTTCGCACTGTTGCAGAATGATGGTGGCTGCCGAAAGGACTTTGTTGCAATCCACGGTGGACATGACTGGATGCTGTGGAAGAGGAAGAGTCAGATGAAGGCGGCAGAGATCTGCACTGCTGGGCTGCTGTTTTGAAAGTGAGATGCAGATGAGTTGATCCCCCTTTTTATAGGAAATATAGGTTTTCCGCTAGGCATCCTCTAGGCATCCTGTAGACATCCTTAATATCCGAGATAGGTCCCCTCTGCGAACGTTTTTTCCGTTTTAAACGCTTTGTTTCCATGCTGCATCTGCTAGGCATCCGTTCTGCATCTGTTCTGCGTCCGTTCTGCTTCCTCCCCACGTCCGGGCGGATGGAGTTGCGCGGATGTGTAGTGGATGCCTAGCGGATATAGCGGATGCGTAACGGATGCGTAACGGATGCATAGCGGATGCGTAGTGGATGCAGAACGTACAAACTGGATACATTTTCCGCGCAAAAGTTTTGGGCAGCCCAAAACTTTTGGAGCAGATGAAACGTTAGTAAACGGATGCTGGACGGATAGAGAGGAAGTAAAACGGAGGCAGTGAGTACATCGCGTTTTCCAATGGATGGCAAGCTTTTTTGTCCGTTTTACATCCTCTTTGCATCTGTTGGTTCAGTGTGACATGGGCTTAAGACAGGAAAAAAACTTGCAAGCTCCTACTGTACTGCTCCTACAGTTTATTTATTTTTTCTTATCCCCCATTTCTTTCTTTTAATTTCTTTTGCCCCCTTTTTAGTCTTTTTTTACTCTATAATATTCAACCCCAAAAGGAAATGATTTGAACACATTACTATTATTTTTGTTTATGGTTGTTGCACCATGAGCCAGATGTTTAGACTGGATTTGGCATTTTGATCCACCTATTGAGTCCTTCCCAAGGAGCTGGGATAGCCAGACCTTATTTGATGGTGTTAAAAGTATCATTGCAGGATCTAAGCTGCTCAAGTTAAAGCTGCCTTCTGCATGACTGATGCAATTTTGCTGTTCCAGTTAAAGCTGCCTTTTGCATGACTGATGGTGACTTTGTCAACGTCAATGATGTCCAAATAGTGCTCCAGATGTTTTGGGGTTGCACCTAAGACATCTGTTATTATTGATACTACCTTTATTTTCTTTTGCCACACTCATTCTTCTTCTCCTTCTCCTTCTCCTTCTCCTTCTCCTTCTCCTTCTCCTTCTCCTTCTCCTTCTCCTTCTCCTTCTCCTTCTCCTTCTCCTTCTCCTTCTCCTTCTCCTTCTTCTTTGTCTACTTCTACTTTGCCTTGCTATGTGATTCTTTATAAGAACTTCCATTCTCGCCCTGACCTAACCATACAGCAACGTGTCCACTCCTGTGCACTCCACATTGAACTCAAAAAATGTTGAGACAATGAAGAGAAGGACCTGTACATTGACTACCTTGCTGACTGTATCAAAAGTAAGTCACACAACCCGCAACTCAGCTTTAGCCTTCAACATCTACTATCACCCAAGACTAGGCACGCACACCCCTAACTACCTCAATTCCAACTACTGCTGGCCTACTCAATGCAAGAAGCCTTGTGAATAAAATATCCAAATTTCTCCTTTTAGTAAATATGGCTAAATTCGACATCATATTTGTCTGTGAAACATGGCTCAACGCATCTCTCCCTGACTCTATTACTACAGGAAGAGACTATCATGTTTACCAATCAGATCATGAAATCCGTAGAGGAGGTGGTGTTGCTATCTTCTATAAAAAGTCCCTACATCTAAAAAACATCCAAGTTACCCAGGAGCTTGCTCTTCCTGAGACCATCATCTGTGAACTATCCTTAAATATCACATTTCAGTTCTTACTATGTTACAGAGCACCTGATTATGACATCGAACATGTAAACAAGCTAAATTCACTACTAACATGGGCAACATCCTGCCCACATGCTTTTATCTTTCTTGGTGACTTCAATCTATGTCATATTGACTGGACCCGAAATGAATGTATAACTGAACCCACAAATGCAGCCTTCTACAATGCAGTAACAAATCTGGGACTAGAACAACCAACAACACTAGACTTAACAACTGCCTCGATCTCATCTTCTGCAATAGTTTGAATTCAATTTACAGAATACAAATTAAAGAACCCTTTTCTAACAGTGACCACAACATGATTGACTTTTGTCTCAACATACGTCCACGCAAAAATCATCAAAATGATGGAATCCCCAATTATAACTTCAAAAAAGGCAACTATGATCTTACAGACAACAATCTTTCATCCCTTGATTGGCAATCTCTATTCGCTGGATGCAATACTGTTGAAGATCATTACAACATATTTTTACTTGAAGTCAAAAGAGTCATTAAACTATATGGACCAACAACAACTCCCAAAACAAAAAAAAAAAAAAAAAAAACCCCACAGATTAACCACAACAATAAGGAAACTTCAATCCAAAAAAGGATCACTCTGGCAGAAAAACAATGTCACGTTGCCAATTTCAAAAGCTATTACAAAAATTTATGCCACCATATAAAGAGTGAATGCACCAATTATCACATTAAAAAAGAGGAAAACCTTCTACGCACCAATTCCACCTGCGCTTTTTAAAATTTTTACAATTTTGTAAACAACAAACTAAAATCCCACCCCTGATAGGACCTAATGGTAAATACTGCAATGATGACACCATTAAAGCCAACATCTTTAACACATTTTTTGGCTCAGTATTTGTAAACAGGAATGGATCATGCCCTGTATTTCCTAGCCGAACCACAGAAAACTACAATGATCGAATACATATCGATTTTACAGAAGACAATGTTGAAAAAGCACTACGCAATGGAAAACCATCTCTATCTATTGGACCGGATGGAATATGTGCCTACTTCTTTAAAAAGCTATCCACTGCCATAACAGAACCCGAAGCATAACCTTTGAAAAATCTTTCAGGACTAGCTCCTTGTCTAACCAATGGTCACAAGCCACGGTTATCCCCATCTTCAAAAAGGGAGACCCCAGTCTAGTTGAAAATTATAGACCAATCTTTTTATGCTGCATCACCTGTAAAGTTATGGAATCAATTATTAACAAATCCATTATCCTCCACTTAGAGACAAACAATCTATTCTCCAATAAACAATTTGGTTTCAGAAAAAAAACTATCCTGTAATCTGGAACTTTTACATTGTAAAAACATATGGACTACACAACTCGATCAGGGCAAAACAATAGACACAATTTACATAGATTTCTGTAAAGCCTTTGATTCAGTAGTACAAGACAAGCTACTCCTAAAACTAAAATCTTATGGTATCTCTGGACACCTGCATAACTGGATTAAAAGCATTCCTGTCAAACAGACAACAAATGGTCAAAATTGGGAGTGTTCTATCAAATTCTGTACCTGTCAATAGTGGTGTCCCCAAGGCAGTGTTCTAGGACCAACTCTCCTCATACTCTACATAAATGACCTCTGTGATCATATTAAGAGCAATTGTGTTCTCTTCGCTGATAATGTCAAGCTGTTCAACACCACAGACAATACTGCTACCCTTCAAAAAGATCTTGACTATGTATCAAAATGATCAAACAAATGGCAACTTTAAATCTCAACAAATAAATGCTCTGTCTTACATATTGGCAAAAAAAATCACAAAAGTAAAATACAAGCTGAATAGTCAAGACCTTGCTGATGATCCGAGCTCTGTAAAGGACCTTGGAATACTCATTTCTAATGAACTAAGTGCTAGAGCCCACTGTAACTACATAGCCAAAAAGGTGTTAAGAGTTCTTAACCTAATCCCATGTAGCTTTTTCTCTGGTAATATCACACTACTAACTAGAGTATACAAAACATTTGCTAGACCAATACTCAAATACAGCCTATCAGTCTGGAACTCACATTACGTATCTGATATTTGCACAGTTGAGAAAGTCCAGAAATATTTTACAAGAAGAGTTCTTCATTCCTTTACTCGTTGTAGAATACCTTATGCCTCCAGACTTGAAATTCTGGACCTAGAAAACCTTGAATTATGCTGTCTTCGGTCTGATCTAAGTATGGTATATAAAATCATACATTGCAATGACTTACCTGTCAATGAATACTTCAGCTTCAACCGTAACAACACAAGAGCACACAATAGATGCAAACTCAAGGTTAACCGCACCAAACTTGATTGCCGGAAATACGACTTCAGCAACAGAGTGGTCAATGTCTGGAATATTCTACCTGACTCTGTGGTTTCTTCCCCCAACCCCCAAAACTTTAACCTTAAACTGTCCACTATTGACCTCACCCCTTTCCTAAGAGGTCTGTAGGGGACGTGCATAAGTGCACCAAAGTGCCTACCATCTCTGTCCTATTGTTTCTTTTATTTTTCTTATATGTACCCATTTCATATATTCATAACTATGTATATACTTATACCTATTATTTTGTAAGCTATTGACAAATCAAATCAAATCAAATAAATAATAAATAAATTTAATCTTTCTTGTAGGCCAGTTTAGTCTCTGCAGTACTCCATAAAGATTCCTGGTATACTAGCTTCAGTGCATCTTCTTCACTGGTCTTCAGATGTTCTCCCAACACCACTTCTTCTTCTTCTTCCCCTTCCCCTTTTTCTTTCCCTTCTTCCTCCCCTGCCTCCTCCTCCTCCTCCTCCTCCTCCTCCTCCTCCTCCTCCTCCTCCTCTTCCTCCTTCTTCTTCTTCCTGATGTACTTGGAATGTTCCATGTCCACCTTTGCTCCTTGGTAAGAAGATTCTGTCAACATTTTGTGGATGAAGGGCATGATTCATTGCCATTATTTTTTCTTGTCTTAGTACCCAAGGCTTTTAGTTCTGCTTGAGTCTAGTCCACCATCCCAAGCTGTGTATTTTATGATTGAATTGCCCAGATGTTAATTGCCTTAATGGTATTTCTTCCACTGATTTTGGAACTTCGATTTAAGATTTGTTCAATGAAAATGTGTGATTTGTGGGACCTTGAGTACAGATTAAGTTCTCACAGATGTTCTAATTATGTAACAAATAGCTTTTCCCCAATTGAACTGGAAATTGTGTATATTTTTCAAGGCAATCTCTCAACAGCATACGAAGGAAGTAGCGTAAACATATTTAAATAATACAAGGATATCTAATGCGCCCAATTAAATAACACAATTACATTTCAATATTTTCATTTCCTAAGTTTGAAAGTACCATTATTAATATTAAAAGTACAAAATGTGCACATCAATAAACACATCTTTGGGGAAAAGCACTTAATACATTATTTTTCTTGCAAATGTTTTGATTGAAAGGGCATTTTCAGGTAGATTTGAAGGAAAAAAAAATTGCAAATGATGAAAAGTAGGACAGCTCATGAGACACTGAGTTAAAAATGTCTATTTTTTTGGCTTGGTCTTCTTTGGCCTTGTGCATTATCTAAACATTATCCAAGCATTTACCTAATTCCATTTAAACTTAGCAGGGTAAAAAGGAGACAGGGTTTCACAATATATTTTTTCTCTTGAAGTTTTTAAAAGTAAAAAAATTCTTGTTTCACCCTATCCATATGAAGAGCATATAGTGCCTGGAGTGATATGGTAACAAGCATTTTTGGGAAGAGGAGGAAGAAAGGAAGAAGAGAGATGGACAAAATTTCACACTATCCTTTGCAAGAGTGTGTTGAAGAAAGCTTGACTTAATAAATATAGTCTAGGGATACAGAAGTTTAATTCAACTTTTAAAAAGCATCCCTGTTTGCTTGGAAATACCTAGTGCTTTGGTGCCACACTTCTAAAATGTTTTTCTGAGGAAAATTCCTAAGACATTTGAGCTTCAAAAGTTGGGGAAATGAAAATGCTTCTTGGCTTCTGAGTTGAAGCAACATTTTGGTGAAAAACTGAATATATACAGCATTTAAAAAATCCCTTCCTAATGACTTTTAGAAAGTCCTTGCATTTAAATTATGCTGAAAAGGAAATGATGATGGGAAAATAGCACAGCAGCCTAGTATAAAAATATACAGGGGTGGGATTCTACAGGTTCACACCTATTCTCGAAAACCGGTTGTTAACATTCTAAACAGTTCGGACAACTGGTTGTTAGAAAAAATTACTGGCCTAATTCTGTAAGAAAGGCAGGAAGGAAACATTTTGGTGTTGCTTACAGAAACTGCCTCTCCATTAACTCTAATTACATTCTTGGCAGGACTAGACTTCCTGTCTCTGGAACTTCTCTGGAGTTTTTTTCCCTCTTTGCTGGTACTTTGCTTGTGTGGAATGATGTTCAAAGTTACAATGGTACTGAAAAAAGTGACTTATGACCATTTTTTACACTTACGACTGTTGCAGCATCCCATAGTCATGAGAGGCCAAGCGAGGAGATGCGTGCCTTGATGTGAGTGATGTTGAGTTGGCCATGCCCAGCCAATCACATGACCACCAAGCCATGCCCACCAACTGAGCCATGCCCACAGAACCGGTTGTTAAAAAATTTGAATCCCACCCCTTAAAATATAGTCAAAAGGATATATATTCCTAGGATTTTCAGTTTTTTAGTATGTCTGTTCCACATCTGCTATCTATCTTGGAATAATGAAAATAAACACAAATTGGGTGGCTGGATGAGGATTCCTTAGAAATCTGTTTTTAGAAGGCAAAAGGGATGTCCCTTAATGTGTGATTTCAATGGTCTTCAAAAGCAGATGCTTTTCAGCTGCTTTGTATGGTGTGATGAAGTCATCAGGAGAGCAATGGGAATGGGGAAGAAATTGTGCATTGGCTTGACACACATCTTCAAAATGCACTTGAGTATGGAATTTGGGTGACTTCCAGTTACAATCTAACATATTTGCATGAAGCCAAGGAGATGAATGATGCTGGAATCAGATCTGTTAGTATGTATTATAGTTGATAGTTGCAATCTGTTTACTATTATTTATTAAATAATATCTGCTCAGTACAGTGGTGGGATTCAATTTTTTTGCTACCGGTTCTGTGGGTGTGGCTTGATGGACATGGCAGGGGAAGAATGCTGTAACATCTCCAGTCAGAGGTGGTATTTGCCGGTTCTCTGAACTACTCAAAATTTCCGCTACCAGAACTGGTCAGAACCTGCTGAATACCACCTCTGGACAGAACCATGGAAAAAAATCTTGATATATTATTGATATATCTTCATTGATGTCATGGAGCCGCAGGAATAATTCTATTGATTTTACTATCATTACAAAGAAGGATATTCTTGACTTGGCAATATTTGTGATGAATATTGTGGACCTGTTAATCTGTTAGGATCGTATCAACATCAGAACACAGAAACATGGGAAATTTCTTGAAGCCTATCTAAAATGCCTAATATAAGAGCAGGCAGAGGACTGAGTTTACAAACAACAGAAATGAAGCATTCAGGGTGGTTTATAAATGGTTGATAACATTACAAAGAACAAGCATTAAAAAAAAGATGGCAGAATGACAAGCTGATGGGAACAGAAGAAAACAACCTAGCTTAAAAGAAGGCTTCAGCCAAACTGTCAAAGGCCTGGGTGAAGAGCCAGAGGAAGTGTTACATAGGCATATTGTGGCATGTACTGCCAGTACTACTGAATTTTGGACCAGTTGAAGATTCTGGGTGATCATCAAGGATAGCCCCATATGGAACTCATTGTAGTAGTCAAGTTTTAAGATGACCAGGGCATGAGTGAAGGGCCTACTGATATAGAAAAGGGAAAGAATTGGCTCACCTAATTAACCTTCACAACAGCCTTCCCGGCCATTGCTGCTGTCTACTCATTGAGCAGGAGCTGCAAGTCCAGGAAGACCTGAATACACCTTTGAAAGAAGAAGCACTACCCAATCCAAAGTCAGAGATGAAATACCAGCTGCCCAAATACTTATAGCTACTTACCCTTCAAATAGGATTGACTTGGAGACACTTTCTTTCCATCAAAACCTGCACAGCTTCCCTCTCTGTGGCAGAACCTCAGCATCCAGAGTTGAAAAAATAATTGGGCATTATCAGCAACCTCAAAACTAGCCTATTATCTCACCCCTAAGTTTCATGTAGTCATTGTAAAGGAGGGGATAGATAACAGAACCATGCAACCTCCCCACAGAAGGGTACCTTCCATCAGGGGTGTCAAACTCAAGGCCTGGGGGCTGAATCTGGCCCATGGGGTGCTTAGCTCTGGCCCGTGGGGCTGTCCTGGAAATAGCAAAGGACTGGCCTGTGATGCTTCTCTGGTACTTCACACAAAAATGTGTGTGGCCCTTCCAAGCTTCATTTTCGCTGGCAGAGGGTTGCAGGAGGCCATGGCAGCCAAAAATGGAGCTCGTGAACCCATTTTAGCTGGCAGTGTGCTTGGGCCATCATAGGCACCCCCAACATGAGTGAAGTCAAGTTTGCCATGCCCACCCCAGTCTCCCGAGGTCAAACACAACCCTGATGCTGCCCTCAATGAAATTGAGTTTGACAACCCTGCCATAGATGGTATTGAAAGCCACAGAGAGACCAAGAAGTACAAGGATAGATGCATTATTGCTATTGGTGCTCTGCCCCAGGCCATCTATAAGTGTGACCAAAATTGTCCCCCAGCCTAATTTTTGACTGAAATGGGTCTTTGATAATCTATTTTCTCCAGGATTCTCATCAGCTGTACGCTGACTATTTTTTCAACAACCTTCCCCCCAAAGTTCAGACCATCCTGTCCTATTCTTCTTTTACTTTTTGGAGTGGAGAAGCTGACATATGTAGAAAGTAGCTTGTTGAAGGCATGTTTAAAATGTCTTTGTTAAGCTCTCTGGAGATCTTCCACATGGCACATCAGATCCATTGTAACAGATGCTTCTAGATTCAAGAGGTTATTTATCTGACTACAAGAGAATGTACTTGAAACTCAAATTTTCTGCCATGAAGTGGGTAGTGGTTATAAACTATACTAGGCAATGTCAGATCTTGCTGCCAGGGTCTACAAGGGATGAAACTGCACAGCCATTGATTGAGAAAGACATTTCCCATAATTTGTCAGAATCACAGGCCAGATAATTTTTCTTTAAAAAATGTTGATGGATATCATTGCACCGTCTTTCAACATTTAAGCATGACAGACAGTTGCAGAATCACCTATATTCTTATATTTACAGCATTTAGCAATACTAGTTGGGATATCCTACACTCAGATTGCTTTCATTCCGAGGCAAAACCTGTCTGCCTTGCTTTTTGCTAATTTTTATTGTTGATGTTTATTTGGATGACTGATGATTTACATCATCCAAAGCTCTGTTAAATTTTCTTTGTTCTGGCTCTGCCCTTGGTTAGTTACTATTCCGTAACATCTTTATGGCATCTTCTAAGGTTAAAGCAATTTTCACAGGGATAAAAAAATTTCCCAGTGTCCATAAGCAGTTTGATGGCTTCATTTCTGTTATTTGTAAATTCAGTCCTCTGCCTGCTCTTATATTAGGCATTTTAGATAAGCTTCAAGAAATTTCCTGGGTTTCTGTGTTCTGATGTTGATACGATCCTAACAGATTAACAGGTCCACAATATTCATCACAAATATTCCCAAGTCAAGAATATCCTTCTTTGTAATGATAGCAAAATCAATAGAGTTATTCCTGTGACTCCATTATATCAATGTTTTATCAATAATATATCTAGATTTTTTTCCTTAGTTCTGTCCAGAGGTGGTATTCAGCAGGTTCTGACCAGTTCTGAAGAACTGGTAGCGGAAATTTTGAGTAGTTCAGAGAACTGGCAAATATCACCTCTGACTGGAGATGTTACAGCATCCTTCCCCTGTCACGCCCACCAAGGCACAACCACAGAACTGGTAGTAAAAATATTTGAATTCCACTACTGGTTCTGTCCAATTCAGCATCAAAACCTTAGTTGTTTAAAATAACTAAATTCTGCAGCTTTCTTATAGTGTTTGATCTGTTTTTTTTTTCCAAGCAGAAATATAGGGGAAATAAGTCCTTTCAGTTACTGTCAGGGGTCTTGTGGAGTGGCATAATCCTGCTGTGTAGAATTATGCTTGTGAGTTGTATTGGCAACTTGGAGACCAAGATTTCTGGAGCTGTAGCCAGATTTTCTTGTCCAACTGGCTGGCTTTTTGCAGTTTCTTGTAACTCCATCTTCTACACCGTCTATTAGTCCTTGATGTACTGAATAGTTAATTGCATTTCAACAATTTTAAAAAGCACATATGTGCTTTAGAGATGTGTAGAGAAAGTCAGGCTTTTGCTTCTATAGGTGCCATTGAGTTAACATGTCCTACTGAAAGAATGTCCTCTTTCATTCAAAATCTGGTGGAAAGAGAGTTGTGTAAAAATTACACTACTTGTACTGTGGTGGATTTAGGTTTATGTATTTCCCAAAGAGCAGTATGATTTTAATATTTTCTGATTTAATTTTAGTACATGGTGGGTGACTGAGAAGAAAGGGAACTGTATGCTATGACTGTCTGAGGGTAAAGAGTATATGTAATTTAGAAGATAGCTCTTATGAATCTAATGCACAAATAAACATGAACACTTTCCACATCTGATTAGTTAATATATTCAGATTTATCATTTCTTAGCTTTTTGACTATAGTTTTTGATACAAGTGTTGTATGTTGGGATTTGCATTTCTTTCCAAATATTATTCCAAAAAATCAGACCAAGTTTGTATGTTTATGGGATATTTAGAAAAAAAAATGAAACATTCATGTGGCATATATATGTGGAAAAGGTTATTGTTAGGGATAACATTGTTTACCCTAACTGGTTTAGGTGAAATAATA
>BLBF01000018.1:41250619-41265608 GCA_015471245.1 Laticauda colubrina | reverse complement strand
TATATATATATATATATATATATATATATATATATATATATGAAAAGAAAAACTATATATTTTAATAAAAGAAAATATTTATATTATAAAAGAAAAACTTTCAAGAAAAATACAGTTAGAGTGAATGGAGAATGGTTAACATTGCGCAGTTAGGTTGAAAAGAAAGAAGGAAGGCTTCCCAAAACTTTTTAAAAGAGGAAGGGGTTAAAATGTTTTTTCAAGGGGAAAAGAAAAACTGTAGAGAAGGGCTGCTACTCATAAATAAGTTCCAGTATATGTAATTTAACAACAGTATTATGTGAGTAAAATCTTCTACATCCACTTCAATGCAGAAAGAGCATGTGTGGATAAAATAGAGTCAATATTGTTGTCCCATAGATTTTGACTAGAAACTTGCAAAAGAGTTTATCCAGTACTATTCAGATGCAAGTTAGAGCTTGCTTCCCTATTGATGTCTGCAGAACACTTGGGAGAAATTTTCATCATGCAGCCCTCTCATAAAAACTGCTAAAACCTGTTTGTGAATAGAAGGTGTTTCCATATGGAGAATATTTCCCTCTCTTTCTCCCTCCCTCCCTCCGTTCCTTCCTTCCTTCCTTCATCGACATTCCTGTAATTATCAGAAGATCAAGTCTAAAATATACTGCCTTGACAAGATTGATAAATTGATAACTTTGCTATCATACAGGTATAGCAAATCAGCATAATTTTCTCCAGCATTTGATGAAGGCTATGATTTGTCTTTAGAAGATAAAGGTAATAATTTAATTATTACTAAAATTAAGATACATATAGTGTTTAATTTTGGGGTTACTTTTCAGCTCGCAAAAACTTGTTTCTTCTTACCACCAGAAACCAGGAGGCAAGAAATACATTGTGAGCAATTGTACAAGCCTTTTTACCTACATACTTTTTCAAATGGACATGTATATTTAAAACCCCCCACCTCCTTAAACAATAGAAAGAAACAAATGGTTGACAATAACAACGGCAGCAGCTCTCCAACAAAAGCATGCAATTATTACAATTATACTATCCTTGATTAGACTCCCATGCATTGCATTTCAATGTAATTGATGTTGTAGGTTGACACATTGGACACCAAATATTCTCGCCTGTCCCTTTACTCTTTTGTTTCAGAGCCTGATTTGCATTTTCTATGCTTTTAATAATAAAGACTTAGCACTTTTCCTCCATTAGAAAAAAGACACACACACACACACACATACATACACACACACACACACATACAATAATCTGCAACTCGGCACTTGTTTAAGGATTCTGACCCCCCAAAATACCACTTTGCTTCACACATTAGCTGCTTACAAAGAAAGGAGCTAATGTATCATCTAATTGGGCAAACCACTGCATCTGATTTCTCTCAATCAGACTATTAGCTTCGTAATTACCCATCTGCCTCATGTGGAAAAACGGCAAGGCGAACACCCAGCTAATAACATTCTCAAGAGCTCTCCAGTATCCTGAGATGAGAACAATGTTGTGTGATAGAGTCCCTAACCATTTAAGTGCCAAGGGCGTCTCTGCAATATGGGAGAGTTTGTTAACCTTCCCAGGATGAACAGGGTTAATGATTTGTCTTTAATTAGTTTGAGTTTTGTGGGTCTGTTTGGAGTTTTTGTTTGGTGTGGTTGTGTGTGTGTGTGTGTGTGTGTTGGGAAACAAATGATAGCAAAAAAACTCCCCGAAGCATCTTCTCAGCTTGTTCCAAAATATATTTGTTGGAGAGCAGGATGGTCTGTGAGAGCAAGGTGGCATTGTTTGTAGCAAAACAAAAAGATTCAGATCCCTTTTTATAGCTAATAATTTTTTTCCACTAAACCACCCCCTTGCATGGATGGATGGATGGATAAATAGATAGATGCATTGCTGTATGTATTTTGTTTAGAATGGGGTGGGCAATATGTAGCTCTTATCAATAATAGTCATCCATATTCCCTGCTGTGTAACATCTAGTAAAACTGTGTATGTTATCCTTCTCATCGCCATTTCATTGGCAATGGAAAAATGGGAAAACTCCCAATGAAATGCCAAACTGAAATGTATGCACTGGTTTACTAAATGTTATGGCAGACAGAACTATAGCCCACTTCCAAGTTAACCACATGACATTTCCAAAAGGAGCAGAGAAAAGTCACAACTATTCAGTGTAGGCTTTGATGAATGACTGAAATGAACCTGTAATTTGATTAAGATCAAAAAGTGCTTCTCATGATTATTCCATCTACTGTCCTATTTAAAAACTACTTTACTTTTTAAATAGAATCAGTTATATCAGAATTATTCCATAGTTAAATGTATAGACTCACAGACCCACATATTTATCCCTGAGTATGGTAATCTTGTTATAAATTGGAACCAAAGGGTTATCTGATCAAGTATGAAAGAACCTGAAGAGACTGGTTATCAGATGAGTCAGGACCATAGACAGCTCACCAAGACAATAATTCAAAGGCAATAAATTGCTTGAACGGTTGCTCCAGCAATAATCTCTTATAAATATTGACTTTAAGGACTTCTGGTTTGGGCCTCTTTGGTGATGGACTGAAATCCGTGATTGTATGCGGTTTTGATCTATACTCACCACTGGAGTGCCCCGAGCCACCCAGATTTGGGGCTGAAGCCATCCCATAGAGGTTGTGAAGGAGGGGAGCTGTCAGCAGGATTAAGGAGAGCCACAACTCTCCTCCTTAGCTGGCCATTACTCCCTTTCCCAAAGGCGGTTGTAGCAGTGGTCAGAAATGGCCACCTCAAAGAAGAACCTGACTGGACAAGATTGTGCAGGAGAAAGTTTAAAGGAGAAAGTTTGACTGACCAGGTTGAATGGAAAACATCTATTTAAGGTACCTGGAACCTGAATTTTAAAAACTAATACTATTCCTAAAAAAGATCTTAAGCAGCAAGAGAAAGGAAATGGAATTGGCTTTTTTTGCTCTCATATTGACAGTTTTAATTGACTTGGAACATTAAGAAGAAGAGATTTGAATAAGAAATTGATACTAATCCACTTTGACATTAATAGCCTATTTCTAGCTGAAAATAAAGTGTCAAAGGGATAAAGATTCTTGGATAATTTAAAAAATTTCTTAAAAAAAGAAAGAAAGCAGAGGAGGGAAAAAGAAAACAAAAGGATAGAATCTGGAAAATGGGGGAGACCACTTGGAACTTAAAAAAGTCGATAGTGGAATTTTAACACGGCTTGCAAAAGATACATTGTAGCTGAAACTTTGTTACAAGATAACAAAGCCCCTGGAAAGAGAAAGTGAGAAAAGAAGCAAGAAAAAATTTTGGATTATTGGATCATTCCTGGAATTTGGGATGGTGGATCCTAATAAAACAAAATCAATTGGGGGTTATTTAAATTTTTTTAAAATGGCATCACTCTTTGAAGAGGTAAAAATGAGACTTAAAGAACAAAAAGAAGAAGCACAAGGGGGAAGAGGATTTTTTGGCTTCATATTTCAATTTTTAGAAATGGAGATTTTAAACTATGAAAAACAACAAGAAACGCTGGCAGAACAAGAAGGGAGGGATAAAGAAGAAGCCATCTTTAATGACCAAGCAACTTTAAGTGGGGTAAAAAAGGGAAAAGGGGGAAAGGGAGTTAAAAACTTAAGCACTGAAGCAACAACCAAAAAAAGAGAGTAATTTGAAAAGCAATCGTAATAACAGGAAGAAGCAGAAGGGAGGATCACAGAAGGGAGAATCAGATAGAAAAGGGAATAAAAATGGGAGGAAGAAGAAGAGAGGGAAGAGGGAAAGGAAAAGAAGTTACAAAAGACAGAAACAAGATATAAAGGTACAGGAAAAGCGTACAAGAATTAAAGGTATAAACCTATTTAAAAGACACAGAGACAATGTTAAAATTTAACTTAAGGAGAGGATTCTACAAGGGTGCATGGAATAGCATTGTTATATTAGAAATAGAAAAGGGTTAGAAAATATGTTTTGATGATTAAAGTGATAGAAAAAATTTGTATTGATGTGTAATGGAATATTTGTTTGTAAAGTGAATAAGGCTCTCAATGATTTTAAAAGAAAGTTAAAAAAACTGAAAAGAAACATGGAAGACTTTTATCAGTTGACAAGATGAATTTGAATAAGAATAATAATTTTATTGACTACTGCTAATAACTATTGTTTTGTTTTTTATTTAAAGACAATAATAAGTAAAATATGAAATATAGATGATTAAAGTGAAAGACAACTGATATTACTAGGTAATGTTTGTTAAAAGAAATAGAAATGTAAAAGGCTGTTATTAATATTAATGGCAGAGCTGTACTTGAATAGAATAATTATTCTGTTTACTATTGTTATACATGTATACATATATACATTTTTCTTTCAAGAATTTAGTGTGTATTTTTAAAGGAATGTACCAAGCAGAATTCAATTGAAAATAGGTATGTGTTATAAAATAGAGGTTAAAAAATGAATGTTATAACTATAAAGGTGTAACTTAAATTTTTAAACAAGATTTGAAAAAAGATACAAAGGTGTTACACTCCAGTCTAGTAATTGCAGGGGAAAATTTGTTTTATGAGAAAAGATAACATGAAATTGTAAACAGGACAGACGAAAGTATAAAAATATTGATTAGAAAGATTTTAAAAATTAGAAAAAGATATATAGTTGAATTAAGAAACGAATGAGATAATTTAAAATAAGGCTATAGGAAGTAAAGAAAAGGAAAAGCTATTGAAAAAATTATGAATATAGTTATAAGATATGGATTAGAATGTATAAGATATATATGTATTGAGTTTCTGCTGTATGGAGAAGTAATAACCCGGGGTCACGCTGTTTTCAAAAAAAGATATTTTATTTGAATTTATATGTTTTGTGAAAACTTAAATAAAACTTTTGTAAAATAAATAAATAAATATTGACTTTAAGTAGTTCAACTCCCAAACAGTATCTTCAGCATGTTAACTTTAGAAAAGAATGCTTTGGCTTTAAAGGAATTTTGCTTATGCTGAAAATCCTTTGGCTGATTGAACTTGAAAGTGTTGTTGGAGGAACTTATAAAACTGTTTTATTGAGATCTAAAAATTACCCACTGTACACAAGGAACCATAGAATAGCATTAATATCAAGCAATCTATGCATAAATGCAATGTAATAAAATGATAATATCAGTAAAAAGGTATAAACACTATTAGAACAGCAAGTGAGCAAAGAAACAGAACAATTAGGGTCTAAAGGCTAGGTCACACTGGCCGACGGATGCAAAACGTTTGCAAAAAGGACACAGCGGATGAGCAAAATTTCAGGGGTGGCTCCATCCGTTGTTATCCGCTCTCAAAAGTGCCCCAAATTTGCATAAACAGAACGGAAAGGAACGGACGTGGGGAGGATGTAGCGGGGATGTAAAGCGGATGTTCGTAGGAAGCCTAGCGGATGGAAGTGGATGACACATCCACAGGGCTTCCGGGGGAGAATAGTGAAGTGGACGCGTAGCGGAAGGAGCGGATGCATAACGGATGACGCGGATGCATCACGGACGCCTATAGGATGCGTAGCGGATGTGTAGTGGATGCAAAGCATTCACTGCGCATGCAGGGAGGATGAATTGCATCAGCTCTGCGGATATAAAAGGATGCAGCTCACAAGCAGTCAGCATTCAGAGGAAAGACCTGCTGCCAGAGACATCTTGAAAGAACACCATGGGGAAGAAGAGGAAGCCTGTGCCTACTCCTGCCAGCCCTAGCAAGAAGGACAGAACCACCATCCCACCCCCTGGCACTGAATCTGAAGCTGCTGGTGCTTTTGCTGCTGCTGCTGCTGGTGCTCCTGGTGTTGCTGCTGCTGGTGGTGCTCCTGGTGTTGCTGCTGCTGGTGCTTCTCCTGCTGGTGCTGCTGGTGCTGCTGGTGCTTCTCCAGCTGGTGCTGCTGGTGCTGCTGGTGCTTCTCCTGCTGCTGCGATGGACCAGCCCCAAGGCCCTCAAAGCCCTGCTGCTGAAGCCCCTGAAGCCCCTCCCAGAGGGAGGAAGAGGCAAGGCAAGGAGAAGGGAGAGAGGAAATAGTACTCCATTTCTGAAGACCATGAGGATGAGGTGCTGGAATGGCTGAGGGAGAACGAGTACCTGTGGAGGAAGGGCCACAGGCTCTATCGCGACACCAAGAGGAAGCAGGCAGTGTGGAGAGAGAAGGCGGAGAGCCTGGGCTACACTTCAAATGTACTCCTGGGATGGTGGAAGCACATGAACAACTGGTATGCAAGCTGCACCTGAAGAAATCCGGGCAGGCCGCTGTCAAGCTCACTGACCGGGAGACCTATGTCATGGCCAGGTGCAGCTTCCTGAAGGGTGAGATCTGCCACCGAGGAGCAGCCCCTCTGTCAACCCTCTCCCTCAGACAGCCCACAGAGAGCCAATCCTCTTCCAGCCAGGAGACAGCTACCTTGTCCAGGCAGGTGTCTTTGGAGGGCCCCACGACAGAGACCCCCCCGACAGCTGCACTCCCCGTGCTGGAGGATGTGGAAGATCCCCTGTCTCAGATGGAGCAAGAAGAGGCAGCCACCAGAGACCAACCCACCCCCACCCCCAGCTTCAACTCCACAGAAAGCAGGCAGAGAGGCAGACCGGAGGGACAGAGCCACACTGTCCTCTTGGAGATCAGGGACACAATCAAAGCCAGCACAGATCTCCTCTCCCAGCTGGTCCACTTCGACATACCATCCTCCAACCGCAAACCCTTCATCACATATGTGAGCCAGACCCTCATGGACATGCCCGAGGCCCAGTACCAGATGATGAAGGAGAGGATCACAGCTCTTCTGCACCACCCTCCAGGCCCAGCTGAACCTGCTCATACCCATTCCAGGTCTGCTCCCCCACCCCAGCTGATGTCACAACCCTTCCACAGATTTCAGCAGTCCCTCGCCTACCAAGCCCACCACTACCAGGACTTCCCACAGCAGAGGCAGCCCTTCCCAGTCCAGACCCATGTTCCTCAGACACCACAGACACCTGACCCAACTACAGACCAGACAGCCCCACTACACTCCTCCTTCCTCCACCCCACAGCCAAGCCCTTCCTCAGAACATCTGTCATCAGTCTTGGGCCTCACATCCCAAGTACTTGATGAAGGGCCTCTCAACCTCACGGGACTGAGTCAGCTCTCTGAGAGCTTGCTGCATACACCATCTCCTATTGTACTCTCGGGGCCAGGCACCCCAATGGCACCTCAGACCAGCACTCCAGCAACAGCCACCTCCACAGTCCCTGGCCCCTTTACATCTGAGACCATGGGCACGCCTCAGAGTGACTGAGAAGAGTGCCAGAGACTGAGTTGTTACCTGTTCACTTTATCTTTGCTTAAGACACTTTACTTGGGTCATTTTGCTTGTTTAATAAAGTCATACAGTTTGTTATTAATAAAGGTTATCTTTGCTTCACACACTTAGTTCATTTTTTTTACTTCATAAAGTGTTGTTGAAAAAAGGGTTAAGCCTTTGCATGCTTGTGGGATTGGTAAGGATAGCTGTGGGATGGATAGCTGTGTGATGGGTAAGGATAGCTGTGGGATTGGTAAGGATAGCTGTGGGATGGATAGCTGTGGGATGAGTAAGGATAGCTGTGGGATTGGTAAGGATAGCTGTGGGATTGGTAAGGATAGTTGTGGGATAGATAAACCTCCAGTGCAAGCATAGTGGGACTGTATGGTCCACCCTCCCAGCTGCCACATATATGGCCCTTTATTATCAATAACAATTTATTCATTGATCAACACATTTCAACATAAACAAAGCTCTTTATTAATGCCCTGTTCATTGTAGGGCCACTCAACATACATGGCACAATGTCATCAGTGTTATGAGACAGGCTCAAGGAAGCATCCATTAATCATCTATCATCCTGTCTTGCCACTCCACTGCTCCAGCTGGGGCATTGCACCAGTGTTTCAGGAGGTTGCGCTGCTTTTTCCCTTCACGTGAAGCTCTGTTGGGGCCCTGCACATCCACAGTGTCTATCAGGTTTCGTCCTTGCCTCCTCCACATATTCTTGGATGATGGCCTGCACCACTTCTCTGACCACAATGCTGATGGTGTTGTGTGGAACCCTCCAGGCATACTGCATGTTTCTGTATGTGATTCCAGAGGCCAGGTGTCACCTTCAGTCCAGGGTCCAGGCTGAGATGTAAGTTGGTGCTCGGCTTGGTCAACCTGGGTCTCAGACACTCCACAACTTTGTCAAACATGGCTGGTGGCATCCTCACAAAGTGCTGGAATGCATGAGGGTCTTCATTCCTCAGCTCCACCATCAGCTTGCAATAGAGTCCAAACTCCACTCTTCTCCCGATCCATCTTCGGACCCAGACAGCTCTTGGACGTCTCCTTCTTCTCCTTAGAAGTAGAAAAGGTGAAACAGTCTGAAGAGGGCTTGGTTCTGGTGTTGAATGATGGCGGATACCAAAAGGAATGTGCGATGATCCATGGTGGACATCAATGGATGATGTGGAAGAGCAAGAGCAAGGCTGAAGAGGTCTGCACACCAGGGCTGCTGGACTGATTGTGAGATCCAGGTTATTTCCTCCCCTTTTTTATAGGAAATGTCGGTTTTCCGCTAGGTGTCCTTCCACATACACTAGGCATCCTCCAGACATCCTAAATATCCAAGATACATCCCATATACGAACATTTTGTCCGTTTTAATGCTTTATGTCTGAGCTGCATCCGCTTTCATCCTTTCTATGTCCGTGCTACTAACGCTGTGTAGACGTTCCACATACCTTTCGCTTCCTCCCTCTTTCCGCTTTCCACTGGAGCAGATGCGAGTTGCGCGGATGCCCAGAGGATGCTGAGAGGATACATCGGACGTGTAACGGATGACAACAGACGTAGATCGTTTGTTGCCCGTATGTGTCGCGGATGTAGATTGCACATGGCGGAAAGTTCATCCGCTCAAAAAGTTTTGTGCAGCTCAAAACCTTTTGAGCAGATGAAATAGCAGTAGACAGATGTTTGACGGATAGAGCATATGAAATACGTATGCAGTGAGTACACAACGGATGCATCGCGTTTTCCAATGGATAGCAAGCTTTTTTGTCCGTTTTACATCCTCTTTGCATCCGTTGGTGCAGTGTGACATGGGACAAGACATGTCCCATGTCCCTTGTAAGGACAAGAGTTAGTAGAATACAAGTTTGTAAATAGATTAATTTATCTGGGTTGAAAAGGAGTTTATTAATTGTAGTTTTACTTTTAAGAAAAAACTCTTATATTCAGAGGAAATACAATTGAGATTCTTGCATATTTATAATAGATTCATTATTTTCATGGGAGATACATGTGAACTTTAAGCTACACATTTTATCAACTAGAGAAAGTTTTTCTGGAAGAAAATATCTTCCATAAAAAAGGTCAGTAGGAAATGGACCTCCTGGAAGATTCCTGGATAATTTGGATTGAATCACAAATTACAACAACAGGAGGGTGGTATTCATGTAAAGTAAATGTTGAAATGAAGAAAGGACAGACTTTTCTGGGAAACATTGTCAGCTGAATTAAGTTTTGGGGTGTGTGTGTGATATTTATTTAATTATTTGTTTGTTTAAAAAATTTCTATGCCACCATATTCCAGGAGGCTCTGAACACAGGTCTATAGTATGGCATCAATAATTATTTCTTTGTTGGCATGTATTTTCATTGCAGAGATAAATTTCTACCATTTGTCTGGTGTAGGGTTTCCTGCCTGAGTGGGGGGGGGGGGGGTTGGACTAGAAGACCTCCAAGGTCCCTTCCAACTTGGCTATTCTCTCCCTCTGTTTGTGTGTGTGTGTGGGGTGGGTGGGTGTGAGAGAGAGAGACAGAGAGAGAGACAGAGGGAGAGGGAGAGGGAGAGAGAGAGCATAAGTTTTGCATATGCATAAATATCTGTAAATTCTTATCTATTCTCTGTTCAGTTTTTCAGTTTAGGATAGATGTTATTTATTTGTTAATATTTCACTTATGTATATTCAGGTGTAAATTATTCCAAGATGTTTTCAAGTAGCATTAAAATTCATTTTAAAATAAAATATAATAAATGTATCATCACGCAGTAAATTATCAAGATCTTTCTTACAAGGCAACTAGTGCTAGAAGAAAAGTTTAATCCTAGCAATTTCTTTATTTGTTCTTGCTTCTTAGTTTTTCTCTTCCTGGCCACTGGCAGTTGATGAATTTTGTAGGGTAGGTTTCGAGAGCAAATCAGACAGTGAGACAGGAAGTGAAGAGAAGATATAAAACAAGAGATGTGGAAAGCAAATAAAGGACTAGGGTGCCCATACATTAATGCCCAGAGTATGGGGAACAAGCAGGGAGAACTAGAAGTTCTAGAATATAAAAACAGATATGACATTGTTGTTTTTATTGAAACTTGATGGGATAGAAGCCATGACTGGAACATATTGCTAGACAGATATAAATTGCTCAAAAGAAACAAATCCAACAAAAGAGAAGCCACAGTTGCAGTATGTAAACAATTACAATACCTTTATAGAATACACAATACCACAGATGGAAGCTTTCTTGAAAGTACTTTGAGTGAATATTAGAGGGGAAAAATGACTATACATATGTATTATAGACCACCCAACAAAGCAGAGGAAATAGATGTAATTTTTCCTAAGCAATTAATAAAAAAACCACACCCTTGTAATCAACCGGGAGACAAACTTTGCACTAAGTGGACAGGTTCCTCATGGGTCGAGCTGACAACTTAGTCATACAAAAGCTTGAGGAGGGAATTAGAGGGTCAACTATAGTGGACTTAATTCTTACCAATAAGGGTGAATTGACTGAGGGAGTGGACATTGTAGGAACACTGGGGCAGAGTGACCATGTCATACTAGAATTTATCATAGTGGAAACACAGGTAACTAAACAAAGTCAGACTAGTGCTTTAGACTTTAACAGAGTTGATTCCAGTAAATTAAGAGAGAGATTAGAAAGGAATCCATGGATGGGAATCCTAGAAGGAAAAACAGTTCAAGATTCTTGGAAAACTCTAAAAAATGAGATGATAAAGGCACAAATAAATGCAATATCACAGAGAAAGAAAAACAAGAGACTCCCGATAAGCCCAGCATAGGTGCACAAAGAGTGATCTGACAAACTGTGGGACAAAAAGGGCAAGTGTAAAAAATTGAAAGAGGGGCATGTAACAAAAACAGAATACCAACAAATAGCCTGAATCCATAAGGACTGAGTTAGGAAAGCTAAGACACAGACTGAACTAAGACTTGCAACAAATGTCAAAAATAATTTAAAAAGTTTATTTCAGTATGTAAAAAACAAGAACAAAGCAACAAGATTATTGGGCCACTAGAACTAGAAGATGGTAAGAAGGCGTGGGCAACAGAAAGGTAGCAGAACTGCTTAATTCTTCCTTTGCATCTGAGAAAGAGAGAGAAAAAGCTGTTATAAACTCCCCAGAATCATGTTGTAGCAAGATGGGCAGCAAACAAATTTCATACATAGTAAGCCTTACTGTTTTCTTTGACAAAATGACTAAATTAATGGATCAAGGAAACACTATGAATATACTATACTTCGGATTCAGTAAGGCATTCCGTAGCCATAGCTTGTTTCTTAATAAAAAATAATAATGTAGGATAGACAGTGCAACCACCAGTTGGATTTGTGGTACACTGACCAATGCACTCAGTGGGTGATTTTCAGTGGAACTACATCTGCATGGAGGGAAGCATGCAGTGGGATACCAAAAGATCATGTTGTGTAGCCAGTATTCTTCAACATCTTTATAAATGATCGAGAGGGAATAGAAGGGGAACTCATCAAATTTACAGGTGACATCAAATTTGGGAAATTGTTAACATTTTGGGAGGTAGACTCAAGATTCGGATGATCTTGACAGACTTGAGCTTTGGGCCCTATTGAACAAGATGCAGTTCAGTGGTGAGAAAACTAAGGTACTGCACTTAGCCAGGAAAAAACAATTTCATAGGTACAAAATAGGCAGTACCTGGCCCAACAGTAACAACTGTGAGAGGGATCTGGATGTTAGTGAACCATCATCTAGCCAGAAATGTGCTGCAGCTGTCAAAAAGACCAATGCAGTCAAAGGCTGCATCAGCAGAGTGATAGCATCAGGGGTGGGATTCAAATTTTTAACAACCGGTTCTGTGGGTGTGGCTTAGGTGGTGGGCATGGCTTGGTGGTCTTGTGACTGGTTGGACATGGCTTGGTGGTCATGTTATTGGCTGGGTACGGCCAACTCAACATCACTCACATCGAGGCACGCATCTCCTCGCCTGGCCTCTCATGATTGTGGGTGTGCTGCAACAGTTGTAAGTGTGAAAAATGGTCAAAAGTCACTTTTTTCAGTGCCAGTAAACTACCAGCAAAGGAGGGGGGGAAAACTCCAAAGAAGTTCCTGAGACAGGAAGTTTAGTCCTGCCAAGAATGTAATAAGGGTTAATGGAGAGGCAGTTTCTATAAGCGACACCAGAATGTTTCCTTCCTGTCTTCCTTACAGGATTAGGTCAGTAATTTCTTCGAACAACCAGTTCTCCGAACTGTTTAGAATGTTAGTAACCTGTTCTAGAGAATAGGTGCATACTGGTAGAATCCCACCCCTGGATAGCATCATAATCACAAGAATTTACAGTACTGCTCTCTACTGCACTGGTGAGGCCATACTTGGAACAGTGTGTCCAGTTCTGGTGATCATGACATAAAACAGACGTTGAAGTCTGAAAAAGAACACAGAGAAGAACAACAAAGATGACAAGGGGTTCGGAGGCTAAACTGTTCAATAAATGGCTAAGAAAATTGGATAGAAGAGAAGGGTTAGGGGTGACATTATAGTGATCTCCCAATACTTGAAAGGCTGTCATAGGGAGAACGAGTCAATTTGTTCTAAAAGCACCTGAGGGCAGCACAAGAAGCAATGGATGGAAAGTCCTCAGAGGGAAATACAACCTGGAACTAAGAAGAAATTTCCTAACAGTAAGAATGATTAATCATTTTGCTTCCTGAGATTGTAGATACTCCATCATTAGAAGTTTTCCAGAAAAGATTGGACAACCATTTGTCTGGAATGGTATAAGAACTCCTGTCCTGTTCAGGCAATTGGACCAGAAGACTTCCAATGTTCCTTCCAGCTGTATGATTCTGTAATTTTCAACACATTGGGAGAAATTAGGGAAACCTGTTTTATTATAAGAATTTAAGATTTTGGCAGAGATGCTAGGTAGGTAGGTGTACATGTTGACATCTGAAGATTACTAGCCATCTAATTATTGAAATGTCAGTCTTGATTGGCATATTCAAACAGAAGAAAATGCTCAAGAATTTGGATTTCAATGCTTCTAGAGAATAACTGAACATGTAAACTTAATTGAGTTCCATGTAAGAGTTGAGCCAAAGAGCTTACAGCTATCAAGTACTCAGCTTACTGTAAATTTTCGATAAAACCAAGGCCATCCAATGTAATGCAAGTGAGTTATATACATCAAAATAAATAAATTAAGGAATCAAAAATTCAATCCCTCATGTACATATAGTCTCAGTGTGCATAGGTAAACAATAGTTATAATATTATTATCTCCTTGAAAGTGGCATAACTGATTGTTTTCATCCTTTCATCTTTCTGCATCACTGTCCAAAAGGAGAAATAAGAAAAAATGGATACATTTCTTTCTTTTTGATTGCTGTTTTCACTGCTTATATACATGAAGATGAGATGTGCAAAGTAAGGAAATGAAGAGGAAGACCAGGTATGGGAGCAGGAGTTTTTGGACTCAGCATTTCCTTCCACATTTAAATGTTTATGCTGGTATCTAATAGTGGCAGATGCTGGAAAGAGATATATTTAATATTCCATGAAATATACACTCTTGCAATTTTGCCGTTCGCTCATATTTTAAAATATTGTGGGAAAGAATGAAATACTGTAAGACTCTGATTCATTTCTTTGTCAAGAACTTAGATAAAATATTATAAGAGATGTATAAGAAAAACAACATTTGGGGAAATAAAGGCCCTGTCACACTGGCCGACGGATGCAAAACGTTTGTAAAAAGGACACAGCAGACGAGCAAAATGTTCCATCCATTGTTATCCGCTTTCAAAAGTGCCCTGAATTTGCATAAGCAGAGCGGACAACCTGGAAAGGAACGGATGGGGGAAGGACGTAGAACGGATGGAAAGCGGATGCTCCATGGAAGCCTAGCGGATGGAAGCGGATGGCACATCCGCAAGGCTTCCGGAGGAGCACAGCAAAGTGGACGCGGAACGGAAAGAGCGGATGCAGAGAGGATGCCGAGTGGATGAAGCGGATGCACAGTGGATGCCAAGTGGATGAAGCAGATGCAGAGCGGAAGCCGAGCGGATGCCTAGCAGAAGCCTAGCGGATGCCTAGTGGATGCCTAGCAGAAGCCTAGCGGATGCCTAGTGGATGCCTAGCGTTCACTGCGCATGCGGGGAGGATGCAGCTCGCAAGCAGGCCACCATTCAGAGGAAAGACCTGCTTCCAGACACAGCTTGCCAGCCAGCCAGCCAGCAACCCAACAACCATGGGGAAGAAACGGAAGCCTCTGCCATCTGCTGCCAGCCCTGGCAAGAGGGACAGGGCCACCCTCCCACCCGCTGGCCCTGATTCTGCTTCTGCTGGGGCTTCTGCTGCCCGGGCTCGATCTTCTGGTGCTGGGGCTTCTGCTGATGCTGCTTCTGGTGGTGGTGCTTCTGGTGGTGCTTACTCTGCTGCCGCTGCTCCTGGTGCTGGTGCTTGTGCGGGTGCTTACTCTGCTGGCACTGCTCCTGGTGCTGGTGCTTCTACTGGTGCTTACTCTGCTGGTGCTGCTCGTGATTATTCTGCTGGCGCTGCTCCTGATCCTGCTGGTCTTGCTGGTGCTCCTGGTCCTGCTCGTGCTCCTGGTCCTGCTTTTGCTCCTGGTCCTACTGGTGCTCCTGGTGCTGCTGGTGCTGCTGGTGCTGCTGGTGCTGCTGGTGCTGCT
>BLBF01000018.1:41238265-41250609 GCA_015471245.1 Laticauda colubrina | reverse complement strand
CTGGTGCTGCTGGTGCTGCTGGTGCTGCTGGTGCTGCTGGTGCTGCTAGTGCTGCTGGTGCTGCTGCTGGTGCTGCTGGTCCTTCTGGTCCTGCTTTTGCTGCTACTGTTGTTGCTGCTGCTGCTGGTGGTGGTGGTGTGGAGGACCAGCCCCTACAACCTCGAAGCCCCTCTGATGAGGGCCCATATGGCCCTGCCAAAGGGAGGAAGAAGCAGACGTGTAAACGGGAGAGGAGGCAATACTGGGAGGAGGTGCTGGAGTGGCTGAGGGAGAATGAATATCTGTGGCGGAAGGGACACAGGCTCTATCGAGACACCAAGAGGAAGCAGGCGGCTTGGAGAGAGAAGGCGGAGAGCCTGGGCTACACTTCGGAGGTGCTCCTCAGCTGGGGGAAGCACATGCACACCTGGTACGGGAAGCTTCACCTCAAGAAATCTGGCCAGGCCATGGTCAAGCTGACGGACAGAGAGACGTATGTGATGGCCAAGTGCAGCTTCTTGGAGGGTGAGTTCTGCCACCGAGGAGCAGCCCCTCTCACAACCCTCTCTCTCAGGCATCCTGCTGAGAGCCAGTCCTCTTCTGGCAAAGAGTCAGCTCCTGTCTCCAGGCAGGCATCTGTGGAGCGTGCCACGATGGAGACCCCACCCCAACAGCTGTACTACCTGTGGTGGAGCACGTGGAGGACCCCCTGACGCAGTGGGAGAAAGGAGACAGCACTTCCACCACAGCTCAACCCGCATCCACCCCCAGCTCCAAGTCGACAGAAAGGCAGAGAGGCAGACCGGAGGGGAAGAGCCACACTGTCCTGCTGGAGATGAGGGACACCATCAGGAGCAGCGTAGATCTCCTCTCTCAGCTGGTCAACACCGACTCCCCATCCTCCAACCGCAAGCCCTTCCTCACCTATGTCAACCAGACCCTCATGAACATGGCGGAACCCCAGTACCAGGTGGTGAAGGACAGGATCACCCATCTTCTTCACAACCCTCCAGACCAAGATGAACCTGCTCCCACCCAGTCCAGGTCTGCTCCTCCACCCCAGCTGATGTCACTGCCCTTCCAAGGCTTTCCACAGGCCCTCCCCTACCAAGGCTATGGCTACCAGGAGGTCCAGCAGCACAGGCAGCCCTTCCCAGTCCAGGCACAGGTACATCGGATGCCACCGGTGCCACTGATGCCACCGATGCCACCCACGCCACCGATGCCAGCCACGCCACAGATTCCACCCATGCTACAGATGCCACCGATGCCAGTCCTCACCCAGCTGCAGACTAGACATCCCCACTACACTGCTCCTTCCTCCACCCCACAGCCAAGCCCGGCCTCAGTACATCTGTCATTGGTATTGGGGCTGACACCCCATGTCATGGAGGAAGGGGCTCTCAACACCATGGGGCTGAGCCAGCTGTCTGAGAGCTTCCTCAACACACCGTCCCCTGTTGTCCTCTCGGGGCCAGGCACCCCAGTGGCGCTTCAGACCAGCACTCCAGCAGCAGCCACCTCCACAGCATCTGGACCCTTCACCCCTGAGACTGGGCACGCCTCCGAGTGATCAAGAAGAGTGCCAGAGACTGGGTGGCTACCTGTTGACTTTATTTTTGCTTTGGACACTTGACTTGGGTCATTTTTCTTTTACAGCTTGTTATTAATAAAGATTATCTTTGCTTCACACACTTGCTTCATTAAAGCCCCTGTCACACTGCACCAACGGATGGAAAGAGGATGTAAAACGGAGAGAAACACTTGCCATCCGTTGGTTAATGCGATGCTTCCGTTCTGTACTCACTGCCTCCATTTTGCTTCCTCTCTATCCGTCCAGCATCTGTCTATTGACATTTCATCCGCTCAGAAGGTTTTGAGCTGCTCAAAACTTTTGAGCGGAAAATGTATCCAATGCATCTGTTCTGCATCCGCTAGGCATATGGGGGACATCCGTTCTGCATCCGTTACTCATCTGCTATATCCGCTAGGCATCTGCTGCGCATCCACGCAACTCAAATCCGTTCCAGTGGTAAACGGACGAAGGGAGGAAGCGGAACGGATGCGCAGCATTAGTAGCACGGACAGAGAAAGGATGAAAGCGGATGCAGCTACGCATCCGCGTCATCTGCTACGTATCCGCTCTGCATCCGCTCTGCATCCTCTACGCATCCACTCTGCATCCACTCTGCATCCTCTGCGCATCCTCTACGCATCTGCTATGCATCCTCTATGCATCTGCTCTGCATCCGCTCTGCATCCGCTCTGCATCCGCTTCCATCCGCTAGGCTTCCATTCCGCATCTTCTTTCCATCCGCTCTGCGTCCTCCCCCCGTCCGTTCCTTTCTGTGTTATCCGCTCTGCTTATGCAAATTTTTGCTCCTTTTGAGAGCGGATAACAACAGATGGAACATTTTTCTCGTCCGCTGTGTCCTTTTTACAAACGTTTTGCATCAGTTGGGCAGTGTGAAAGGGCCTTTATTTTTGTCAATAAAGTCTTGGTGGAAACTTTTAGAAATGGTTTAAGCCTTTGCATGCTTGTGGGATGGATAAGGATAGCAGTGGGGTGGGCAGGGATACCTGTGGGATGGGTTAGGATACCTTTGGGATGGGTAATAGCTGTGGGATAGATAAACCTCCAGTGCAAGCATAGTGGGACTGTATGGTCCACCCTCCCAGGTGCCACACCTATGGCCCTTTTTTATCAATAATAATGTTATCAATCATCCACACATGTCAACATAAACACAACTCTTTATTAAATGCCCTGTTCATTGTAGGCCCACCCAACATACATGGCCCAATCTCATCAGTGTGATGAGACAGACTGAAGGAAGCATCCATTAATCATCTATCATCCTGTCTTGCCACTCCACTGCTCCAGCTGGGGAGTTGCACCAGTGTCTCAGGAGGTTGCACTGCTTCTTCCCTTCACGTGAAGCTCTGTTGGGGCCTTGCACATCCTCAGTGTTGATCAGGTTTCACCCTTGCCTCCATTCCCCAGGCTCCATGTCCCCATTGCCTTGCTGGAGGTCCACGAGCCTGTTCTGCAAGACTGGGTAGTGGGTGCACATGAGATTGTGCAGGATGCAGCAAGCTTCCACGATCCTCCTCACGGTCTGTGGGTGATGCTGCATGGTGGTGAGAAGTACCTGGAACCTGTTGGCCAGGATGCCAAAGGCATTCTCCACCACCCGCCTTGCCCTAGACAGCCTGTAGGAAGATCCTCTTTTCACGGGTGAGGCATCTGGAAGTGTAGGGCTTCATGAGGTTGGTTCTGAGGGAGAAGGCGTCACCCCCCATGATGAAGTAGGGCACATCTTGCATGTCGTTGGGCAGGGGGTCTGGATCTGGGAATCCCATGATGAGGTTGCGTTCCAGCCCCTCCTTGAGGTCAAAGGCGTTGTATACCTGGGCATCTGAAGCTGACCCATTGCCTGAAGCATCGATGTACATGAACTTCTTGTCAGCATCGACCATGGCGAAGAGGATGACGCTGAAGAAGCCCTTGTAGTTGAAATAAGTGGACCCCGACTTGGCTGGAGCTTTGCAAGCCACGTGCTTGCCATCTATGGCTCCAACGGTGTGGGAGAAGTTCCACCTCTGATACCACTGCTCTGCAACTTTCTTCCAGCCTTCTTCAGTGGAGGGGCACTGGAGGAGCTCCTCTAGATATACTTTGATGATGGCCTGCACCACTTCTCTGACCACAATGCTGATGGTGTTGTGTGGCACCCTCCAGCCGTACTGCATGCTCCTGTAGGAGGTCCCTGAGGCTAGGTGGCTCAGAGGCAGTGCCACCTTGAGCCCAGGGTCCAGGCTGGGCTGGAAGTTGGTGTTTGCCTTGGTCAACCAGAACTTCGTCAAACATGGCTAGAGGCATCCTCATGAAGTTCTGGAATGCACGAGGGTCTTCGTTCCTCAGCTCCACCATCAGCTTGTTGTACAGTCCATACTCTGCTCTTTTCCAATCCATCTTCAGACCCAGACGCTTCTTGGCCGCCTCCTTTTCTTCCTGTAGAACAGTTGAAAGAGCCTGTAGATGGCTTTGCACTGTTGCAGAACGATGGTGGCTACCAAAAGGACTGTGTTACAATCCATGGTGGACATCAATAGATGCTGTGGAAGAGCAGGATCCAGATGAAGAGGTCTGCACGGCAGGGCTGCTGGACTGAAAGTGAGATCCAGGTGAGTTCCTCCTCCCTTTTATAGGCAATATAGGTTTTCCCCTAGGTGTCCTTTTGCATCCTCTAGGCATCCTCTAGACATCCTTAATATCCGAGATACGTCCCCTCTGCGAATGTTTTTTCCATTTTAAATGCTTTCTTTGCGAGCTGCATCCACTTTCATCCTTTCTCCGTCCGTGCTACTAATGCTGCGCATCCGTTCCACATCCATTTCGCTTCCTCTGTTTTCCGCTGTGTCTGTTTTCCGCTGTGTCTGTTTTCCGCTGGAGCAGATTTGAGTTGTGTGGATGCGCAGCAGATGCCTCGCGGATATAGCGGATGCGTAATGGAAGATGACAGATGTAGAACGGATGTTCCCCGTATGCATTGCGGATGGAGAACGGATGCGTTGGATACATTTTCTGTTCAAAAAGTTTTGAGCAGCTCAAAACTTTTTGAGCGGATGGAACCTCAGTCGACGGATGCTGGACGGATAGAGAGGATAAAAAACGGATGCAGTGAGTACAGAACGGATGAATCGCATTAACCAATGGATGGCAAGTGTTTCTCTCCGTTTTACATCCTCTTTCCATCCGTTGGTGCAGTGTGACATGGGCTTAACAAACATGATTTGGAAAAAAAATAAATGAAAAACAGAAGCATTTCTCAAAACACTGCCTGTTCTAAAAATATTATGGCTAGTCATGTGATGTCTATGGAGATTCTCAATCATCCATGCCATGGTTGCCCCAAAGGTGCTTTTTTCAAAAAGCAACTGGACTTTCTGTTTTTTCTTTGAATATGATTCCCTTCTCATCCAAGAAGCTTTGTGATGACCCAGGGTAGGATACAAAACACAGTCACAGAAAACAGTTGAAGCCCCTTTTATTCCTTCACTTTACTTCCAAGCTCCGAATATCTTTGATGAAAGACAAAAAAAACTCCCATACAGACAGTTACATGAAGAAGGAAAAAAACAATACAAACCAGGCAAGATAAGGGCTGGAGGATGTCCACAGACAACACACACTGGGAAGGACGCCAAACAGAGGAACTATAAACTAGAGATATTTACATGCTTTGTTTCCAGCATTTTGCCAGTAGGCAGGTCCATATTCTTATTCAGTTGTCACAGCTGCAGCTCATGAAGAGGATCAAAGCCTTCTCCTCCTGAGTAGACCATGTCTCTCCCTTATCCTCTCCTCCCTGTGTGCCCTAGGATGGATAGGGGATGGCCCTGGGTCCTCTTCTGACTGCTCAGCCAGCCTCTGCCCTTCCCCAGCCCCCTCCACAACATCTGGAGCCAAACTTCTACTCCCTGTCAGCTGTTCCTCCTCTCCCTCAGACTCAGTCTCCACAAGCTTCTTCAGAAAAAGCTTCTTGGATGAGAAGTGAAACATCTTCAAAGAAAAAAACAGAAAGTCCAGTTGCCTCTTAAAAAAAGCACTTTTGGGATTAAATGATGTGATAAACATTCACAGGCAAAGGCAACAGCTGCAAAACACAGTCAAATCACTTCAGACATTCATTGATTTTTCAGTAAAACTGTAAGTACTTCACTTAATGATTTTTATGATTCCACTCTCAAATCTTGTACTCAGGCTACAAGTGTATTCAGGTCAGGGTTTTATTGTAAAGAAAAAGAAACCAGGAAACAATGAAGCTTGACTGGAGAGATACTTTAATCAGGAGCTAATCTACAGACTAAAGCAAACAAGATAATCTGAACAGAAGATTATTAGAAGATGCTAATTCTCTATTTAAATTATTTAGACTGGATTAAATAAACCCCTTTTACTATATTTTTAATGTTTTCATTTATCTGAATGGCTCTAGTCCCCATCCTGTTTCATTAGATCACAACCTGGAATCTAATTCTTTGCTTTCTGTATTTTCATAGGAATATTGGATCAAGCCAAGTGAATAGTGGGGGCTCTCTGCAAACATTTTTTTTACATTTATTTAAAATCAGCTAGCAGCTTTATGAAGGAGGCACATGTGGGAAATCGGAACCCTGCTAAGCACAGACTGCCCAGCAAAATCAAGACAGACTTTTAAAAACAAAATAAAAAATCTTCTGCTATTGCAAAACCTAGAATTAGAAAAGGAAAATGTTACTATGTGAACATTTGCTTCATTAAAAAATATTTTTAATAATCCTAGACTATTTTTATATTTATGAATTTTCATAGGAACAGTCACAAAAATAATGGTATGCTTGCATGTGGCATTTTTTTTTTTTATAATGGAGCTCCTAACACTTTTAATAGTGCAACAGCTTAATGCTGGATATACTGTGCAGTCTCCTTAGTCAAGGAAAAACAGGTACGGGTAAAAAAAGAGACAGCCATCTATGCTGATTTTTTGGGGATTATGCTTTTAGTGTCCTCAAATAAATTCTTTACAGGCAGATCCTGAAGGCTATATATTTCAAATGGGCAAAATATTAATTCTAACTGAATAGAAAGAAGGACTGAAAGCATAACTATATTTTCAATTCTTATTATTTCCTCCCCTCATTTCTTATTTTCTATCCTTTTCATTTTTTTGTTTTGCATACTTCTACTACATTAAAAAGTTCTAAATATATATAATTTCTAAATTGAACCTGGGAGGGAAGACCTGCTACCTTGTGCTTTGCATAGAGAAAAGTTCAAATTCAGTCTCTAGGAACTTCTGGGCCAGCTAGGAAAATCTTCTGCAGAGTTCCCAGTTTTCCTAGGTCAGCTGAGATTTGAAGTTCCAACTGTTGGAATTGGAGAATGCTGCATAGATTTTGCATCTATTGATAAGTTTGGCATACAAAGAATTCAGATTTCAGTAAATACTGTGCATCTGCTAGAAATTAATGACAAGTGATACAAAGGTGTAGTCATCAGTTGAAAGCATTTGCAATGATTTCAACTCAAAGTATATTTTTTAGACAGAAAAATGACATTGGAATGTCATTACTACATTTATCAGACATCAATACTCTCCAGAAAGTCTGTTCTTTACAAACCGGAGAAAGTGTCAACAGACAATAGTGAAATGTCAGCTGAAAGCATTGTAACTATTTGTGACTCAGTTCTCTAATTTTATCAAAATAAGTCAAGCAAGGTTAGACTGTTAACACAGTGGAAGTGGAAGACCATCAGTAGTTGTACTAAACCACTTTTAATCATTATTTAATATTTCCTAATATTGTTTGGCCATTTGGAAAAGTTACAGCACTTTGAAAAGCCATTATTTCGTTTATCATCTTCTCCCCAATGATAAAAGTGACTAGAATTTTCTAGTGGAGTAGTGAAAATTTTGCAGAAGCTCCTGATGATAATCTACTTAATTATATTATAATCATTCTGCACAGATATTTATTATGTTCTATGTTCTATTCAATTATGTAAACTCCTTTATACAATATAAACAACTGAGTCACTAATAAAATATTTTAAAACAGATTATGGGTTCTGACCACATGCCTATACCCTTGAATTCACTTTTATTGTATACTTTTGACTTACAATTCTCTCTGAGACATTTGAAATAACAACTTTTAACTTCTCATTATAAAAATAATTTTTCAGTGGACTGTAATCTCTCAAAGCACTGAGATGAAATAGGAAGAGATTCTCTAGCCTTTTCTGGAATATTTTTTCCTTCTTCATAAAATATTACAGTCTTAATGGAGGACAGCAATATTGGGCTCAAGCTTTGTAAGTCTAAATAGCTGTAGATTGTGAGGCCTCCTGGGTTCAGGGGCTTTCCATCTTTGGTTCTGGGTGGAGTTGCATTGTACCAAACAGATGGAGATCTGAGATTCACAGTCTCCCGATCAAATAACAAGTGGCAGTTCTAGCTCAGAGGTCTTTATATGGCATCATGTTGAACCTGCTCCTGATCAGTTGGGGGGCGGGGCTTTCTCATGATCACTTATACTTTAGTTGCCTCCAGTTTGGTTTACTACAATGTGTTCTACATGGGATGGCTCTTGGTGACTATTCAGAAGTTTCATCTTGTCCAAAATGCAGCAGACTGATAGTTATGGGTGTATTTTGCTAAATGGAAATAATACTTCTACTTTGTGAGTTGCATTGGTTACCAGTGTGCTGCTGGATGCCATTGAAGATCCCTTTATTGTACAGTGCCAGGTTAGTTTAGGACCATTTATCTCCAATTACATCTGCCCACATGATAAAATCTAACATGCCTGATATGCGTTGGGTCTTGTTGCTCATCTGTCAGGGACCAGGATGAGTACCTTCTCTATTGCTGTTCCCATTCTTGAAATGATAGTTCCTGCTGAGATTTTTCTTAGCTCCAAGCTTTCCCACCTTTTGGAATGCATTACTGATTATTTTCCCCATTAGAATTGCATCTGGGAGTGGTATGATTTTGGATGATTTTTTGAATGATTCCTCTCCCCACGGTACTTATGTATTTGTATGTTACTGTTTTGGATTGTGTGTGTGTGTTTTTTTAAATAAATTTTATTAATTTTACAATTAAAACAAACCAACAACACATACATAAATGAAAGAGAGAAAAAGAAGAAAGGGAGAAGAAAATAAAAAGAAAAAAATAGAAAACAATTAAAAACATTCTCATCTTCAACAGTTTTTAAGACCTCTTTTTTATCCTTATTTTATGCCATATACACACACCTAATCCTTACATATATCTGTGTATCACTACTATGGGTTTATCCAATCCTCTTTTGCCTTTTAGTGCAAAGTCTATCTTGGTCTATCCATTCGTACCAGCAGTTCCAGCTGTTGTAGTATATTGAAGTGTCTTTATTTTTTAATGCCAGTTAATTTGTCCATTTCTGCACAACTTGAAATTTTTTGAATGATTGTCTCCTCTGATGGAACCTGAGGCTGCTTCCAACATTGTGCAAAAGCCAATCTGACCACTGTCAAAATGTGTATTATTATATATTTCATTTTTTTTGATATTTGTTTATCAAAGATCCCTAACAGAAAGGACTCTGGTTTGAATTTGATCTGTTCTCTTGTCATTTCTTCCAGACAATTTCTAATTTTCTGCCAATACTTTTGACCTTCTGTACAGGACCACCACATATGGAAAAATGTTCCCTTCTTTTTTTTGCATTTCCAGCAATTCGGACTCATAGTGGGGTGCATCTTCGGTAATTTCGAAGGAGGAAGGTACCATCTATAAAACACTTTATAGGCATTTTCTTTGCATGCTACCGATTTTGTAATTTTATTATTTCTACCCCAGACCTTTTCCCATTCTGTTATGGTGATGCTACGTCCTATATTCCTACTCCAGGCTATCATGTTCCCTTTTACAATTTCATCTTCTTCTTCTACTTCTAATAAATAATTATAAAATTTTGTTATATTTTTTTGCCTGATCCTAATGAAATTGCTGGAGTTTATTGTTAATTCCAAATTCTTTCTTGTCCTGTTTGTATCTACTTTGAATTTGAAGATATGCCCACTGATCAATTTTTAGTCCCGGCTCTTGAAGTTCTTGCTGTGATTTCAAATTTCCTTGTGTATCCAATAGGTCATTATATTTAATCATTTTAGTGATATCCAGATTATTTGGGTGAATTATCGCCTCCATCGTTAAAACCCAAATTGGTATTTTTAAATCATGTTTTTTCCATATTTTCTTCCAATTAGTTAATAATGAGTCTCTGATTGTGTGTCTGTGAAAATATTTCTGGCTAGTTTTCCCTACATCCCATAAAAAAACATGCCACCCCCCTCTGCAAGTCATAGCCTTCTAAGAAGAATATTCTCTTATTGGTTAAATTCACCCATTCCTTCAACCATACTAAAGAGGCTGCACTACAATACAACTCCCAATTTGGAAGTGCCAGCCCTCCCCTGCTCTTCATATCCTGCATTGTCTTTAAATTTATTCTAGGTTGTTTTCCTTGCCAGATAAATTTTACAGCAGCAATCCTGCCTAATAATGAAAGTTGCAGCTTTCCCCATGTTTCTAAATCCTTCTTTACCTGTTGCATCAATTTATCATCATTATTTTCCTTAAGTTTCTTAAGCCCATGTCACACTGAACCAATGGATGCAAAGAGGATGTAAAATGGACAAAAAACCTTGCCATCCGTTGGTTAACGCGATGTATCCGTTCTGTACTCACTGCCTCCGTTTTGCTTCCTCTTTATCCGTCCAGCATCCGTTTATGGACGTTTCATCAGCTCCAAAAGTTTTGGGTTGCCTAAAACTTTTGCGCGGAAAATGTATCCAGTTCATCCATTCTGCATCTGCTATACATCCGCTGTATCCACTTGGCATCCGCTGTATCCGCTAGGCATCCGTTGCGCATCCGCACAACTCGCATCCGCCCGGACGCAGGGAGGAAGCGGAATGGACACAGAACGGATGCAGAACGGATGCAGAACGGAAACAAAGCGTTTAAAATGGAAAAAACGTTCGCAGAGGGGACCTATCTCGGATATTAAGGATGACTAGAGGATGCCTACAGGATGCCTACAGGATGCCTAGAGGATGCCTAGCGGAAAACCTATACTGCCTATAAAAAGGGGGAGCAACTCGCCTGCATCGCACTTTCAGACCAGCAGCCCACCTGTGCAGACCTCTGCAGCCTTCATCTGCCTCTTCCTCTTCCACAGCATCCAGTCATGTCCACCGTGGATTGTAACAAAGTCCTTTCAGCAGCCACCATTGTTCTGCAACAGTGCGAAGCCATCTGCAGGCTCTGTGAACTCTACTGCGAGAAGAAAAGGAGCCACCCAAAAAGAGTCTGGGTCTGAAGATGGTTCACCAGAAGAGCAGAGGACAGACTGTACAACAAGCTGATGGTGGAGCTCAGGAGCGAAGACACTCGGGCGTTCCAGAACTTCATGAGGATGCCTCCAGCCATGTTTGATGAAGTTGTGCAGCGCCTGACACCCAGGTTTACCAAGGCAAACACCAGCTTCCGGCCCAGCCTGGAACCTGGGCTCAAGGTGGCACTCACTCTGCGCCACCTGGCCTCAGGGACCTCCTACAGAAGCATGCAGAACGGCTGGAGGGTGCCATCCAACACCATCAGCATTGTGGTCAGAGAAGTGGTGCAGGCCATCATCGAGGAATACAAGGAGGAGCTCCTCCAGTACCCCTCCACTGAAGAAGGATGGAAGAAAGTTGCAGAGCAGTGGTATCAGAAGTGGAACTTCCCCCACACCGTTGGAGCCATAGATGGCAAGCACGTGGCCTGCAAATCTCCAGCCAACTCAGGGTCCACTTATTTCAACTCCAAGGGCTTCTTCAGCATCATCCTCTTCGCCATGGTCGATGCTGACTACAAGTTCATGTACATCGATGCTTCAGGCAACAGCTCCTCTTCAGATGCCCAGGTATAAAACGCCAGTCACCTCAAGGAGGGGCTGGAACGCAACCTCATCATGGGCTTCCCAGATCCAGACCCCCTGCCCAACGACACTTCCAGACTCCTCACCCATGAAGAGGGGATCTTCAACTACAGGCTGTCCAGGGCAAGGTGGGTGGTGGAGAACGCCTTTGGCATCCTGGCCAAGAGGTTCCAGGTACTTCTCACCACCATGCAGCATTGCCCAGAGACCATGAGGAGGATCATGGAAGCTTGCTGCATCCTGCACAATCTCATGCGCACCCGCTACCCAGTCTTGCAGAACAGGCTCATGGACCTCCAACAAGCCAATGGGGACATGGAGCCTGGGGAATGGAGGCAAGGGCGAAACCTGATCGACACTGAGGATGTGCAAGGCCCCAACAGAGCCTCACATGAAGCGAAGAAGCAGCGCATCCTCCTGAAACACTGGTGCAACTCCCCAGCTGGAGCAGTGGAGTGGCAAGACAGAATGGTAGATGCGTAATGGATGCTTCCTTCAGCCTGTCTCATCACATGGATGAGATTGGGCCATGTATGTTTGGTTGGCCTACAATGAACAGGGCATTTAATAAAGAGTTGTGTTTATGTTGACATGTGTGGATAATTATTACATTGTTACATTATTATCGATAATAAAGGCCCATAGGTGTGGCACCTGGGAGGGTGGACCATACAGTCCCACTATGCTTGCACTGGAGGTTTATCTATCCCACTGCTATCCTAACACATCCCACAGCTATTACCCATCCCACAGGTATCCTAACCCATCCCAAAGCTATCCTTACCCATCCCACAAGCATGAAAAGGCTTAAACCATTTCTAAAAGTTTCCAGCAAGACTTTATTAAAA
>BLBF01000018.1:41186657-41233265 GCA_015471245.1 Laticauda colubrina | reverse complement strand
CGTGGGATAATACCCGAAGGAAGCTGAACAGTATACATGTAAGTACCTGTGAAAATTTAAGGAAATATATATTTATAATCTTCAAATCCAACTATATTTAAATATTATAAATAAATGTGTGTATTTATCTAACCTTATTTGAAATATTCTTAAAAACAAACAGTATTACATTCGTCCCCAAGTGGATTAATTGTGATTACACAATAAATTATAATATTAATACATAAAATCCTATACTTATTAATGAAATAATACTTAATGTTCTTCCTATTTTCCCTATATATCTAATCAAAGTATAACTATCACTATTATTAATAAATCAATTAAATCAATTAATTTAATTATTTAACAATCAGTTATTACAATTAATCTTCTTTTCCCTGGTATGCATATTTATAATCATGATAAAGAGAAAATAAAGAAGGAGAGATAGTTCCTCATACCACCAGATGGTGAGGGAAAAAGAAAAAAAAATTGAACAAATGTATACAGAAAAAAGGGAGTAAAAAAAAGGGGGAAAGGAATTTTGAAGTAAGTTTTTAGCTTTCCATCTCTAAGTTTGAGAGCGTTTACTCCAAACATACTGGAAGTGGGGAGGTAAAAAATGCTGAGTAGTGACTGCAATTACATGGTATCTCCACACATTTGGAAACTCAAACTTTTACTTTTTGTCTTAGTGTTCCTAAGTTCAATTTTCCTGATTTTGTTCAGATGTAACCACCTCCTCAATTAGATCAGTATGCTCCCTATTAAGGCCCTGTCACACTGCCCAATGGATGCAAAACGTTTGTAAAAAGGACATAGCGGATGAGAAAAATGTTCCATCCGTTGTTATCCATTCTCAAAAGGGGCAAAAATTTGCACAACCAGAGCGGACAACACGGAAAGGAACGGATGGGGGGAGGACGCAGAGCGGATGGAAAGCGGATGTGGACCAGATGCATAGCGGATGCGTAGAGGATGCGTAGAGGATGCAGAGCGGATGCAGAGCGGATGCGTAGCAGATGACGCAGATGCAATTTGCATCCGCTTTCATCCTTTCTCTGTCTGTGTTACTAACACTGCGCGTCCGTTCCACTTCCTCCCTTCGTCCGTTTACCGCTGGAACGGATTTGAGTTGCGTGGATGCGCAGCGGATGCCTAGCGGATATAGCAGATGCGTAACGGATGCAGAACGGATTTCCCCCGTATGCCTAGCGGATGCAGAACGGATGCATTGGATACATTTTCCGCTCATAAGTTTTGAGCAGCTCAAAACCTTCTGAGTGGATGAAATGTCAATAGACAGATGCTGGATGGATAGAGAGGAAGCAAAACGGAGGCAGTGAGTACAGAACGGAAGCATCGCGTTAACAAACGGATGGCAAGTGTTTTTCTCCATTTTACATCCTCTTTTCATCTGTTGGTGCAGTGTGACAGGGGCTTAAATGGCTGTTAAGTGGTTTATATCAGTTATATTGTTACGATAGCTTCTGGGTTTCTAAGTATCGCCTGTGGCGCCACACTGTCTCTGTTCTGTCAGCTCCGATCTTCTTTCCGTCTCTGCTTTATTGAAGTCTTTCAGAATAAAAATCAAATGAGATAGTCCAAATCCTCCACAACTTCCAGGCACCTTCCAGCCACTAGTCTCCCAACCACATAAACTTTCCTTTTTACTTGTTATTGTCCTCTCTCTCTCTTTTGTCTGCTTTTTGGCCACTTTCTTTTAGTCCGGACAGACACTTGTAACAGCCTTATAAAAGTCTATGACATTCCAATCCTCCTCTCTGCCACACTCTTCCCCAATGACCTCACAAACTGTCACTCACTTGCTTCTTTATGTCGGTGGCAGTTTGGACTTCGGAGGCGCCATTGATAGGGGGCTGTTTCTTGCTTGATGGGCTCTGGAGGGCTCCTCTTCACTGCAGGGGGTTTGCCTTCCCCACACTGCAACTCGAGTCTCCCCCATGCTGGCACAAATCTTTCTGGGACTCATGCACCCTCAAAGGATTGTGCCAACTGCAAAAAGAGATTAACTGAAACCACAGATGGACTTCTGCATCTCTGTTCATCCTTGCCTTGCTACCGGAAGTCCGGATTGTGTGTTGTAGTAGTTCATTTTATTATGTAGTCTTTATTGGTTATTGCTGTAATTGATTACATACACTGCCCTGAATTGTGTTCTGGCTCTGTCAATTGATTAAATAAATAAATAAAAAGATTATTTCTGCTAATTACCAGAAACAATAATAACAGTTGAAAGCCTCATTATTACTTTGTTTCTAGGCCAAAGCAAGATGATCCATCAATTAATCTGTTGCTCATTGCTGCAAAGTATCCAAAATTTGCACTCAAAATGTTTCCCTGAATTACACTATTGGTGAGATACAATAGCACTTACATGGGCTGGATTACCTTATTCTGAGTCCATTTACCATTTAGTGGCACTTATTTTAAAAGAAATGTTTACCTTACAAAGTAAGGCAATTAATAAGACCTAGTGTATTATAGAAAACATCACCTGTAAAATTAATGTGAAAAATATGACGGAATACAATGGCCATAAATATCACACCCAGTTAGAAAAACAACAGAACTTCTTTTACAATTTAGAAATACAAGACACAATCTTAAACATGAAGTTAAATTGCTTGTTTCTGATTGTATTTTGTATAGTGGCTGCTTGGACACATTTTCAAGAAGTCCACAATCCAGGAGTAATAGAAAAAATAGAGATAAATTCTGAATCCATACATTCTAAATTTAACACCCCACAGGCTGAAGCCCCAGTCACACTGCACCAACAGATGGAAAGAGGATGTAAAACGGAGAAAAACACTTGCCATCCGTTGGTTAATGCGATGCTTCTGTTCTGTACTCACTGTCTCTGTTTTGCTTCCTCTCTATCAGTCCAGCATCCGTCTAATGACGTTTCATCCGCTCAGAGGGTTTTGAGCTGCTCAAAACTTTTGAGCGGAAAATGTATCCAATGCATCCGTTCGGCATCGACTAGGCACATGGGGGACATCCGTTCTGCATCCATTCTGCATCCGCTATATCCGCTAGGCATCTGCTGCGCATCCGCACAACTCAATCCACTCCAGCGGTAAACGGACACAGGGAGGAAGCAGAACAGACGTGGAACGGACACGCAGCGTTAGTAGCACGGACGGAGAAAGGATGAAAGCAGATGCAGCACGCAAAGAAAGCATTTAAAATGGAAAAAACGTTCGCAGAGGGGACCTATCTTGGATATTAAGGATGTCTAGAGGATGCCTAGAGGATGCAAAGGGACACATAGGGGAAAACCTATATTGCCTATAAAAAGGGGGAGCAACTCACCTGGATCTCACTTTCAGACCAGCAGCCCTGCTGTGCAGACCTCTGCAGCCTTCATCTGCCTCTTCCTCTTCCACAGCATCCAGTCATCTCCACCATGGATCGTAACAAACTCCTTTTGGTAGCCAGCATCCTTCTGCAACAGTGTGAAGCCATCTACAGGCTCTTTCAACTGTTCTACGGGAAGAAAAGGAGGCGGCCAAGAAGCGTCGGGGTCCGAAGATGGATTGGGAGAAGAGCAGAGTACGGACTGTACAACAAGCTGATGGTGGAGCTCAGGAATGAAGACACTCGTGCATTCCATAACTTCATGAGGATGCCTCCAGCCATGTTTGACAAAGTTGTGCAGCAGATGACACCCAGGTTGACCAAGCAGAGCACCAACTTCCGGCCCAGCCTAGACCCTGGGCTCAAGGTGGCACTGACTCTGTGCCACCTGGCTTCCAGGACCACATACAGGAGCATGCAGTACAGCTGGAGGGTGCCACACAACACCATCAGCATTGTGGTCAGAGAAGTGGTGCAGGCCATCATCAAAGTATATCTAGAGGAGCTCCTCCAGTGCCCCTCCACTGAAGAAGGCTGGAAGAAAGTTGCAGAGCAGTGGTATCAGAGGTGGAACTTCTCCCACACCGTTGGAGCCATAGATGGCAAGCACATGGCCTGCAAAGCTCCAGCCAAGTCGGGGTCCACTTATCACAACTACAAGGGCTTCTTCAGCATCTTCCTCTTCGCCATGGTTGATGCTGACTACAAGTTCATGTACATCGAGTCTTCAGGCAACGGGTCAGCTTCAGATGCCCAGGTATACAATGCCAGTGACCTCAAGGAGGGGCTGGAACACAACCTCATCATGGGATTCCCAGATCCAGACCCCCTGCCCAACGACACGCAAGATGTGCCCTACTTCATCATGGGGGATGACGCCTTCTCCCTCAGAACCTACCTCATGAAGCCCTACACTTCCAGACTCCTCACCCGTGAAGAGGGGATCTTCAACTACAGGCTGTCTAGGGCAAGACGGGTGGTGGAGAATGCCTTTGGCATCCTGGCCAACAGGTTCCAGGTACTTCTCACCACCATGCAGCATCGCCCAGAGACCATGAGGAACATCGTGGAAGCTTGCTGCATCCTGCACAATCTCATGCGCACCCGCTACCCAGTCTTGCAGAACAGGCTCGTGGACCTCCAGCAAGGCAATGGGGACATGGAGCCTGGGGAATGGAGGCAAGGGCGAAACCTGATACTGAGGATGTGCAAGGCCCCAACAGAGCCTCACATGAAGGGAAGAAGCAGCGCAACCTCCTGAGACAATGGTGCAGCTCCCCAGCTGGAGCAGTGGAGTGGCAAGACAGGATGGTAGATGATTAATGGATGCTTCCTTCAACCTGTCTCATCACACGGATGAGATTGGGCCATGTATGTTGGGTGGGCCTACAATGAACAGGGCATTTAATAAAGAGTTGTGTTTATGTTCAAATGTGTGGCTCAATGCTTACATAAGTATTGATAATGAAGGGCCATAGGTGTGGCATCTGGGAGGGTGGACCATACAGTCCCACTATGCTTGCACTGGAGGTTTATCTATCCCACAGCTATGTTAACCCATCCCACAGGTATCTTAACCCATCCCAAAAGTATTCCTGCCCATCCCACTGCTATCTTAACCCATCCCACAAGCATGCAAAGGCTTAAACCATTTCTAAAAGTTTCCACCAAGACTTTATTGACATAAATAAATGAAGCAAGTGTGTGAAGCAAAGATAAACTTTATTAATCACAAGGTGTAAAAGAAAAATGACCCAAGTCAAGTGTCCAAATAAAGACTACAGGTAGCCACCCAGTCTCTGGCACTCCTCTTGGTCACTCGGAGGTGTGCCCAGTCTCAGGGGTGAAGGGTCCAGGTGCTGTGGAGTTGGCTGCTGCTGGAGTGCTGGTCTGAAGCACCTCTGGGGTGCCTGGCCCTGAGAGGACAACAGGTAACGGTGTGTTGAGGAAGCTCTCGGACAGCTGGCTCAGCCCCGTGATGTTGAGAGCTCCTTCCTCCATGCCATGTGGTGTCAGCCCCAGTACCGAGGACAGATGTACTGAGGCCAGGCTTGGCTGAGGGGTGGAGGAAGGACCAGTGTAGTGGGGCTGTCTGGTCTGCAGCTGGGTGAGGACTGGCGTTGGTGGCATCATTGGCGTGGGTGGCATCGGTGGCGTCGGTGGAACTGGTGGCAACGGTGTCGTCCGATGACTCTGTGCCTGGACTGGGAAGGGCTGCTGCCTGTGCTGCTGGACCACCTGGTAGCCATAGCCCTGGTTGGTGAGGGCCTGTGGAAAACCTTGGAATGGGAGGGACATCACCTGTGGTGGAGGTGGAAGAGCAGACCTGGACTGGGTGGGAGCAGGTTCCTCTGGATCTGGAGGATTGTGAAGCAGCTTGGTGATCCGGTCCTTCACCAGCTGGTACTGGGGTTCCGCCATATCCGTGAGGGTCTGGTTGACATAGGTGAGGAAGTGCTTGCACTTGGGGGATGACAAGTCGGTGTGGACCAGCTGAGACAGGAGATCTATGCTGTTCCTGATGGTTCTGCCCCTCCTGTCTGGCTCTCTGCCTTTCTGTGGAGGTGGAGCTGGGGTGGATGCGGGTAGGGCTGTGGTGGAAGTGCCGTCTCCTTTCTCCCACTGCACCAGGGAGTCCTCCACGCGCCCCACCATGGTTAAAACACCTGTCTGCGGGTTCTCCGCCATGGCACGCTCCACAGAAACCTGCCTGGAGACAGGAGCTGACTCTCGGCCGGAAGAGGACTGGCTCTCAGCAGGCTGCCAGAGAGAGAGGGCCGTGATAGGGGCTGCTGCTGCTCCTCGGTGGCGGATCTCAACCTCCAGGAAGCTGCACCTGGCCATGATGTAGGTCTCTCTGTCCGTCAGCTTAACTGTGGCCTGGCCAGATTTCTTGAGGTGAAGCTTCCCGTACCAGGTGTGCCTGTGCTTCCACCAGCCGAGGAGCACATCCGATGTGTAGCCGAGGCTCTCCGTCTTCTCTCTCCAAGCAGCCTGCTTCCTTTTGGTGTCCCTGTAGAGCCGGTGTCCCTTCCACTACAGATAGTCATTCTCTCTCAGCCACTCCAGCACCTCATCCTCGTGTTCCTCCTCGATGGAGTATTGCCTCCTCTCCCATTCCTGCATATGCCTCTTCCTCCCTTTGGCAGGATCAGATGGGCCCTCATCAGAGGGGCTTCCAGTTTGTAGGGGCTGCTCCTCCACACCAGCAGCAGCAGCAGCAGCAGGATCATCATCATCAGCAGCAGCACCACCACCACCACCAGCAGCATCACCAGCAGGATCATCATCAGCATCATCATCATCAGCAGCAGCAGCACCAGCACCAACAGGATCATCATCATCATCATCATTAGCAGCAGCAGCAGCAGCACGAGCAGGACCAGGAGCACGAGCAGGACGAGCAAGACCAGGAGCATGAGCAGGACGAGCAGGACGAGCAAGTCCAGGAGCATGAGCAGGATGAGCAGGACAAGGAGCAGCTTCAGCAGAGTAAGCACCAGCAGAAGCACCACCTCCAGGAGCAGCATCAGCAGAGTAAGCACGAGCAGAAGCACCACCGCCAGAAGCAGCATCATCAGCTCCTCCAGAAGCAGAAGCAGCAGAAGCCCCAGCCGCAGAAGAGCGAGCCCGTGCTACAGAAGCCCCAGCAGAAGCAGAGTAAGGGCCAGGGGGCGGTAGGGTGTCCCTGTCCCTCTTGCCAGGGCTGGCAGCAGATGGCTGAGTCTTTCTCTTTTTCCCCATGGTTGTGGGGTTGCTGGCTGGCAGGGAGGCTGGCAGGGAGGCTGGCAGGAAGGCTGACAGGCAGGCAGTCACCAAGGCTGGCAGGCAGCAAGGCTGGCAGGCAGGCAGGCACCAAGGCTGCCAGGCAGCAAGGCTGGCAGGGAGGCAGGCACCAAGGCTGGCAGGATGGCAGGCAGAGCAAGGCAGGCAGCAAGGCTGGTAGGATGGCAGGCAGCAAGGCAGGCAGCAAGGCTGGCAGGATGGCAGGCAGCAAGGCAGGCAGGCAAGGCACTCAATGCCTCTGGCAGCAGGACTTTCCTCTGAATGGTGACCTGCTTCCGAGCTGCTTCCCTTTATATCCGTGGGGCTGATGCAATAAATCCCCCCGCATGTGCAATTAATGCAAGGCATCCGCTAGGCTTCCGCTAGGCTTCCGCTCTGCATCTGCTTCATCTGCTGTGCATCCGCTTTGCATTCACTTCATCTGTTCTGTGTCCGCTCTGCATCCGCTTCATCCGTTTCGGGTCTGCTTTGCTGAGGTCCCCTGGAAGCCTTGCGGATGTGACATCCGCTCCCATCCGCTTCCATCCACTAGGCTTCCGTTCTGCATCCGTTTTCCATCTGCCCCGTGTCCTCCCCCCGTCCATTCCTTTCCGTGTTGTCCGCTCTGGTTATGCAAATTTTTGCCCCTTTTGAGAGCGGATAACAACGGATGGAACATTTTTCTTGTCCGCTGTGTCCTTTTTACAAATGTTTTGCATCCGTTGGGCAGTGTGACAGGGCCTTTAAATTGAAAGAGCACCATTCATCCATTCATTTATCCATCCATCCATTCATCCTGATTCCACCTAAGAGAAGGAACTCTGCATGCAAACAAGTAAAACCCAATATGGTTATAGAAAGTACTATTTAAAACAAAACAAACAATAAAACCCAGCAGCAACTTTAAGGCCCCAATAAACATCCACAGTTCACACATTACCAATCAGTCAACATCTGGTCCCAGCCCTTTCTTCTTTTTTTACAATATTTGTCTATGGTATATTCCTTAAGAATTCATCTCTCTTGGTGACAATTAAAATCCCAAGTTTCTTGCTGATGTAGAAGGAAACCAAAATATTTAATAAGATAATGTAAAAAACACCTGTTTAGTTTATTATCTATTATGGTAATCAAAAAATGCTCAAACTGTACTGCAAGTGGATGCCCATCTACAAAAATCCGTAGAGTTTCTCAGTCATCCAGATCATGGTTGTCCAAAAGGTGCTTTTTCAGGAGGCAATGGGACTCTCTTATTTTGTTTTGTTTTGAAGATGTTTCACTTCTCATTCAAGAAGCTTCTTCAGTTCTGACAGGATCTACAATCGTGTTCAATCCTAGCCAATTCTTGGAGGCTACCTGGGCAAGTCCCTGCAATTTTCTTGACAAGATTCTTCAGAGGTAGTTTGCCATTGCCTCCTTCCTAAGGCGGGGAGAAAATGATTAGCCAAGGGCAGCCAGTTGACTTGGTGCCTAAGGTGAGACTTGAACTCACAGTCTCCCAGTTTCTAGCCTGATGCTTTAACTACTACATCACATAGTCTGTCAGTGCTGAATATTTGATGAATAATATAAAATTATCCATAAGCACTTCTCAGTATTATTACATAAAATAATAAAAAAATTGAAGGATATTAACACAAAACCAGATTTTATATTGCCCTTTTGTTACTCTTGAAGGATACCATGCTGTAAAGTAATATACTCAAACTGATGCATATTTACTATGGATAGCTCAGTTTCCCTGAATTTCTTCTTGCTTGTCTTTCTTTTCTATGCATTGTTTACAACATTGTGTTGAACTTGTGCTCATGGTATAATGTTTCCTTTTTAACACTGCCCAAGGCAAAGATGGTCCAAGACCCTGTACTTGCTGGCTGGACCATGTTTTCTGGGGTTTGTCTTCTAGGTTTGTCTTCTCCAATTTGTTTTGACTTTTTGCTGCTGGAAGGCCTAGGGATGCATTGAATTGTTGCCCTGCCTTAAAGAATCTTCTCCCCTTTGGTCATAGCTGACTAATTAATGCTTTGTGGATGCTCTTGTTTCAATGCTCATTCCAAGTCTTTGGCTTTGTCCTTTCACCCAGATTTCCATACGATACTTCTAACATTTAGAGGTCACTGGCCTGCTGTAATCTGCTGAACCACCTTGGAAAGAAATTGTTCATGTTCTTCTTCCCTTGTCAAGGCTTTCCAGAAGATGGGGTATTCTATAATAGCCTGATTCATGATTATATTTTTAGGGTCCCAAACATCAGCACATAATGACAATAACACTTGCTGATATCCAGCACGCAGCTACCTCATTACAGAAACCAGGATTTCCTTTATGGTTCATAATGACATATGACATCTCTCATAAATGATGGTTCTGTATCCAGGTATCTTTAGGTTTTTTTGTCTCTTGGTGTGCTATGTGCTTTTAAAACTTTTTAATAATGATTTTTAAAAAAACATCTTATTACTTTATTTATGTATTCAATTTATATGCTTTATATCTTTGCTACACACTGCCAAACTGACTTCTTAAGAGATTGCTGGCTATATATATTTGTTAACAAATAAATAAATAGTAAATACATATTCAATTAATTCAGAACTGATGGAGGCACAAGTTGTATTCCAGAAACCTGTTTGGGGCATTCCTTGGCAGTGGAATATCACACTTGCCATGGCTTTGCAGCGATAGCAATAGTACTTAGTAATAGTACTTAGATTTATATGCTGTTTTACACTGCTTTACAGACTTCTCTAAGAGATTTACAGAGTCAGCATATGCCCCAACAATCTGGGTCCTCATTTTACCCACCTTGGAAAGATGGAAGGCTGATCAATCTTGAGCCTGGTGAGATTTGAACTACAAAATTGCAGGCAGCCAGTAGTCAGCAGAAGTAGCCTGCAGTTCTGCACTTTAACCACTGCACCATGGTGGCTCATGACCACTGAATGATGTATCTCCTTTTCAGTGCTCAGTGGAGAGAAAACACTCACTCTCCTCTATTTTACTGAGGTGATTGCTGTAGAATGCCAGTTGAAAAAGAACCAGTCACTAATTCTGCCTAAGGCAATAAGTAAGTCCCAGCCTAAAAAAAATTCTTCCTCAAATGATGAAATCTACTAGTGAGAATCACAATTAGTTTCTTATTCTTAAGGTTATTTACAGAACAATATTTATGTTCTTGAAAATACTTCAGGGAAGTGACACTTATCTTCTTTGGCAATGCCATGAAAAATGTTTCATTAATACTACTCCAAATAATTTTCAGTCACTTTCTCCTCATTTTATGAATGTAAAAAATTCCTTCCTTCCTTCCTTCCTTCCTTCCTTCCTTCCTTCCTTCCTTCCTCCCTCCCTCCCTCCCTCCCTCCCTCCCTCAGAAAATGAGTGAATTGGGACAACCTTAGATTTTGTCCAATGGCCATGCTGGGTAGGAATGATGGGCTTTATAATCCCACATTTCTAGAAGGCTGACTAGGGGAGACTGTTTCAATTCATCACCTCTAATTTGGTATAGTAAGTGGATTTCCCAACTAACTGAAATTCCACCTATTGTTCAATGCATGTCAAAGAAAAAAAATCATGTTTTTCAGGAAAGTAAAGGAGCAGTTAGCAAGCTGTTGATTTTGCAGAACTTTTTACGTGCTTGAGTGGCAAGCAAACTGAACCAGGTATTCTTAAATGGAGTGATGCTACAATTAATTAACCAGAAACAGAGGATTCTGTTTCTTGTATAGTCTTGTTTTTGTCTGGCTTTTGTTGTTCCAATAAATACTTACAACAAAACATAGTGTTCAAAGCAAAATGCTATTGTAATCAATTGCTAATTAAACTTATGTCTAAATTAATAAATCACAACTATCTAGATCATGTTCCTATGAATAATTTCAATTATGGTGAACATAATTATTAAATTTTGCATTTAATGAACCATATTGTTCAATGGTAGTCTTCTGACAATTGGGACTAATAGAATATGTTAACCTTTATTCTTCTCAGCTTGACACCACATTAGATCATGAATTAATATGTAAGCAGTTTGGAGAGTTCCATAATTAAGTAGCCATTGTGACTCTTCTGGCCTATGGGATGAGTTATGTTCACTAAGGAGAATCATTTGAACGAAATCAATAGAGGCCCATACAATCAGGAGAATTTCAGCATCCTATTTATTATACCTAGATATTCCCACTTTTTTAGCTGATTTCTATATATTTTGCTAAGTATCAGAAGTACAATTTGAAGAAGCAATTTTCCTCAATTTATTTGATATCATGCTTCTGAGACTTCGTATTTAAAATAAATTTAACAAAATCTGAACTGGATAACTTTTTAAAATAGTTATTGGTATTTCTCCTACTTAGGTATTTGAAGCCAGATTTCTCAATTCGAATATTTATTTCCTTTGAAAACCTTTCAATAAGGAAATTCAGATATATGTTATATTTGACATCACTTTAGAACATGTGATATCACTTAAATAAAACTCATTCAGTGTGGTTATTCCTTAAAAATAAAATTTTATTTTTTGGGGGGAAATTGTACTGCTAAGTGTTCACTGCAAAAAGCTTGAAGAATAGGTGATTGATGTAAAAAAACTTTTGCTTCCTCTCACTTGGTTTTCCCTCACTTGGCACGATGATCACAGCTGGCCATCACTGCTGCCATAATCCCTGATAAGAGTGATTTGATTATTTTTATTTATTTTATTTTGTCAAGCGATTATTAGATAACAGGTATAAGTATAAACATGATTATGAATACATGAAATGGATACGAATAAGAAAAAAAAAAGAAACAATAGCACAGGGACGGTAGGCAGGGACGGTAGGTATGCTTATGCACGCCTCCTACAGACCTCTTGGGAAAGGGTGAGGTCAATAGTAGACAGTCTAAGGTTAAAGTTTTTGAGGTTTGGGGAAGAAATCACAGAGTCAGGTAGAGTAGTGCAGACATTGACTACTCTGTTGCTGAAATCATATTTCCTGCAATCAAGTTTGGTGCGGTTTACCTTGAGTTTGTACCTATTGTGTACTTTTGTATTGTTGTGGTTGAAGCTGTAGTATTCATTGACAGGTAGGACATTGCAATATATAATTTTATGTACTATACTTAGATCAAACCGAAGGCAGCATAGTTCTAGGTTTTCTAGGTCTAGAATTTCGAGTCTGGTGGCATAAAGTATTCTGCAACAAGTAGAGGAGTGTAGAACTCTTCTTGTGAAATATTTCTGGACTTTCTCAATTGTATTAATGTCAGATATGTAATGCGGGTTCCAGACTGATGAGCTATATTCAAGTATTGGTCTAGCAAATGTTTTGTATGCTCTAGTTAGTAGAGTGATATTACCGGAGAAAAAGCTACGCAGGATTAGGTTAACAACTCTTAATGCCTTTTTGGCTATGTAGTTACAGTGGGCTCTAGCACTTGGATCATTAGAGATGAGTACTCCAAGGTCCTTGACAAAGTTTGGGTCATTAACAAGGTCTTGACTATTCAGCTTGTATTTTATTTTCTGATTTTTTTTTGCCAATAAGTAAGAGCATTTATTTGTTGAGATTTGAAGTTGTCATTTGTTTGACCATTCTGACACACAGTCGAGATCTTTTTTGAAGGGTAGCAGTATTGTCTGTGGTGTTGATAGATTTATATCATCAGCGAAAAGAATGCAGTTGCTCTTAATATGATCACAGAGGTCATTTATGTAGAGTATGAAGAGAGTTGTTCCTAGAATGCTGCCACAGGGGACACCACTGTTGACAGGTACAGGATTTTATAGGACACTCCCAATTTTGACCATTTGTTGTCTGTTAGGAAAGCTTCTATCCAGTTATGCAGATGTCCAGAGATACCATAAGATTTTAATTTTAGGAGTAGTTTGTCGTGTACCACTGAATCAAATGCTTTACAGAAGTCTGTAAATTGTGTCAATTATTTTGCCCTGATCAAGTTGTGTAGTCCATATGTTTTTTACAGTGTAAGAGTTGCAGATTTGTGAGTGGTGAATTAATTTTTTTTTATCCAGTTTCTGACATGTATAATATCTATACATGTGATATGTATAGATTTGGTGACATTGTTTTGTCACAAAAGATACAAATCTGTCGTATGTCTTGGCTTGAGGAAGCATCTCACCCTACTGGGATTATCTCATTCCACTGGGATTCGTGCTGACAGAGGACAGCCCAATTTTGCAACAGAATACCCTATACCACCAGGCTTGAAATTTTGGGCTTGGACAATCTTGAACTATGCTGCCTATGGTTGGACTGAAGCGTAGTACACAAAATTATCTGCTACAATGTCCTAGCAGTCAATGACTACTTCAGCTTCAACCTCAACAATACAAGAGCACAAAACAGATACAAACTCAGTGTTAACCACTCCAAACTTAATTACAGAAAGTACAACTTCAGCAACAGAGTGGTCAATACCTGGAATGCACTATCTGACTCTGTTGTTACATCCTCAAACCCCCACTCCTTTAACCTCAAACTATCCACTATTGACCTCACCCCATTCCTAAGAGATCTGTAAGGGACGTGCATAAGTGCACCATCATGTCTCCCATCCCTGTCCAGGAGGACTGCCTTCTCTGCTGTTATATACATATTTTTATGACTGTAAGGGTCCAGAGTTATCTTTCAGTAAGATGGACAACCAATACATTTTATAAATAAATAAAAATAAATAATGTCCAACATAACTAGATCTTAGGATTGCTTCTCCATGTGTTATAAAGATGTCTTGGAAAATATCTATATAGCAAAGTTATTCCAGAAAAAACAAAGTATGTGCATGTCAGAATCCCCATATTAACTGGGTATACACTTTACACATTTATCTCTGTGTTTGTTATATTATCTCTCACTGCAGACTGTTATCTTATAAGCCCTTGCCATATGACTTCCCATTTCCAAGTTTTTCATTTCTAAATGATCATGGATAAAGATGAAATCTGACACACACAGGTAATCTTTATCATCTTAACATTTGTTAAGCTTTGTGATTTACTGAGACATTAAAATCATTGCAAGTCATAAGACCTGCACATTGGATCCACTTCATAAATAGTACTGTAATTTTTGTCTCTGTCCTTAAACCAGTGTAGTTGAATAACTTCTATAATTAAGGAATTCTTAATTTAGATTCCAAATAGAGGTGGAACTGTAATCTGTTAATTCTAGTAATTTTGTACAATTGTAGAAGGACCCAATAAGATTTATTGCATAATATTGTCTTGATTCTGGTGAGGCTTGAACTGAAATATTTAACTCTAAAAATCCTTTGACTATTCTTAACATATATCCAAGTTGACTTGTGAATAGTCATGGATATCATCAGTGCCCAACTATTTTGAACGAGGCACATTCTTTCTTCAGTCTTCAAGTTCCTGCCTCATTTGGATTTAGTCATCAACATACACAGACACACAGTTCTGAAGAAGTCACACAATCTGTTTTGTAAAGAATCTGGCAAAGGTGGAATTTGAATGGCATGAGAACTGGACATCCCACAGAAGGGGTATCTAGTTCTACCTCAGAGTTGTATTAGTATGTAGCTCAAGTTTCACATTTGCTAGCTTTTTTGTACCATGAGGATGTTTTCAAGGGCAGGAATATATCATTGATGATGGAAGTTATAGTTCCAGTGAAACTGGAGAGAAGGTGAAAAGAGGCTCCCACAAAGATATATTGGTGTCACTCTGTCTAGCAATGCTTGACCTTACCTGCAATCTGTGAAGTATTTTCAATAAGATATTTTTGAAAACAAGTGAAAGTGAAAGGAAGGTTGCTCCTTTAATCATATCAGAAGGAGGTGTGATGTCTACAGAGAGCCTTGATTTTTGGAATCAGTGACAATCATTTGTAATAATCAGAGAATACTGCACTAGCAAATCATTAAGAAGTGACAGATAAAATCAGAGTGCATGGTTTCTTTTTAACCTCCAAAATGGCTGACCACCAAATGTTTTCCCAAAGAACAACTTGATTCACTCATATCTCCGGCGTTTGCCATTTTCTCTTTTTCTCTTCCCTCTTCCATAAATCAAGGACAATACTGTTAAGTGAGGTTTGGTCTATTGACTAAGTTGTTGTTCAAAAGACAACAGCATCTTGGCTCAGAAATAAATTGCAGTGAGATTTATTCCCTTGGAAGTTTGTATAGAAAAACAGTCTAAAGGCTAGGTCCCACTGGCTGACGGAAGCAAAACATATGCATAAAGGACACAGCGGATGAGCAAAATTTCAGGGGTGGCTCCATCCGTCGTTATCCACTCCAAAGAGTGGCAGAAATTTGCATACACAGAATGGAAAAGAATGGAAAAGAACGGAAAAGAATGGACGGGGGTAGTACGTAGCAGGGATGTTAAACGGATGTTCATAGGAAGCCTAGTGAATGACAGTGGATGGAAGCAGATGACTCCTCCGAAGGGGTTCCGGGGGAGAATTGCAAAGCGGATGCATAGTGGAAGGGGTGGGTGCATAGCGGATGACGCATCACAGACGCCTATAGGAAGCAAAGCGGATGCCGCGCGGATGTATATCGGATGCAAAGTATTCACTGCGCATGCGGGGAGTATGAATTACATCAGCTCCGTGGATATAAAAGGATGCAGCATGCGTGCAGTCAGCATTCAGAGGAAAAATGTGCTGCCACATACATCTTGAAGGAACACAATGGTTCATCTGTCAGGCAAGAAGAGGAAGCCCGCGCCTACTCGTTCAAGCCCTGGCAAGAAGGACAGAACCAGCATCCCACCCCCTGACACTGACTCTGAACCTGATGCTGGTGCTGGTGCTGGTGCTGGTGCTGGTGCTGGTGCTGGTGCTACTGCTGCTGCTGCTGCTGCTGCTATGGTGGGCTAGCCTCAAGGCCCTCAAAGCCCTGCTGCTGAAGGCTCTGCTGCTCAAGCCCTGAAGGCCCTGCTGCTCAAGCCCTTGAAGGTCCTGCTGCTCAAGCCCCTGAAGGCCCTGCTGCTCAAACCCCTGAAGGCCCTGCTGCTGAAGGCCCTGCCAGAGAGAGGAAGAGGCAAGGGAAGGAGAAGGAAGAGAGGAAACAGTACACCATTTCTGAGGACCATGAGGATGAGATGCTGGAATGGCTGAGGGAGAACGAGTACCTCTGGAGAAAGGGCCACAGACTGTATCGGGACACCAAGAAGAAGCAGGCAGCTTGGAGACACAAGGCAGAGAGCCTGGTACATCTACACAGCAGATGTACTCCTGGGATGGTGGAAGCACATGCACACTTGGTATGGCAAGCTACACCTCAAAAAGTCCGGGCAGGCCGCTGTCAAGCTCACTGACCAGGAGATGTACGTCATGGCCAAGTGCAGTTTCCAGGAGGGTGAGATCCGCCACCAAGGAGCAGCCCCTCTGAGACCCCTCTCCCTCAGACGGCCCACAGACAGCCAGTCCTCTTCCAGCCAGGAGCCAGCTACCCTGTCCAGGCAGGTAGGCCCCATGGCAGAGACCCCCTGACAGCTGCACTCCCCATGCTGGCGGACTTGGAGGATCCCCTGTCACAAATGGAGGAAGAAGCAGCAGCCACCAGAGACCAACCCACCCCTACCCCCACCCCCAGCTCCACAGGATACAGGCAGAGAGGCAGACTGGAGGGCCAGAACCACAGTGTCCTGTTGGAGATCAGGGACACAATGACGAGCAGCAAAGAACTGCTGTCTCAGCTGGTACACTTGGACAGAGGATCCTTGGACCGGAAGCCCTTCATCACCTATGTGAGCCAGACCCTGAGGGACCTGTCTGAGGCCCAGTACCAGGTGATGAAGGAGAAGATAACAGCACTTCTGCACAACCCTCAAGGCCCAGCTGAAGCTGCTCCTATCCAGTCCAGGTCTGCTCCTCCACCCCAGGTGATGTCACAGCCCTTCCAAGGCTTTCAACAGCCTCTCACCTACCAAGGCTACGACTACCAGGACTTCCCACAGCAAAAACAGACCTTCCCAGTCCAGGCCCAGGTTCATCACATGCCATAGACTCCGCACCTCACCCAGCTGCAGACCAGACAGCCCCACTACACTCCTCCTTCCTCCACCCCACAGCCAAGCCCATCAACGGACGATCTGTCATCAGTCTTGTGCCTCACATCTCAGGTACTTGATGAAGGGCCTCTCAACCTCACGGGACTGGGTCAGCTCTCAGACAGCTTCCTGAACACACCATCCCCTGTTGTACTCTCGGGGCCAAGCACCCCAATGGCGCCTCAGGCCAGCACTCAAGCCACAGCCACCTTTTTTTACCTTAGTGAAGTGTTGGTGAAAACATTTAACAATTGGTTAAGCCTTTGCATGCTTGTGGGATAGATAAGGATAGTTGTGGGATAGATAAACCTCCAGTGCAAGCATAGTGAGACTGTATGGTCCACCATCCCAGCTGCCACACATATGGACCTTTTTTATCAATAAAAATTTATTCATTGATCAACACATTCCAAAATAAACAAAGCTCTTTATTAATGCCCTATTCATTATAGGACCACTCAACATACATGGCACAATCTCATCAGTATTATGCGACAGGCTCAAGGAAGCATCCATTAATCATCTATCATCCTGTCTTGCCACTCCACTGCTTCAGCTGGGGAGTTGCACCATTGTCTCAGGAGGTTGCGCTGCTTATTCCCTTCACGTGAAGCTCTGTTGGGGCCTTGTACATCCACAATGTCTATCAGGTTTCGTCCTTGCCTCCATTCACCATACTCCATGTCCCCATTCCCTTGATGATGGTCTACAAGTCTGTTCTGAAACACTGGGTAGCGGGTGCGCATGAGATTGTGCAGGATGCAGCAAGCTTCCACGATGCTCCTCACAGTATGTGCCTCATGCTGCATGGTGGTGAGAAGTATCTGGAACCTGTTGGCCAGGATGCCAAAGGCGTTCTCCACCACCCGTCTTGCCCTGGACAGCTTGTAGTTGAAGATCCTCTCTTCATGGGTGAGGTATCTTGAACTGTACGGCTTCATGAGGTAGGTTCTGAGGGAGAAGGCATCATCACCAATGATGAAGTAGGGCACATCTTGTGTGTCATTGGGTAGGGGGTCTGGATCTGGAAAACCCATGATGATGTTGAGTTCCAACCCATCCTTGAGGTCACTTGCGTTGTATATCTGGGCATCTGAAGCTGACCCATTGCCTGAAGCATTGATGTAGATGAACTTGTTGTCAGCATCAACCATGGCAAAGAGAATTATGCTGAAGAAGCCCTTGTAGTTGAAATAATTGGACCCTGAGTTGGCTGGAGCTTTGCAGGCCACATGCTTCCCATCTATGGCTCGAACGGTGTGAGGAAAGTTCCACCTCTGATACCACTCTTCTGCAAGTTTCCTCCAGCCTCATTCAGTGGTGGGGCACTTGAGGAGCTCCTCCACGTATTCTTCGATGATGGCCTGCACCACTTCTCTGACCACTTTGCTGATGCTGTTGTGTGGCACCTTCCACGCATACTGCATGTTTCTGTATGTGGTTCCAGAGGCCAGGTGGTGCAGAGTCAGTGCCACCTTCAGTCCAGGGTCCAGGTTGGCACAGAAGTTGGTGCTCAGCTTGGTCAACCTGGGTCTCAGACGCTCTACAACTTCATCAAAAATGGCTGGTGGTATCCTCATGAAGTGATGGAATGCACGAGTGTCTTCATTCCTCAGCTCCACCATCAACTGGTCATACAGTCCAAACTCCATTCTTCTCCCGATCCATCCTCGGACCCACACATCTCTTGGACGTCTCCATCTTCTCCTTCTGTATAAAAGGTGAAACAGTGTGAACAGGTTTTGGTTCTGGTGATGAATGATCGCAGCTACCATATGGACTGTGTCATGATCCATGGTGGAGATCAATGGATGATGTGGAAGACCAAGACCAAGGATGAAGAGGTCTGTATACCACGGCTGCTGGAGTCATACTGAGATCCAGATGATTTCCTCCCCCTTTTTATAGGAAATATCGGTAGTCCGCTAGGTGTCCTTCTACATACTCTAGACATATTCCAGACATCCTAAATATCCGAGATATATCCCATATACAAACATTTTGTCCATTTTGAATACTTTTCTACGAGATGCATACGCTTACATCTTTTCTGTTTCCATGCTACTAATGCTGTGTAGACGTTCCGTGTACCTTTTGTTTCCTCCCTCTTTCCGTTTTCAGCTGCAGCGGATGTGAGTTGAGGGGATGGCCAGAGGATGCAGAGAGAATAGAGCAGACGTTTAATGGATGATAACGGACATAGAACATTTGTTGCCCATATATGCCGCGGATGTACATCATACGTGGCGGAAAGGTCATCTGCTCACAAAGTTTTGTGCAGGTCAAAACCTCTTGCGTGGATGAAATCTCAGTGGATGGATGCTCGAGGGATAGAGTATATGAAACACGTATGCAGTGAGTACACAACGGACGCATAGCATTTTCCAACAGATGGCAAGTATTTTTTAACGTTTTACATCCTCTTTGCATCCGTTGGTGCAATGGGACAGGGGCTGAAATAGCATAAAAACACACATTCCTTGTGACCCAGTTATTAGACTGCTTGAAGTAGGTCAATCAAGGAACACCTAGAACAGTCCTATATTTACTTATTTTTTTCTACCACCTATAGGAAGATTTCTTATTTATTTATGGAATAAATCTGCTTCCAAAGTGGGTGGATGAAGGAAGATCTTCCCTTTATTTGATTTTTTAAAAGTTTTTTTTAAAGATTTAAAGGCCCTGTCACACTGCCCAACGGATGCAAAACGGACACAACGGACGAGCAAAATGTTTCATCCGTTGTTATCCACTCTCAAAAGGGGCAAAAATTTGCATAAATGGACACAGAGTGGATGGAAAGCAGACGTGGAACGGAAGCCCAGCAGATGGAAGCGGATGGGAGCAGATGGCACATCCGCTAGGCTTCCAGGGGGGCTCAGCAAAGTGGACGCAGAATGGAAAGAGTGGATGCACAGCGGATGCATAGTGGATGAAGCGGATGCAGAGCGGAAGCCTAGTGGATGCACAGCGGAAGCCTAACGGATGCCTGGTGTTAATTGTGCATGCGGGGGGGTGGTGCATTGTATAAGCTACGCGGATATAAAGGGAAGCAGCTCGCACATGGCCAGCATTCGGAGGAAAGACCTGCTGCAGGATACATCGAGTCCTTGCCTGCCCTGCCTTCATGCCTGCTTGCAAGCCTTGCTGCCAGCCTTGCTGCCAGCCTTCCTGCCAGCCTGCCTCCAAGACTCCTGGCCAGCCTCCCTACCAGCCTTGCTCTCTGCTTGCCTGCCAGCCTTGCTGCCAGCCTGCCTTCCAGCCTCCCTGCCAGCCAGTCTGCCTGCCTGCCTGCCAGGCTTCCTGCCAGCCTTCCTGCCAGGCTTCCTGCAAGCCTTTCTGCCAGCCTTCCTGCCAGCCTTGGTGCCAGCCTTCCTGCCAGCCTTGGTGTCTGCCAGCCTCCCTGCTAGCCTCTCTGCCAGCCAGCAACCCCACAACCATGGGGTGAAAGTCTCAGCAACCTGCTGCTATCCCTGGCAAGGGGGACAGGGCCACTCTCCCACCCCCTGTCCCTGACTCTGCTTCTGTTGGGGCTTCTGCTACTCAGGCTCACTCTTCTGGTGCTGGAGCTTCTGCTGAAGCTGCTCCTGGCGGTGGTGCTTCTGCTGCTGCGTACTCTGCTGAACCTGCTCCTGGTCCTGCTGGTCCTGCTGGTCCTGCTGGTCCTGCTCGTGCTCCTGGACTTGCTCGTCCTGCTCGTCCTGCTCGTGCTCCTGGTCCTGCTCGTGCTCCTGGTCCTGCTGGTGCTGCTGCTGCTGGTGCTGCTGGGGCTCCTGGTGCTTACTCTGCTGCTGCTGATCCTGGTCCTGCTGATCCTGCTGCTGCTGCTGCTGCTGCTGCTGCTGATGATGATGATCCTGCTGCTGCTGCTGTTGCTGATGAGGATGATGATTATGATCCTGCTGGTGATGATGAGGATGATGAGGATGATGATGATGATGATGATCCTGCTGGTGTTGCTGCTGGTGGTGGTGTGGAGGAGCAGCCCCTACCACCTGGGAGCCCCTCTGATGAGGGCCCATCTGGTCTTGGCAAAGGGAGGAAGAGGCGTATGCGGGGATGGGAGAGGAGGCAATACTTCATCGAGGAGGAACACGAGGATGAGGTGCTGGAGTGGCTGAGAGAGAATGACTATCTGTGGCGGAAGTGACACCGGCTGTACAGGGACACCAAAAGGAAGCAGGCTGCTTGGAGAGAGAGGGCGGAGAGTATGGGTTACACTTCGGAGGTGCTCCTCGGCTGGTGGAAGCACATGCACACCTGGTACGGGAAGCTGCACCTGAAGAAATCTGGCCAGGCCACGGTTAAGCTGACGGACAGAGAGACCTATGTCATGGCCAGGTGCAGCTTCCTGGAGGGTGAGGTCCGCCACTGAGGAGCACCAGCAGCCCCTCTCATGACCCTCTCTCTCCGGCAGCCTGCTGAGAGCCAGTCCTCTTCCGGCTGAGAGTCAGTCCCTGTCTCCAGGCAGGTTTCTGTGGAGCGTGCCACAGCGGAGAACCCGCGGACAGGTGTGGTAAGCATGGTGGAGTGCATAGAGGACTCCCTGGTGCAGTGGGAGAAAGGAGACATTGAGTCCCCCACAGTTGTAGCCGCATCCACCCCCCCCAGCTCTGCCTCTGCAGAAAGGCAGAGAGCCGGACAGCTGGAGGGGCAGAGCCACACTGTCCTGCTGGAGATCAGGGACACCATCCGCACCAGCATAGATCTCCTCTCTCAGCTGGTCCACACCGACTCCTCATCCTCCAACCGCAAGCCCTCCCTCACCTATGTAAACCAGACCCTCAAGGAAATGGCGGATTCACAGTACCAGCTGGTGAAGGACCGGATCATCAAGCTGCTTCACAACCCTCCAGATCCAGAGGAACCTACTCCCACCCAATCCAGGTCTGCTCCTCCTCCCAAGATGATGTCCCTCCCATTCCAAGGCTTCCCACAGGCCCTCACCTACCAGGGCTACGGCTACCAGGAGGTTCAGCAGCACAGGCAGCAGCCCTTCCCAGTCCAGGCACAGAGTCATCGGGCGACACCCTTGCCACCTGTTTCACTGATGCCACCGATGCCACCCACGCCAATGATGCCACTGATGACAGCGATGCCACCCACGCCAGTCCTCACCCAGCTGCAGACCAGAGAGCCCCACTACACTACTCCTTCCTCCACCCCACAGCCAAGCCTGGCCTCAGTACATCTCTCATCAGTACTGGGGCTGACACCCCATGGCATGGAGGAAGGACCTCTCAGCATCACGGGGCTGAGCCAGCTGTCTGAGAGCTTTCTCAACACACCGTCCCCTGTTGTCCTTTCGAGGCCAGGCACTCCAGCACCACCCACCACCACAGTACCTGGAGCCTTCTCCCCTGAGACTGGGCACACCTCTGAGTGACCAAGAAGAGTGCCAGAGACCGAGTAGCTGGCTACCTGTGGACTTTATTTGGACACTTGACTTGGGTCATATTTTTTTTGCAGCTTGTTGTTCAATAAAGTTTATCTTTGATTCACACACTTGCTTCATTTGTTTTTTTTAAAAAAAGTCTTGGTGGAAACTTTTAGAATTGGCTTAAGCCTTTGCATGCTTGTGGGATGGGTTAAGATAGCTGTGGGATAGATAAACCTCCAGTGCAAGCATAGTGGGACTGTATGGTCCACCCTCCCAGATGCCACACCTTTGGCCCTTCATTAGTAAGCATTGATCCACACATTTGAACATTAGCACAACTCTTTATTAAACGCCCTGTTCATTGTAGGCCCACCCAACATACATGGCCCAATCTCATCCGTGTGATGAGACAGGCTGAAGGAAGCATCCATTAAGCATCTACCATCCTGTCTTGCCACTCCACTGCTCCAGCTGGGGAGTTGCGCCAGTGTTTCAGGAGGTTGCGCTGCTTCTTCCCTTCACGTGAGGCTCTGTTGGGGCCTTGCACATCCTCAGTGTCTATCAGGTTTCGCCCTTGCCTCCATTCCCCAGGCTCCCTGTCCCCATTGCCTTGCTGGAGGTCCACGAGCCTGTTCTGCAAGACTGGGTAGCGGATGTGCATGGGATTGTGCAGAATGCAGCAAGCTTCCACGATCCACCTCACGGTCTCTGGGCGATGCTGCATGGTGGTGAGAAGTACCTGGAACCTGTTGGCCAGGATGCCAAAGGCGTTCTCCACCACCTGCCTTGCCCTGGACAGTCTGTAGTTGAAGATCCTCTCTTCACAGGTCAGGAGTCTGGAAGTGTATGGCTTCATGAGGTAGGTTCTGAGGGAGAAGGCGTCATCCACCATGATGAAGTAGGGCACATCTTGTGTGTCGTTGGGCAGTGGTTCAGGATCTGGGAAGTCCACGATGAGGTTGCCTTCCAGACCCTCGAGTTGACTGGCGTTGTATACCTGGGCATCTGAACATGAGCCGTAGCCTGAAGCATCGATGTACATGAACTTGTAGTCAACATCGACCATGGCGAAGAGGATGATGCTGAAGAAGCCCTTGTAGTTGAAATAAGTGGACCCCGACTTGGGTGGTGCTTTGCAGGCCACGTGCTTGCCATCTATGGCTCCAACGGTGTGTGGGAAGTTCCACCTCTGATACCACTTCTCTGCAACTTTCTTCCATCCTTCTTCAGTGGAGGGGCACTGGAGGAGCTCCTCCTTGTATTCTTCGATAATGGCCTGCACCACTTCTCTGACCACAATGCTGATGGTGTTGTCTGGCACCCTCCAGCCATACTGCATACTCCTGTAGGTGGTCACTGAGGCCAGGTGGCACAGAGTGCGTGCCACCTTGAGCCCAGGTTCCAGGCTGGGTGGAAGTTGGTGTTTGCTTTGGTCAACCTGGGTGTCAGGCACTCCACAACTTCATCAAACATGGCTGGAGGCATCCTCATGAAGTTCTGGAATGCCCGAGTGTCTTCGTTCCTGAGCTCCACCATCAGCTTTTTGTACAGTCCGTACTCTGCTCTTCTCCCGATCCATTTTCGGACTCAGACGCTTCTTGGCCGCCTCTTTTTCTTCCCATAGTAGAGTTCACAGAGCCTGTAGATGGCTTCGTACTGTTGCAGAAGGAAAGTGGCTGCCAAAAGGACTGTGGTACGATTCACGGTGGACATGACTGGATGCTGTGGAAGAGCAAGAGTCAGATGAAGGCTGCAGAGGTCTGCACCGCAGGGCTGCTCTTCTGAAAGTGAGATCCAGATGAGTTGCTCCCCCTTTTTATAGGCAGTATAGGTGTCCCTTTGCATCCTCTAGGCATCCTCTAGGCATCCTCTAGACATCATTAATATCCGAGATAGGTCCCCTCTGCAAACGTTTTTTCTGCTTTAAATGCTTTGTTTCCGTGCTGCATCCGTTCTGCATCCCTTCTGCATCTGTTCCGCATCTGTTCCGCTTCCTCCCTGTGTCCGGGCAGATGCGAGTTGCGCGGATGTGCAACGGATGCCAAGCGGATATAGCAGATGCGTAGCGGATGCGTAGCGGATGCAGAATGGACAAACTGGATACATTTTCCGCGCAAAAGTTTTGAGCAGCCCAAAACTTTTGGAGCGGATGAAACGTCAATAACCGGATGCTGGACGGATAGAGAGGAAGCAAAATGGAGGCAGTGAGTACATCGCGTTTTCGAACGGATGGTAAGGTTTTTTGTCCATTTTACATCCTCTTTGCATCCGTTGGTTCAGTGTGACATGGGCTTAAGAGACAAAACACCATCTGCTATGCTTATGCCCACTTTTAAATTATTATTTCACAAGCTAGGTTTTGATACTGATACAATGTTCAGAGTCTCTCAAAAGTTAGTTGACTAACATTTATGCATGCCAGATAAAGAGCAAAGGCTATGCAAAATGGTAGATTTATTTGGACATTAGCCAGCTGTCTCAACAGCTGAATAATGTTCATTGTCCAACTATATCTATAGATATTTCTAGCTTGGTGTAAAGCTGAGTGTTTTGCACAAAGACTTTTCTATTAAGCATTCAAGTTCCTTGCCCCTGTGTTTGGATGTAGGTTGTCAGCATTGCTACTTGGTTTTCCTCCCCCAGATTTTTTTATAAGACATTGCCCTCAGGGTTTTGAATGATTTGGAAGGCAGTCTAAAACACTGAAGCTTCCACCTTTATTTTCTATTGTCTTTGATGAGAGATTCTTTGCTGATAATGCCTGTTCTTATTTGTAAGTTACCTCCTTTGCTGACAAATGTTGATAAGTGGGTAATGGCTAAGATATAGAATTGTTCTGTAATCTTTTAAATGCAAAAAACTTATTATTGACTGAATACATTTTTAGAGGATATTCTAAAGATTCTTTTTTTTCTGTAAGTATTTATTTCTGTAGAAATAAATAAGACAGCTTTTTTTTATTAATTACATAGGCGTATATGCTACTTCAGTCCAAAGATTCTAGCGATCTCTTGATACAGTCATAAGGTGTAAAAGCAAAAACATCAAATACAAATATTCAATTTGTTTAGTGGCTTCTAATCAAAGTTCTAGCTCACTTAATATTCTTTTTCCATTCCCTAGGGTTCTGTGGAACTTTAAGTTCTTGACCAGATACTGGTCAGGAGGAAATGGGCATGAAGGAGTCACAGTTCCCTATAATTCATCTATGGTCAATTTCCAAGGGAAAATGCTAATTATATAATCTTCTGCCAGGGAAATGCAATAGAATGGTTAACATTATTCTTTTAGGTCAAAATCAACATGTCTGTCTAGGAAGCCAGGTGACAATAGAGTCTCTTGTATCCTGTTGGTTTGACAGGGTCACGACTGGGTGACCAGTCTTCAATCAGGCTGCCTTAATTCTTGTGGAACCTGCCAATCTCATGTGTGGACCTAATTTTATAGTAGGCAAAGGAATTACTCTGAAAGAGTTGTTTTGCCGGACAGTTCAGGTGTATCTCATTGCTGAAATAAGCTTGTATTCCTGGTCAATTTTCTACATATTTTATGCAACCATATCATACTAGAAGGATGTTTTTTTTTGCTGTATTTCCTTCTTTTTTATGGATTGAGGAAACTCCTGAAGTTATTTGAAAGTACTGCAGTTCATAGGATATGCTTACAAATAACATTGGACTTGAACTATTAGAACAGGGGCAGAAAAATTATGGCACCTCATATATGGCTAAACTACAATTCCCAGAACCCCACCTCTCTCCCCTCTTTTTATATAAGAGGATAAGCATCTAGCAGGCTATCTGATAGATCTATTTTAATATTTCCTTGGGATGGCAAGAACCCTTAAATGACAATTCATATTTATGTGGGGAAAGTTCTATTCTGATTAACTTGATCCTGTGTTATTTGGAATACAAATTGCTTTGTGCAGACGTTATGTGACATTTGGAGTACCTAATAATATTAATCAACAACAGCAAACCTCCTATACTTGCATCTATAACCTTGCAGATAAGTTATAGCAACTTTGTCAAAACTTTCATCATTATTGAATCACTGTATATCACCATCTCTCAGTCAAGGACTAAGGGAAACAAAAGATTGATAAATAGATAAGCCCTAGAGAAACTTGTCCAAAGAAATTACTCCAAAAAAGTTACCAGATTCTTGATTAACCAGTATGTCATTTTGTGGCTGAAACATTCAGAAATAACATTTTAAGATGTTTCTTAATTGTCTTCATCCTATCTAGGGCAGGGAGGAGCAACCTTGTAATCCTAAAGCTCAGAGTACACAAACCTCTTAGCTATCTAAAAATTGACAGTGCCTGTCAAAGAAAGATGGTTAAAAAATGCTCAAATTATTTACCTATCTGAATATGAATGGCATGTTTAAATATTCAATTTTGTATTGACGTCTGGTTAAGTTCTGTGTTGTCCTTCAATGAGTGTTTCTATGCACAGAAAGGCTAAATGGGAATATAATTATGCACTACTGTGCAGTCAAGGTTTTCTGCAATCTCTTGCATAAGGTCTTGCTGAACATCTTCATGCGCAAGCCAGAATGAGAAGCTGCACAAGGTCTCATATAATGCCTTTGTACTCTTTCAGAAATATTTCATGGAACAGTGCCATTGCCGTAATTCCTTCTACTAATGTAACCATAAAGTTCTGGTATTAAAAGAGACTTTACACTGTCAGTACCTTAAAGACATGCTTGTGTTTTATAGATTTGTTCTTTTTAAAAAACAGTTTGCAAGATTAGGACAAATAAAAGACATTCACATTCCCTATGTTGTGACCAGTACTTATATGGTGAACATCACATTTCTCTCTCTCTCTCTCTCTCTCTCTCTCTCTCTCTCTCTCTCTCTCTCTCTCTCTCTCTCTCTCTCTCTCTCTCTCTCTCTCTCTCTCTCTCTCTCTCTCTCTCTCTCTCTCTCCCTCTCTCTCTCTCTCTCTCTCTGTGTGTGTGTGCTTATCTGTGTACATATATATGTATCTGTGTACTCTTGAAAGATAGAAGAAGAATGTAGTTATAGAATTAAATGTAGAATGTAGTTATAGAATTAAAATGCTCTTGCAGAATTATGGCAATATTTGTGGCCAAGTGACCCCAATGTTTTGGACCTGATAAGAATGAAAAATTGAAGAATAGAATGCACATTTACATTTATATATATATATTTAAAATTTCTTTTTTTTTTCTTTACAATTATTTGCATACTGCCCTAATCATACTGACTGGTGTTATACAAGAGAATGAACGTCTTAATGTAGAAATAGCAAGTACTATTGCCTATTAGAATATTTCTACAAGTATATTCATCTATATTACAACATTATATTATATATTATCCCATTTCAGGATTACTGCACTTTTTAATATTAATATTGAAGAACCTGATGCAAATACATATATGATAACTGGAATAATTTGTTTGTTTCATTTTAATTTTATTTAATTATATTTATTTTTAATAAAATTTAGGAGAATGTGCTAGCAATGGAATTAGTGAGGGTTAGTTTAGCACCCGCTCCATTAAAAAACATGCTTTCCTTGTCAGCTATGCCATATAAATACTATAGAAGAGTGGTTTAATCCTTTATTATATCTCTCTCAAGTGCTGGCATAGAGTCAAGTGCCTAGAGTAGCCCTACAAAAATGGGGCACTTTAGTCATTTTATCTTTGTGGTTATTTTGTTTTTTATTCATGGGAGAAGTGACAACACAGTGACAAAAAGGGCTACTCCCTTCCCCACTCTGTCTTCAGCATCTCTAACCTCACATAGTATCAACCTAGAACAGCCACAATTTATACACTATGTGTTCCTAAGAAGTGTAATCTTAATCCAATGTTTATTAAAACTGGACAGAGTTTATTAAACTGAATCAAGATGATCAAATAGGAATAGATCTTTACATATATTAGCTTAATTCTCTTTCCAAATATTTGCAAAATGTCTTATGTCTTTTGAAGGATTTTTTTTTAAAAGTCCAATGACACAGTGCTGAGGTTGTCTTGTCTCATGAATAATATGCATGTTTTTATGAATGTGCATAGAGGCAACTTTTGTTTTACAGCTTAATATGACAGTATAATGACTCAGCTATTGTAATAACCCCATGATCATGTGATCACAATTTGAGCACTTGTGTAACTGGCTTGCAATTATGATGGTCATAGTATCCCGGGGCTATGTGAGCAACGTTTGTGACCTTCACTTCTGGCTTTTGACAATGGGAAAGCTGGCAGGAGGTTGCAAATGGTGATCATGTGCTGTTGTGCCTAATAATCCTTTAGATTTGCTTAATGATCACAATTGCTGTCATGAATCAGCCCAATCAAAAAAAACATGCATCATGATTGCATTGCTTAGTAACAGTTTCTGGTCCCAATTACTGCCATTAATCAAGGACCACCAGTACATATAAGCAACAACAAATATTTGGAAGCAAGACTACAGCTCAGGCTAGGCTGAAATGTTATATTGATTGGTTGGTTGGCTGATTGATTAATTGCTTTTTTTACATTTCTGAATTACCCATCTCCCTCAAAGAGATATTTAATGACTAAATTTATATGCCATCTCTCTCACTGACAACTGACTTGATATAGATGATGGAAACAAAAAAAAAGTGATTCATAAAGTTCTATGAGATCCAAAGATTTGATTCACCACTTGTTGTGCACAATCCTTAATGAAGGAAACAAAAGAGATTGTTAGCAGCTTCAGTAACACCAGGACCAACACTTTCATGAGTCGAGAGCTCAAATGATGCTGGAAACATTGCTAGGAGGAAAGTATGCAAAACACTCCATGACTGCTAGTTTCTTTGGGCACAAATGATGGAAAGGTGGCACTAATTCTTATCAAAACTGTGCCTGGGGTTTATGAGCCGTGTTGCAAATAGGGCAATGGCATGAAGGCTTAGGTGCTGCTACATGTGTAAAAGAACACCCACAAATTCTGAAGTCTATTAAAGACCAAGAGGACATTCCTGACTGCATTCCCTATTTCCAGCATGGAACTATATTTTTGTCTCAGTTGAAAAGTAAGATAAGATCTCAAAAGCAGATTGATTTGCCTGATATATTTTGTTCAATTTATAGACAAAGCCTATTTCTCCACTGCGTTGGAAGGCAGATATCAAACTAAAGCAGTACTAACCATCACTTCTGGTGGCATGTGTCTCATAATGCTTTCATGCTCCTTTTTCACAAGGGTAAAGGATGAATATTGCTACCAACTTTCATAGTTTTAATTCCAATTTAACTTCTGTGACCTCACGCCATATTTAAGAGGGTTTAAAGAGGGGTTTGTGCGTAAGTGCACTAATGTGCCTATTGTCCCTGTCATAATTTAATTTCTTTGATTTTGCTTGTCAAATTTGTAATTTTTGTTTGATGAATAAACATAAAACAACCTGAAGGAAAAATGGAGATCAGTTAAATTGGAATTATCTAATATGACTATTTTTTTATTTTATTTATTTTGATTTGTCAATTGCTTACAAGATAATAGGTATAAGTATGTACATAGTTATGAATACATGAAATGGGTACATATAAGAAAAATAAAAGAAACAATAGGACAGGGATGGTAGGCACTTTAGTGCACTTATGCACGCCCCCTACAGACCTCTTAGGAAAGGGGTGAGATCAATAGTAGACAGTCTAAGGTTAAAGTTTTTGGGGTTTGGGGAAGAAACCACAGAGTCAGGTAGAGTATTCCAGACACTAACCACTCTGTTGCTGAAGTCGTATTTCCTGCAATCAAGTTTGGTGCGGTTAACCTTGAATTTGTATCTATTGTGTGCTCTTGTGTTGTTATGGTTGAAGCTGAAGTATTCATTGACAGGTAAAGCCCATGTCACACTGCACCAACGGATGCAAAGAGGATGTAAAACGGACAAAAAAGCTTGCCATCCGTTGGTTAACGCGATGTATCCGTTCTGTACTCACTGCCTCCGTTTTGCTTCCTCTCTATCCGTCCAGCATCCGTTTATGGACATTTCATCCGCTCAGAAAGTTTTGAGCTGCTCAAAACTTTTGCGCGGAAAATGTATCCAATTCATCCGTTCTGCATCCGCTAGGCATCTGCTAGGCATCCGTTCTGCATCCGTGCAACTCGCATCTGCTCGGACACAGGGAGGAAGCGGAATGGAGGCAGAACAGATGCAGAACAGATGCCTAGCGAATGCAGCACGGAAACAAAGCATGTAAAACGAAAAAAACGTTCGCAGAGGGGACCTATCACGGATATTAAGGATGTCTAGAGGATGCCTAGAGGATGCCTAGAGGATGCCTAGAGGATGCAAAGGGACACCTATACTGCCTATAAAAAGGGGGAGCAACTCATCTGGATCTCACTTTCAGAAGAGCAGCCCTGCGGTGCAGACCTCTGCAGCCTTCATATGACTCTTGCTCTTCCACAGCATCCAGTCATGTCCACCGTGGATCGTAACAAAGTCCTTTTGGCAGCCACCATCCTTCTGCAACAGTGCGAAGCCATCTACAGGCTCTGTGAACTCTACTACGGGAAGAAAAAGAGGCGGCCAAGAAGCGTCTGGGTATGAAGATGGTTGACCAGAAGAGCAGAGTACGGACTGTACAACAAGCTGATGGTGGAGCTCAGGAACAAAGACACTCGGGCATTCCAGAACTTCATGAGGATGCCTCCAGCCATGTTTGACGAAGTTGTGCAGCGCCTGACACCCAGGTTGACCAAGCAGAGAACCAACTTCTGGCCCAGCCTGGCACTCATTCTGCACCACTTGGCCTCTGAGACCACCTACAGGAGCATGCAGTACAGATGGAGGGTGCCACACAACACCATCAGCATTGTGGTCAGAGAAGTGGTGCAGGCCATCATCGAAGAATACAAGGAGGAGCTCCTCCAGTGCCCCTCCACTGAAGAAGGATGGAGGAAAGTTGCAGAGCAGTGGTATCAGAGGTGGAACTTCCCACACACCGTTGGAGCCATCGATGGCAAGCACGTGGCCTGCAAAGCGCCAGCCAACTCAGGGTCCTCTTATCACAACTACAAGGGCTTCTTCAGCATCATCCTCTTCGTCATGGTCGATGCTGACTACAAGTTCATGTACATCAATGCTTCAGGCAACGGCTCATCTTCAGATGCCCAGGTATACAACGCAAGTGACCTCAAGGGTAGGCTGGAATGCAACCTCATCGTGGGCTTCCCAGATCCAGAACCCCTGCCCAACGACACGCAAGATGTGCCCTACCTCATCATGGGGGATGACGCTTTCTCCCTCACAACCTACCTCATGAAGCCCTACACTTCCAAATACCTCACCCGTGAAGAGAGGATCTTCAACTACAGGCTGTCCAGGACAAGGCGGGTGGTGGAGAACGCCTTTGGCATCCTGGCCAACAGGTTCCAGGTACTTCTCACCACCATGCAGCATCGCCCAGAGACTGTGAGGAGGATCATGAAAGCTTGCTGCATCCTGCACAAGAAGCTATAAAACCAAAATGAGTCTCTGGCACTCCTCTTGGTCGCTCAGTCTCAGGGGTGAAGGGTCCAGGTACTGTGGAGGTGGCTGGTGCTGGAGTGCTTGTCATCAGCTCCTCCAGAAGCAGAAGCAGCAGAAGCAGCAGTGAGCCCATGCTGCAGAAGCCCCAGCAGAACCAGAGTGAGGGCCAGGGGGCGAGATGGTAGCCCTGTCCCTCTTGCAAGGGCTGGCAGCAGATGGCTGAGGCTTGCTGTGCTTCCGCATGGTTGTGGGGTTGCTGGCTGGCAGGGAGGCTGGCAGGAACCAAGGCTGGCAGCAAGGCTGGCAGACAGGCAGGCACCAAGGCTGGCAGGCATACTGGCTGGCAGCAAGGCTTGCAGGCAAGCAGACAGCAAGGCTGGCAGGGAGGCTGGCAGCAAGGCTTGCAGGCAGACATGCAGGCAGACATGCAGGCAGACATGCAGGTAGACATGCAGGCAGGACAGGCAAGGCAGTTGATGTGTCTGGAAGCAGGTCTTTTTTCTGAATGGTGACCTGCTTCCGAGCTGCTTCCGTTATATCCATGGGGCTGACGCAATGCATCCTCCCCGCATGCGCAATTAATGCTCAGCATCCGCTCGGCTTCCGCTGTGCATCCGCTGTGCATCCACTGTGCATCCGCTTCATCCGTTCGGCGTCCATTCTGCATCCGCTGTATCCATTCCGTGTCCGCTTTGCTGAGGTGTCCCGGAAGCCTAGCGGATGTGCCATCCTCTCTCATCCGCTTCCATCCACTGGGCTTCCGTTCCGCATCCGCTTTCCATCCGCCCTGCGTCCTCCCCGCGTCCGTTCCTTTCCGTGTTATCCGCTCTGGTTATGCAAATTTATGCTCCTTCTGAGAGCGGATAACAACAGATGGAACATTTTTCTCGTCCGTTGTTAACGTTTTGCATCCGTTGGGCAATGTGACAGGGCCTTAAGTCATTGCAATGTATGATTTTATATACCATACTTAGATCAGACCGAAGACGTCATAATTCAAGGTTTTCTAGGTCTAGAATTTCAAGTCTGGTGGCATGAGGTATTCTACAACGAGTGGAGGAATGGAGAACTCTTCTTGTGAAATATTTCTGGACTTTCTCAACTGTTCTAAGATCAGATATGTAATGTGAGTTCCAGACTGATGAGCTGTATTTGAGTATTGGTCAAACAAATGTTTTGCATGCTCTAGTTAGTAGTGTGATATTACCAGAGAAAAAGCTATGTGTCAAGCGGAGCTCCATTCAAAATCCAGGAAAGAAATACTTAGACTGTTTAGTTTAGAGAAAAGACATCTTTTACTGAAAGTGAAGTGGTAGTAACCAAAGAATTCTGAATCTGAGAAATTAGGTGCGCAATTCACATATACAAAGTGATGGAAATGTTCCCACCCCCAATAGTTCAGATGTCACTTCCAATTAGAAGTTGTGAATATGATCAAGTGGGCATCTTCAGGTGATGATGAGGCCTCTGTCCATTGACCTTGGCATATTTTGATAACGGGTTGCAGTTGCGCAGAGAAAAGAAAGCTAAGCAAGAAATAGAAACCTAACTCTATTGTATGCTTCCGCCCCCCCCCCCCCATTTACACAACAGAAGAATTTAACACCTCCAGCTCACTTCCCAGACTTTCCCTTCCTCCCCCCGTTACTTATGGCAGTCGAAAGATGCAAAGCAATAGTAGAAGATCTTGAAGGCTGACACTATGTAGGATTAGGTTAAGAAGTCTTAATGCCTTTTTGGCTATGTTGTTAAGTGGGCTCTAGCCCTTAGATCATTAGAAATGAGTATTCCAAGGTCCTTTACAAAGCTCGGATCATCAACAAGGTCTTGACTATTGTTCTGACTCAGCTTTCATAAGTAATGATAAGCCGCTTATTTGTGAGCAAAATAACCCCCTTTTATAGCAGGGCAGTAACACATGGATAAACAAATAATCAAACATAATTAGTCCCAACAAATCTGGGTTTAGCCAAGAAATCTGAATTGCTTGCTGTATACTAGAAAACAAACAGTTGTCTGTGATAACCGGCTGCTCCCATACCCTGACATTTATTTCTCAGCCAGGGAGGGGCTGGCTAGCATCTCCATCTGCTTTTCCCTGAGAGCCAGCTAATTGCTTTCCTTTGCTCTCCTCTCCTTTCCTCTCTGTGCATATGTGCATCTGGGATGGGCCCCATTTGTACCTCCTCCTCACTCATCTGAGGCCTGAAGACAGCTGCCTCTCCACCTGGGGAAGACAGAAGGCCCCAGCTCTATCTTTGTTCTCTGATGCTGTCTCCTTATGAATATCTCCAAAGCTGGCCCAGGCTTTCCCTCAACCTCCTCCTTGTCTGACTGCTGCTAACTCTGCTGGCAGCCAACAGACCATAACAACTATGATTGTTGTTAAACATTAAACCCTGCTGATTAAGTTCAATTCTTTGTTTTAATCTTCCTTTGTCTGTTAGGATTTCTTTGTATTTAATTATCTTTTTCTGGTTGTAGAAGTTTGGGTATGATATCACATTTTCTACAATCACATTCAACTCCTTCAGAGGGGAAAGACTAGGAGATTGGGTTTCTTGTAGATTGCCTAAAGACATGGCATACTGTTTCAAATAATTGGGGCCAGGAAGAAGACTCTCTTGGAACTGGTAGGAATCTTTCATTATGAAATCTAATAAATTGTGTGAAGTTGGTGTAAACTTCCAGACATGCTGTGCAATTTACAATTTCAAGAAGGTTCAGAAACCATTTAGGGTTTTATTTTTTTGAGATAGTAAGCTTGATTAAGTAATAAGTAAAAAATAATTGAGGTGCACCATTTTATGTGTTGTTATATAGAGTTCATGCATTTTTAAAAAAATGTTAAACTTTTGCTGCTGGAGAACATGATGGAAATAGGTGTTCATGAATGCTGGTATGACCTAACAATTTTTCTGCTGATATATAAGTTGGTTTGAATGGTTCAGTCTGGATTATGATATGAAGATGTGTTTCTTGTCCTTGACATAACAATATATTAACAGCAAAGCTATTTGGTATCTGTGTTTAAATATATATTCAGGTTCCTTAATAAATGAGGGAGCCTGTGCTCATAAATTTGTAAAAGTTGTTACATTGTGTGTGTGTGGATGGATGGATGGTTAGATAGGTAGACTGATAGACAGTATCCTCTGAGTTGAGCTCAACTCCAGGTGACTTACAAACATACACATACATGAGAGAGAAAGAGAGACTGTTTTGAGAATCCTCACCTGTTTTTCTTTCAATAAAAATAATAAGTGTTTTGATCACCTTGAGTTACTTACAGGCAATTGAATAGCACTTGTTGTGTTTGAATGTCACATTATATGTATTGTGACTGATAAAAAAGTCATATTCTCTTTTGTTACTATCTTGTGAGGTACTCTTAGAAACAAGATATTTTGAGTCAAAACATTTCTGTGATAAAATATGTTCACAATAATGACATGAAGTTTGGTAGATGAAAACAAAATAGAGTTACATTTCTATTTGTTTTCCAATAGTCTGTAAAACAAAAGAAGGATAAGCATTCAATATAATATACTATCGAAAAATGTCTTAATTTTTGAGATGGTACATTAGAAATTGGAATATTTCTTCTACTCCAAGGTTAATTAGAGGGATTGTAGTTCAACATACCTAGAGAAAGTAGAGTTTCTTTAGCAACCCCTAACCCTAACCCAAAATTTTGTTTTTATTCCAAAATATACCGATCAAATTAGAGAAAAACTTCTTTAAGGAACTGAATAAAATAATGTTAAATTTTGTGTGGCAGAGTAAAAGACCAAGAATCAAACTAAAACAAGATGCAAAAGAAAGAGGGGGACTAGGTTTCCCGGACTGGGAACTATATTATCAAGCAGCCGCCTTAACATGGATCAAAGATTGGATAAACTTGGAAAAAAAGACTTTTATTTTTAGAAGCACATAATCTTCAACATGGCTGGCATGCATATCTGTGGCATGGTAGACATACAACACATCAATATTTTTTGAGACATAAAATCAGACAAGCTCTAATATCAATCTGGAATAAAATAAGATTGCAAAATTATATGGAAATTCTAGGCTGGCTTTCTCCCTTAGAAGCTATATCATACCCAAATCTCTACAACTAGAAAAAGGTAATTAAGCCCATGTCACACTGCACCAACGGATGGAAAGAGGATGTAAAACAGAGAGAAACACTTGCCATCCGTTGGTTAACGCGATGCATCCGTTTTGTACTCACTGCGTCCGTTTTTGTTCCTCTCTATCCGCCCAGCATCCGTCGACTGAAGTTCCATCCACTCAAAAAGTTTTGAGCTGCCCAAAACTTTTTGAGCAGAAAATATATCCAATTCGTCCGTTCTGCATCCGCTACGCATGCGGGGAACATCCGTTCTACATCCGTCATCATCCGTTACACGTCCGCTACATCCGCTAGGCATCCGCTGTGCATTCACGCAACTCAAATCCACTCCAGCAGAAAGCGGACACAGAGAGGAAGCGAAACGGACGCGGAACGGACACAAAGCGTCAGTAGCATGGACGGAGAAAGGATGAAAGCGGATGCAGCTCGCATACAAAACATTTAAAATGGAAAAAACGTTCGCAGAGGGGACCTATCTCGGATATTAAGGATGTCTAGAGGATGCCTAGAGGATGCAGAAGGACACATAAGGGAAAACCTATATTGCCTATAAAAAGGGGGAGCAACTCACCTGGACTCACTTTCACACCAGCAGCCCTGCTGTGCAGACCTCTGCAGCCTTCATCTGGATCTTGCTCTTCCACAGCATCCAGTCATGTCCACCATGGATCGTAACACAGTCCTTTTGGTAGCCACCATCCTTCTGCAACAGTGCGAAGCCATCTACAGGCTCTTTCAACTGTTCTACGGGAAGAAAAAGAGGCGGCCAAGAAGCGTCGGGGTCTGAAGATGGATGGGGAGAAGAGCAGAGTATGGACTGTACAACAAGCTGATGGTGGAGCTGAGGAACGAAGACCCTCGTGCATTCCAGAACTTCATGAGGATGCCTCCAGCCATGTTTGACGAAGTTGTGGAGCAGCTGACACCCAGGTTGACCAAGCAGAGCACCAACCTCCAGCCCAGCCTGGACCCTGGACTCAAGGTGGCACTGACTCTGCGCCACCTGGCCTCCGGGACCACGTACAGGAGCATGCAGTACGGCTGGAGGGTGCCACACAACACCATCAGCATTATGGTCAGAGAAGTGGTGCAGGCCATCATTGAAGAATACCTGGAGGAGCTCCTCCAGTGCCCCTCCACTGAAGAAGGATGGAAGAAAGTTGCAGAGAAGTGGTATCAGAGGTGGAACTTCCCACACACCGTTGGAGCCATAGATGGCAAGCACGTGGCCTGCAAAGCTCCAGCCAAGTCAGGATCCACTTATTTCAATTACAAGGGCTTCTTCAGCATCATCCTCTTCGCCATAGTAGATGCTGACTACAAGTTCATGTACATTGATGCTTCAGGCAACGGCTCATCTTCAGATGCCCAGGTATACAATGCCAGTCTCCTCAAGGAGGGGCTGGAACGCAACCTCATCATGGGTTTCCCAGATCCAGACCCCCTGCCCAACGACACACAAGATGTGCCCTACTTCATCATGGGGGATGACGCTTTCTCCCTCAGAACCTACCTCATGAAGCCCTACACTTCCAGATTCCTCACCCGTGAAGAGAGGAACTTCAACTACAGGCTGTCCAGGGCAAGGCGGGTGGTGGAGAACGCCTTTTGGCATCCTGGCCAACAGGTTCCAGGTACTTCTCACCACCATGCAGCATCGCCCAGAGACCATGAGGAACATCGTGGAAGCTTGCTGCATCCTGCACAATCTCATGTGCACCCGCTACCCAGTTTTGCAGAACAGGCTCATGGACCTCCAACAAGGCAATGGGGACATGGAGCCTGGGGAATGGAGGCAAGGGCGAAACCTGATAGACACTGAGGATGTGCAAGGCCCCAACAGAGCCTCACGTGAAGGGAAGAAGCAGCGCAACCTCCTGAAACACTGGTGCAACTCCCCAGCTGGAGCAGTGGAGTGGCAAGACAGGATGATAGATGATTAATGGATGCTTCCTTCAGCCTGTCTCATCACACGGATGAGATTGGGCCATGTATGTTGGGTGGCCCTACAGTGAACAGGGCATTTAATAAAGAGTTGTGTTTTTGTTCAAATGTGTGGATCAATGCTTACATTGTTATTGATAATGAAGGGCCATATGTGTGGCACCTGGGAGGGTGGACCATATAGTCCCACTATGCTTGCACTGGAGGTTTATCAATCCCACAGCTATCTTAACCCATCCCAAAGGTATCCCTGCCAATCCTCCAGCTATCTTAACCCATCCCAAAGGTATCCCTGCCCATCCCACAGCTATCTTAACCCATCCCAAAGGTATCCCTGCCCATCCCACAGCTATCTTAACCCATTCCAAAGGTATCCCCTGCCCATCCCACAGCTATTACCCATTCCACAGGTATCCCTGCCCATTCCACTGCTATCTTAACCCATCCCACAGCTATTACTCATCCCAAAGGTATCCCTGCCCATCCCACTGCTATCTTTACCCATCCCACAAGCATGCAAAGGCTTATACCATTTCTAAAAGTTTCCACCAAGACTTTATTGACAAAAATAAATGAAGAAAGTGTGTGAAGCAAAGATAATCTTTTTTAATAACAAACTGTAAAAGAAAAATGACCCAAGTCAAGTGTCCAAATAAAGTCTACAGGTAGCCACCCAGTCTCTGGCACTCTTCTTGGTCACTCGGAGGAGTGCCCAGTCTCAGGGGTGAAGGGTCCAGGTGCTGTGGAGGTGGCTGCTGCTGGAGTGCTGGTCTGAAGCGCCACTGGGGTGCCTAGCCCCGAGAGGACAACAGGGGACGGTGTGTTGAGGAAGCTCTCAGACAGCTGGCTCAGACCCACGATGCTGAGAGGTCCTTCCTCCATGCCATGGGGTGTCAGCCCCAGTACCAACAACAGATGTACTGAGGCCGGGCTTGGCTCTGGGGTGGAGGAAGGAGGAGTGTAGTGGGGCTGTCTGGTCTGCAGCTGGGTGAGGGCTGGCGTCAGTGGCATCGGTGGCGTGGGGGCATCAGTGGCGTCGGTGGCATCTGTGCTGTGGGTGGCATCGGTGGCATCAGTGGAACCGGTGGCAACGGTGTCGTCCGATGAACCTGTGCCTGGACTGGGAAGGGCTGCTGCCTGTGCTGCTGGACCTCCTGGTAGCCGTAGCCCTGGTAGGTGAGGGCCTGTGGAAAGCCTTGAAAGGGGAGTGACATCACCTGGGGTGGAGGAGGTTCATCTGGATCTGGAGGGTTGTGAAGCAGATCGGTGATCCTGTCCTTCACCACCTGGTACTGGGGTTCCGCCATGTCCGTAAGTGTCTAGTTGACATAGGTGAGGAAGAGCTTGCGGTTGGAGGATGAGGAGTCAGTGTGGACCAGCTGAGAGAGGATATCTATGCTGCTCCTGATGGTGTCTCTTATCTCCAGCAGGACAGTGTGGCTCTGCCCCTCCTGTCTGGCTCTCTGCCTTTCTGTGGAGGTGGAGCTGGGGGTGGATGCGGGTTGGACTATGGTGTAAGTGCTGTCTCCTTTCTCCCACTGCGCCAGGGAGTCCTCCACGTGCTCCGCCACGGTTAGAACAGCTGTCCGCGGGTTCTCCGTCGTGGCACGCTGCAAAGACCCCTGCCTGGAGACAGGAGCTGACTCTCGGCCGGAAGAGGACTGGCTCTCAGCAGGCTGCTAGAGAGAGAGGGTTGTGAGAGGGGCTGCTCCTCAGTGGCGGATCTCACCCTCCAAGAAGCTGCACTTGGACATGACATAGGTCTTTCTGTCCACCAGCTTGACCGTGGCCTGGCCAGATTTCTTGAGGTGCAGCTTCCCCTACCAGGTGTGCATGTGCTTCCACCAGCCACGGAGCACCTCCAAAGTGTAGCCCAGGCTCTCCGCCTTTTCTCTCCAAGCAGCCTGCTTCCTTTTGGTGTCCCTATAGAGCCTGTGTCCCTTCTGCCATAGATAGTCATTCTCTCTCAGCCACTCCAGCACCTCATCCTCATGTTCCTCCTCGATGTTGTATTGCCTCCTCTCCTGTTCTCGCGTCTGCCTCTTCCTCCCTTTGGCAGGACCACATGGACCCTCATCAGAGGAGCTTCCAGGTTGTAGGGGCTCCTCCTCCACACCACCACCAGCAGCAGCACCAGCAGCACCAGCAGCACCAGCAGCACCAGCAGGACCAGGATCAGCAGCAGCAGAGTAAGCACCAGCAGCGCCCCCAGCACCAGCAGCACCAGCAGGACCAGGAGCATGAGCAGGACCAGCAGGACCAGCAGGACCAGAAGCACCAGCAGGACCAGGAGCACAAACAGGACCAGGAGCATGAGCAGGACCAGGAGCACCAGCAGGACCAGCAGGATGAAGAGCAGCTTCAGCAGAGTAAGCACCAGCAGAATCACCACCACCAGAAGCAGCATCAGCAGAGTAAGCACCAGCAGAAGCACCACTGCCAGAAGCAGCTTCAGCAGAGTCAGCACCAGCAGAAGCACCACCGCCAGAAGCAGCATCAGCAGAGTAAGCACCAGCAGAAGCACCACCGCCAGAAGCAGCATCATCAGCTCCTCTAGAAGCAGAAGCAGCAGAAGCCCCAGCCCCAGAAGAGCGAGCCCGTTCTGCAGAAGCCCCAGCATAAGCAGAGTGAGGGCCAGGGGGTGGGAGGGTGGCCCTGTCCCTCTTGCCAGGTCTGGCAGCAGATGGCTGAGGCTTCCTCTTCTTTCCCATGGTTGTGGGGTTGCTGGCTGACAGGCAGGCTGGCAGGCAGGCAGGCAGCAAGGCAGGCAGGCAGCATGGCTGGCAGGCAGGCTGGCAGGCAGGCAGGCAGGCTGGCAGGCTGGCAGGCTGGCAGGCAGTCGATGTGTCTGGAAGCAGGTCTTTCCTCTGAATGTTGTCCTGCTTGGGAGCTGCCTCCCTTTATATCTGAGGGGGCTGATGCAATGCCTCCTCCCCACATGCGCAGTGAACGCTAGGCATCTGCTAGGCTTCCGCTAGGCTTCCGCTGTGCTTCTGCTAGGCTTCCGCTCTGCATCCGCTTCATCCGTTAGGCATCTGCTGTGCATCCACTTCATCCACTCTTTCCGTTCCACGTCCACTTTGCTGTGCTCCCCCAGCATCTGCTTTCCATCCGCCCTGCGTCCTCCCCCCGTCCGTTCCTTTCCATGTTGTCCGCTCTGGTTATGCAAATGTTTGCCCCTTTTGAGAGCGGACAAGAACGGATGGAACATTTTTCTCGTCTGCTGTGTCCTTTTTACAAACGTTTTGCATCCGTCAGCCAGTGTGACAGGGCCTTTACATACAAAGATATCCTAACAGACAAAGGAAGATTAATAAAAAGACTCAAACTTAATCAGCAGCGTTTAATGTTGGAATGGTAGTCATATCTCCAAGTACAATCCAGATATGAAAGGAATAAAAAAGAATGGGGAATAAATTGTCAAGATACAATATTAGATAAAATATTATTAGGATCAGAAAAGAAACAAATAAAGAAATTATATAACTATCTATTAGATTATAAGATGTATGAGGAGCAGGTGAAAGAACCAATGTTAACTTGGGCTAGAAATTTTGGCGATAACATAAATCTGGAATAGGAATAAAAATATTACATTAGCCACATTTTATAAAGAATTATTAAGATGTTTTACAGATGGCACCTCCCACCTACCAGATTAGCTAAAATGTATAGTTCTCAATCATTCATATATTGGAAATGTCTCAAAGAATGGGGCACCTATTATCATATGTGAGTGCAAGAAAATACAAGAATTTTGGCACAAAATTTGGCAATCGTTAGAGGAAATGTTAAACCTAAAAACAAATTAAATATCAGAAATGTTCCTATTAGGAATAATAAATGAGAATTTCAAAAAGCAGATATATATCTAATTATTCATGTTATCAGAGCTGCAAGATTATCAATTGCCCATGGAAGTTAAAAGGAATACTGAATAATGAAGTAATAATAGAATATAATTTCTAATAATAGAAATTTTTTTTCATTGCACCGAGTTAGATAGCTAACGTTAGAACTGAAGGAGCGAGATACTTCAGAATTCTATAAAATATGGAAAAAATTATAATTGGAGGGATATGAAAGTAAAAAAACCATGAAATTTAAGAAAGAGTTTATACTGCAACAAAATGTCTAAGATAGAAATGGATACAAAGATTTACAATGTAAATATGTACAGTATATAGATGTATATAGGTACATAAATGTTAATACTGTTTGGTGACATTTTGCTCTTATAACAATGTAAAGACTGTTGAAATATGTCAAAAGATCACCACGTTCAATATTTTTAAAACCTAACTTTCAATAAAAAATTATTTAAAAAAGAAATACATTGGAATATTTCTTCTACTCCAGGATTATGACCATATTGGCAAATAATTGGAGGGATTGTAGTTGAACATATCTAGAGGAAATAGGTTCTTGAAGGCATCTGTGTTCAATTTCTTTATTGTTCTTATTTGATTCGTCCTTCATTCTAGTTTGCTAAAACACTTGTAGATTGAGGAAGAGACTTTGAAGGACATTTTGTTTGTGAGTGATGTAGAAACATAGGTCTATTGACTAGTGTGGGTGCAGGACTTCCCTTCATTCTATGCTCCTCTCTTGTCATCCCACAGTATTTCCACACTACATGTTTGTCAAAGATCTGGAAGAGATGCTGGTGAAAACTTACATAAGTGTTTCTTCATAACCAACAGCTGCAGATTGCCCTGAACATCTGTCCCATCATTAACTGTAGCCCTCTTCAAGACTTTCAAACCAAATTTATAAAGACTGAACTATTTAGCATGTGAGATCTTTGGGGTGTGACTACTCCATTCTCCATGAGAAGGCAGGATTGTTTGGAATGCAATGCCCCAAATGGGCTAGAACAAATTCTGAAAGAATTACTTCTTTTGCTTCTCTCCTTCCATCTCTCCCCACCTTATTCATTATATTTTTCTAAACCACTCAGCTCCCCAAAACTATGGATTGTTTACAACATCCTGAAATAATAATCCAAAATAAATCCATGAAACATCAAAATGCAACAACACGTTTCAAGTTTTTCTTATTCAAAAAGAGATTTTATTAACATGCCTGGGCAATATTGTAATGGCTTGTGTATTAAATAGTGCAACCCTGAAGAATGCCCTATAGAAAGAATTGTGAAGGATTTTTTTTGAGTGGTAATGTGTTACACACCATGAATTCACAAATGTAGACATGGCACCAAGGAAGGGAGGATATATATTTGCATTTTACCTGAGTTAAATTCTTTCTTTTCCTCCTAATATCTTGATAAAATTCTCCCCTACTTTGTTATACTTAATTGATAAGAAATATATATATATTTTGCTTAAGACTGTTAGATAGGTGAGTTTTGTTGAAGTTCCCTCATGTTATGATTCTCGTGGCAGTTAGTCCTTTAGTCTCCTGCCTGCCTGTCAAATATTTTAAAGAATTCAATTTTTTAAAAAAATCCTCAGACATAAACATTGGCTTCTTTGTTATAAGTGTTCCATTTGTGAATTATTTTTTCCCCTTTTCATGAGAGGGGAAGTCACCAAGGGATCTTTTTCAGCAGAAATTGAAATTGGAAAAAATAAATCCTAATTGATGATGCTGTGAAAATAAACTAGGGGAAACAATGTGTTTGTGTTAATTCCAATGCTATCAGTAGTATATAGGCTATCCAAGTAAAGCAAAATATTGTACTCTAAAGTAGGGGTCTCCAACCTTGGCAACTTTAAGACTTGTGGACTTCAACTCCCAGAATTTCTCAGCCAGCAAAGTCCACAAGTCTTAAAGTTGCCAAGATTGGAGACCCCTGGACTCTAAAGTGGGGACTACACTCTGTTGGGGAGATTTACACTCTGCAACAAATAAATATAAAAAGTGCTGTATGTTTAAAGTCTCAGCTAAACCTGCAGGGGCATTTCGTGTTTAAATATAAAAAGTGCTGTATGTTTAAGTCTCAGCTAAACCTACAGGGGCATTTGGTGGTGTTGTTTTTTGTGTGAAAATTTTATTGATTTTTAAAAACAAACATAAACAAACAAAACATAAAACATAAAAACCTAAAACATCTTTTTTGAAAGCAGCCTGATTCCGGGTTACATCTCTTTGTACAGACACAAATTCAAGTTCATGCTCATTTTTATATACCATTCTATATCTTGTTACCATTCCACATTTTCTATCTAGCTTCTTTCCTCTTTTACTTTTCTTTATTTTATTTTGTTTATTTCATCTCAATTCAAATCATTGTACTTATATTCTTTGTCTGTCCTGTTTCAGCTGTCTATTATCTTCTCTCATTAAACAAAATTTCTCCTGTAATCACTAATTGGAGTATGACGCCTTTATATCTTTCCTCTAAAGTTATAACACTTAATATAATACATAACTTCGGTTCGGATTCTGCTTGGTACATTCTAAAACTACACAGTACATTTTTAAAAAAGAAAAATATATAAATATATAATATAATTAAAACAATATTCCAGACCAATTCTGTCATTAATATTAATATTCATTTAAATCATAAACATTTTACACATTACTTTTCAAACAGATATCATACTTCTATGAGAACACTAATAAACTTTCCATAATTGCTTCCCCCCACTTCACTTATATTTTATAAAACATTGAATAGTTAAAGTGTTCCCATTCCTTTCTAATTCAATTCTCGCATTTATTTCATTTCCTTTTTTTTATTCAGAAAAATTTCACTGAATTACACTATTTTAACCCACTTTTTAATCATATATTATTTCCAATTTTCTAACATTATTTCTAATACAAATATAACAATACAATCTTATGTACCTTTACAGAATCCCTTTTTCAGTTAAATTTTCACCCATTATCTCTGAATAAGTCCTGTTTCATTAAATCTTGCTCCAAACCTTTGTAACTTCTCTTCCCTTTCTTCTTCCCTTTCTTCTTTTCTCTCCCCTTGTCTCTCCACCTCCATTTCCCTCTTCTGTGTTCCCCTTTTCTGTTGCTTTCCAACATTATATCCACTTTTTACATTATTTTCCCTTTTTTGGCTGTTTTTTTAAGTCTTAAATTCTCCATTCTCTTTCCCCCCTTTCCTCTTTCTTTCTCGGATAGAGTTACTTGTTCATTAAAGATGGCTTCTTCTTTTCCCACTCTTCTAATTGCGCAATCCTTTCTTGCTGTTTCTCACAGATGCAGATCACCATTTCTAAAAATTGAAAAACAGAGCCAAAGGAGTCCTTCCCTTCTTGTGCCTCTTTATATTTTTTAGATTCCATTTTTAGTTCATCCAGAAGTGATGCCATTGGAGAGTTTTCTTAAATAACCACCCAAATTGTTTTTAGTCATTCAAATATAATTTCCAAAGATTCCAATGTCACCAAACCGTCTAAGTACTCACAAGCTGTTTCTTTCAACTCTTTCTTCTTTTTTCACTTTCTGTTCCTGGGGTTACTGTTTAAGGCCCTGTCACACTGCCCAACGGATGCAAAATGGACACAACGGATGAGCAAAATGTTCCATCCGTTGTTATCCGCTCTCAAAAGGGGCAAAAATTTGCATAACCGGAGCGGATAACACGGATGGGGGGAGGACGCGGGGCGGATGGAAAGCCGATGCAGAACGGAAGCCCAGCGGATGGAAGCGGATGGGAGGAGATGGCACATCCGCTAGGCTTCCGGGGGACCACAGCAAAGCGGACGCGGAATGGATACAGCGGATGCACAGCGGATGCACAGCAGATGAAGCGGATGCACAGCGGATGCACAGTGGATGCACAGCGGAAGCCTAGCGGATGCCGAGCGTTAATTGCGCATGCGGGGAGGATGCATTGCGTCAGCCCCGTGGATATAACGGAAGCAGCTCGGAAGCAGGTCACCATTCAGAGGAAAGACCTGCTTCCAGACACATTGACTGCCTTGCCTGTCCTGCCTGCATGTCTGCCTGCATGTCTGCCTGCATGTCTGCCTGCAAGCCTTGCTGCCAGCCTTGCTGCCAGCCTTGCTGCCAGCCTTGCTGCCAGCCTTGCTGTCTGCCTCCCTGCCAGTCTTGCTGTCTGCCTGCCTGCCAGCCTTGCTGCCCAGCCAGTCTGCCTGCCAGCCTTGGTGCCTGCCTGCCTGCCTTGGTTCATGCCTGCCTGCCAGCCTTGGTGCATGCCTCCCTGCCAGCCTTCCTGCCAGCCTTGGTGCCTGCCTTCCTGCCAGCCTTGGTTCCTGCCAGCCAGCAACCCCACAACCATGCTGAAGCACAGCAAGCCTCAGCCATCTGCTGCCAGCCCTTGCAAGAGGGACAGGGCTACCATCCCGCCCCCTGGCCCTCACTCTGGTTCTGCTGGGGCTTCTGCAGCACGAGCTCGCTCTTCTGGGGCTGGGGCTTCTGCTGCTTCTGCTTCTGGAGGAGCTGATGACAAGCACTCCAGCACCAGCCACCTCCACAACACCTGCACCCTTCACCCCTGAGACTGAGCGACCAAGAGGAGTGCCA
>BLBF01000018.1:41147150-41170353 GCA_015471245.1 Laticauda colubrina | reverse complement strand
ATCTATCTATCTATCTATCTATCTATCTATCTATCTATCTATCTATCTATCTATCTATCTATTACTCATCTCAAAAGACCTAAGTGCTGGAGACCACTGTAACTACATAGCCAAAAAGGCATTAAGAGTTGTTAACCTAATCTTACATAGCTTTTTCTCTGGTAATATTACACTAATAACTAGAGCATACAAAACATTTGCTAGATCAATACTTGAATACAACTCATCAGTCTGGAACCCACATTACGTATCTGATATTAACACAGTTGAGAAAGTCCAGAAATATTTCATAAGAAGAAATATTTTTCATAAGAAGAAATATTCTTATATAAGAAGAAATATCCACTCCTCTACTCATTGCAGAATACCTTATGCCACCAGACTCGGAATTCTAGAACTAGAAAACCTAGAACTATGCCGCCTTTGGTCCAATCTAAGTATAGCATATAAAATCATACATTGCAATGTCCTACCAATCAATGAATACTTCAGCTTCAACCATAACAGCACAAGAGCAAACAATAGATACAAACTCAAGGTTAATTGCACCAAACTTGATTGCAAAAAATACGACTTCAGCAAAAGAGTGGTCAATGTTTGGAATAGTCTACCTGACTCTGTGTTTTTTTTCCCCAAATCCCAAAAACTTTAACCTTAGACTGTCTACTGTTGACCTCACCCCTTTCCTAAGAGATCTGTAGGGGGAATACATAAGCGCACCAACGTGCCTACCATCCCTGTCCTTTTGTTTCTTTTATATATATATATATTTTTATTATATGTATCTGTTCCGTCCTGAAAGAAGCTCATGAGACCGGGTTCCAACAATAAACTCTTTTATTAAACTCGCTAAGCAATAGTAACGGAACAACAGCCCAAGCCGCGGCAGCCCTTTTTATAGCGGCTTGCCCGCGACTTGTGGCCAATGACACCACTTTAACTGTTCCTGCCATTTGGCAGGTTAACCGGATTGGTTCTCTAACAGCCAATCTGTGAATGGCCTTTTCAGCCAATCAGAATAGGGGACTTGGAGCCTACCAAGTTCCATACAGAACACCCCTCCCCCCTTGGTTTAGTTCAATGTGCATCACGTAGTCATGCAGGTAGGTGGGGCTTTTTCGAGTCCTGGTTGACCTGCACAGCTCAGTCTCGGCGTGGTCTTCGAGCAGTTTGGACGGGATTGCTGTTTCTCTGGTCCTTCTCCATGAAACCTCCTGGAAGGATGAGTCAGCCTTGCCGCTCCCGCCTCAGTCTCTCGGGCCGGTTGAGATGGCTCTGCCACTTCCTCCTGGTTTGACCGGGTTGGTTGAGCTAGCTTGGCTGTTTCCTTCCAGGAAGGCCTCGCTTCGTTCTCCTGCTACCGGACTTCTCATTTGGGGTTCATCTAACCATGAGTGCTCTTTTTGATTTGTTGGATAGTCTTTTTGTAGTGTTTGTTCTCTTGTTATGGGAGGTTTGTCTCTCCCTTTTTTATTATTTTGTATTTCCCCGCCCTCCTCGGTTGTTTTTTGGTCAATATTTATTTTTTTTGGTTCTGTGGTGTTTTTTCGTTCGACATTGTGAGAACAAAGCTGAACTATGTGCTGTTTCCATTCTCTACCATCGTCTAGGAGTAGTCGGTAAGACCGGGGGCCTGTAATTTGGGTGATTGTGACATGCACAGAACATCTTCCTGGAGACTGTTTGGTATAACCACCCTGTCACCCCATAAAATGCAACCTTTTTCTATAGACAGTTCAGTCTGTCAGGTGCGAAATGGCTTAAAAGTCTCAGTTTTGTTCTCCTCCGGCCAGCCCTTACCTACCCAATTCAATATGTGCGCTGTCAAAGGGTCTTTAGCGGTGGCCCTCGCGACGTCCGCTGTGGTTAGCGGCAGGTCCGGGCAGGTCTCTAGTTGCACTGTGGAGATGGTTGGATCTGGGTCCTCTTCTGTGATGGGCAGCGGGGAACAGCTCAGGGCGTCGGCATGTGTGATGGCTTTTCCGTGGTGATGAATCAGTGTGTAGGAGTAGGCAGCAAGGAATTCAGACCACCTCGTCATTCTAGGTGACAGAATGTTCAGGATTAGCTTGTTGCCTGCTAGGATTCCTAAAAGGGGCTTGTGATCAGTGATGATTGAAAAAGTTCTGCCATAAAGGTACTCATGGAATCTTTTGACTCCGGCGATGATTGCGAGGGCTTCTCTGTCGAGTTGGCTGTAATTGCGTTCTGACTTGGAAAGCATGTTTGAATAAAAAGTGACCAGTGCATTTCTGCCATCTGGTAGCTTGTGGCTTAGGATGGCGCCAACCCCAAAAGGCGATGCATCACAGGTGACCGTCAAGGGCAGGGTATTGCTATACTGGATTAAAATGGTGTTAGACGTTAATAGGTCTTTGATACCCTGAAATGCTGCTTGTTTCCGGTGGCCCCATGTCCAAGTAGTTTTTTTTTATCTAGCAGCCGATGTAGGGGTTCTGCTATGGTTGCCTTATGGGGCAGGAACACAGTGTAAAAATTTATGAGACCTAGGAATGCTTGAAGGTCAGTTTTGTTCCTAGGTCTAGGAGCGTCTTTGATTGCCTTTATTTTTTTTTCGGTGGGGTGTATGCCTTGTTCATCGATTAAATAGCCCAAAAACCTGACCTGATTGGTGGCTAGGTCACATTTCTCTCATTTTACTTTGAGGCCTGCATCTCTAAATCTTGTTAAAACTGCTCTTAATCTGTTTTCTAGTTGGTTGGCGTTTTTTGCTGAGACCAGAATGTCATCAAAATAAGGGATGACTCCTTGATTCCATTTAACAGGCATTCCATGAGGCTTTGGAACATGCCTGGGGTAATGCTAATGCCGAACTGGAGACGGTTACACTTGAATGCCCCTCTATGTGTCACAATAGTCTGTGCCTCTGTGGTAATGGGGTCAACGGGTAGTTGTTGATACGCCTGTGTGAGATCAAGCTTCGCAAAAATTCTTACTCCCCTTAGTGAATGCAGTAAAAGTTGCACTACCGGTACTGGGTATGCGCTTTGTTGGAGCGCATGGTTCAGGGTTGCCTTATAGTCTCCGCAGATGCGCACTGACCCATCTAGTTTCACAGGAGTAATGATGGGTGTTTCCCACCTGGCCTGGTTGATTAGCTCTAAAACCCCTTTGAGCTATTAATTTGTTCAGTTGTTCATCAATTTTTGGTTTTAAAGCAAACGGGATGCGTCTGGTCTTTAAATGGATGGGGGCTATTTTTGGGTCTAGGCTAAATGAAATTGGGGTCCCCTTGTACTTGCCTAGGGTCCCATCGAAAACATCTTGAAATTCTTGTAGCAGGCTCTCCTCCCAGTTGGCTGTGGCAATGCAGTTGACCCCGGTCATCCCGATTGCCAGGGGCGTGACCATTCGATCCCTAGCAGACTAGGGCGATCACGGTCAACAATGGTCAGAGGCAAGATTTCGGCGTGGTTCTTGAATTTGATGAGGAAATGTCCTAGGCCTACTACCGGGATTCAATTTCCCTGGTAGTCTTTTAAAATCAGTCTTTGTTTCTGTAATTCTTTTTGTTTAATGTCCAGTATCAGGCGCCGGATGGTATTCCAGGATACCATAGATAGGAAAGACCCTAAGTCGACTTCCATCTCACAGGGCTTCCCTTTGATGCTCACCTCTATCCGGACCTTCTTCCCATTTTCTGCCCTGGCATTTCCGATGGTGACTGTCTGATGTGTTTCCTCTCTGTCACTGGTTCTTTTGCTTCAGTTCCATCTGCTTCCGGCTTGTCTTTCTTCATGTCTGGGGGGGGAGGGGGGTGCTGCCGTGTCTTTTTGCACTATAGCTCTTTTTGTTGCCGCAGACCCTTTCGATGTGCCCCCGTTTGTTACAAGACCTACAGATTGCATCGAGGAACCAGCATTCAGCTCACGGGTGGTTGCCCCCACATCCAGCACATTTAAACTCCTGCTGGTTTCTTCTCTTTTTGCGCCATTTCTTGTCTGATTGAAGACTATGGACATCTTCATTTTCGTCCTCTGGGATTCGAGATCTTCATAGTGGGCTGTTGCTGTGGGCTGTTTCTTTCCTCTCTCTGCCTTCTTCTCTCTTGGTTTGGCAGATCTGGGATCGCATTCATTTAGCACATGGTGGCTGCTGACTTCTTTGCTGCTTCGGCTGCGGTTGCCTTTACAATGGCCTCGGCCACGGTTATGTTTGGTCTATTCAGGAGCTTGCTCTGAAGGGTAATGTCCTTCAAACTGAGGACCACGCAGTCCCTCATGGCCTTGTCCATGTTCTGGAACTTGCAGGCTCCTCCAATGTGTCTCAGGGCTGCTACAAAATCTCCAACAGTTTCATCTTCCTTCTGGTCCCTCTTGTAGAACTTGTGTCTTTTTATCAAGTTGGAGACCACAGGTGAGTAGTGTGCTTGGAGCATTCTGTTCAGCTCGGGCCAATTCATCTGTTTTACATCTCTGGGTTTAGCCAGCACCTTTGCCATTTTAAAGATGGCTGGTCCACAGTGCGTAAGGAAGACATCCCTCTTCCTCTGGTCAGAGATTTCCTGCAGTTCGTTGCTTTCAAAAAACATAAGAAAGCGATTGATATACGACTCCCAATCCTCTTCATCAGGATTGAATGGTGCGGGCGATGCATTGTTACCAGTCATCTCTCTCGCTCGGTTCAGATCGCCACGTGCTTCGCTCTCACTCTTCTACGACGATCCCACCTTTGTCGCCAGTGTTCCGTCTGGAAAGAAGCGTGTGAGACCGGGTTCCAACAATAAACTCTTTTATTAAACTTGATAAGCAATAGTAATGGAACAACAGCCCAAGCCATGGCAGCCCTTTTTATAGCGGCTTGCCCGCAGCTTGTGGCCAATGACACCGCTTTAACTGTTCCCACCTTTTGATAGGTTAACTGGATTGGTTCTCTAACAGCCAATCCATGAATGGCCTTTTCGGCCAATCAGAATAGGGAACTTGGAGCCTACCAAGTTCCATACAGAACAGTATCCATGTATTCATAACTATGGTTTTTTTTGGTTTTCTTAAGTTTTCGTGGGTACTTACATGTATGGTATTCAGCTTTGTTCGGGTATTTTCCCACGTCATCACAGTTGTGCTTTTAAAGTTGTAGCAATGTTTTGGCAGAATCTCATCTGCCATCATCAATACACAATACAGAAGCCTGATGATGGCTGATGAGATTCTGCCGAAATGTTGCAACAACTTTAAAAGCACAACTATGATGACGTGGGAAAATACCCGAACAAAGGTGAATACCATACGACTATGTTTTTACTTATACCTATTATCTTGTAAGCATTATCTTGACAAATAAAAATAAAATAAATAAATAAAAATAAAATAAAATAAAAGTAAAAGATATGAAGGTTTTGTAACTAATTATAAGAAACCTTCCCATTGGAAAATGTTGTTCATGTTATGCTGGATTTACAAATAAAACCGTATAATACTTTAATAATTAAAGTAGACATACCAGTAATAAATCAGAAGAGTGACAAGCTAATAAGAGGATATTATATATTGTTTATATTTTTAAAGTTAATGTTTTAACTTTAAGGCTCTAATAATGGCTTATTTCTTAATTTAATTTTACCAAGCAATATCTAAAGACCACTCCTATCTAGCCAATTCTAAACATTATATATGAACAATGTATTTTTGAAATATGGAATAATTTAGGGAATTAAAAAACACCAATGACATATTTTTCTAAGGATATAACTTTTTAAAGTTTTAAATTCTGCATTATAGTGGCAAACCTGGATGACAATAACTTTCCAGATTAAACAATACATCATTTTGATCTCTCGGATTGTCCTTTCCATACTTGAATTTGTAAACAATGCAAAATGATTAATCTGTTGCTGTAACTAATACTTGTTTAAATCCCTTTAATGTACAGTATTTTAACCAATATTTTTCTTGTTCTAACTTCATGTATGAAATATTCATTTGCTTCATAGTTGATAGATTAATAGACAACCAGGTTTTGCCGAGGCCATATCTATGAAACTACCCAAACCAAATATTCCTACTGGTGAATTAAAAAGGTACACTTAATGCTTAGAGTTTAAGGGACATAACGGCGGGGGGGGGGGGATGATAGAAATTACTGTTGATGATAGGTTGCCATGGGTTAGCTAGAGTCTTTTAGAGTCCTAGTGCCAGATATGATTGTTAGTGATTAATCAGTGATAATGCTTGTAAGGTTAATGTCTTCCTCATTTGGATTATTCAAATATTTCTTCTTTTTCTCCTCCTCCTCTTCTCCCTTTTTTTGGCATGGAAATGTCAACAGGTGTAAGCAAGTCTATGGAAATGAAAAGTGCCAAGGCTTCATTTCTGGCGGAGGATGGCCTTCATGCACAAGAGACAGCAATTGCAGAGTTCTGCAGACTGCCCATCAATCCGCATTGCTGCCTGGCACCTATATATCATCCAACATGTGTGTAGGCACCATGCCATCGGAACAGATGGTAAAGACTGGAAGCAGCCAAGCTACTATGTACAGTAGGTGTGCTGAAGTAAAAGTGGGGAAGGTGTGATTTCCATCCAAGAATGCTGGACTCACTCTCTGCCTTGGATTTTGAAACCCAGAGTTAAGAGGATGGGCAGCAGCCATTTAGCTCAGTTCCCTTATGGATTTCATTTACTTCACACAAAAACCTCTGTTTCAGTTCCAAGGGGCCATTGGCCTTGTTGGTGAATTAGGTGGAGCAGTGGGAAAATGCATCTTTAAATCATCTCTATCTTAGCTGGCTTTCTGCCTGAAAATTTTACAGATGAGCTAAACCACATACTCATCACAGTTCATGCAAAATGTGCAGAGTGCTGAAACAATTTGTTTTTGCTGCACTCTGCCACCATCTGATTCTTTTTCAGACAAAAAACTTTCAAAATGAAAACAGTTATTAGCAAACAGCTATCCTTTGAGAAACAAAGTTACTGAAAAGATTGGCTGGGTTTGTACGTATTTAATAAGAGAAAATTCATTCTTCTTGCTGAGCTCAGTGGTAACACTGGTGCTCCTAACACAGCATGGCAAATGGGAAAGTGCACATGATAATATTCGGCTACCAATTTGCATTTCAACTTTCATACTCTCTTAGATAGGGCTGTGCCTGGATTTAAATTAAATTAAATGGAATTTGGGAAGAGATTTGGCAATGCAAGGACCCGTTTTAAAATAAAATCTGCACGATTTTCATGACCTGCATTTTGATGTCAATTAGAAAGTTTGCAAAGAGTAATTGGCCAAGATAATATCGAACTTTAAATGATTAGTAAAATAGACATGCATAAACATTAGCTCCCCATTTTGCTTCCATAAATAACTCCTTATATATTCCTGAATTTCATCATTCTTGCACACTAAAGTGGGAACAAAACTAACCTTGAAAAGTACTGCTCTATCAGTCTCTTATCTATAATCAGTACACTGCATGCCATATTTTTATATTATAAACATTTGGGTTGAATGTTTTCTGAGAACATCTTGGTTCCAGAACAGGAAGAATCTAGATTTTGTAATTCAATATAGACCAAGAAATTATATTCCATCATCTAGCCAACAAATATTATAATCTTCCCAAAGACGATATGCTGCTTTCAATGACATAAAGGTGGTCTTTGATTCTATACATGTGAGAGACTATGGAGAAAATTATCCACAACTTCAATTGATTATTGTTATTATAGCAATAGTAATAGCACTTAGACTTATATACCTCTTTATAGTGGTTTACAGCCCTCTCTAAGTGGTTTACAGAGTCAGCATATTGCCCCCAACAATCATTTTACCCACCTCAGAAGGATGGAAGGCTGAGTCAACCTGTCAACCTTGAGCCTGGTGGGATTCGATCTGCCAAATTGCAGGCAGCAATCAGCAGAAGTAGTTTGCAGTATTGCACTCTAACCATTGTTCCACCGAGGCTCAATATTATTATTTACTCTAAAATGATTCAAAAATTGATGTGACTGTATCTTGACATCACCATACAAGTTAAAGGAAACTGTAAAAAGACTCTTAACCGAACCTATTCCCACCTTAAAGAGTTGTAAAACAAGTTTGTATTTTTGCTTTGTGATGTTTAATCCATGCAATAATTATATTGTTGACATTTTTGCTAAACCAGAATTTCAGTTCCCACCTCATTCCCATTCTTCTCTATGCTGATGATGCAGTTATTATTATTATTTTTTTTAACTCTGGTGGGCCTACAGAGATACCTTGAAGCATTAGCTCCTTGTTGTTATAGGGGCTATTTTGAGATTCCTCCAACATAAAGGTTCTAATATTTTCCAGAAATCTGCACAATAAGCTAGAAAATCAATGAAAGACCTATTGAGCAGGTTACAATTTTACATATTTAGCTATTCACTTTTAATCTTCTACCTATGGACTAGCAAACATAGTAGTGCCTTATAAAAGCCCCCCCAAACATCCATTGCAATAATTAAATTTGCATGTCAACAATTATATATAAGCAGTTATTTAATTATTTAATGTTATTTTGGGGGGTTTGATGATACATGTAGCATGCAAACATATATCTGTAAGGAAGCTTTCAGCCTAGAAGTTATTCAAGTCTTAATTGTTAAAGGGTTATTCCCCCATTAACTGGAATGAAACACCATAGTATTCTGATGATATTGTTACTTTTTTATTTGGTTACAGTTAAAGGGCCTGTCACATTGGCCGGCGGATGCAAAACGTTTGTAAAAAGGACACAGTGGATGAGAAAATGTTCCATCCATTGTTATCCACTCTCAAAAGTGCCCCGAATTTGCATAACCAGAGCGGACAACAATGGAAAGGAACGGACAGGGGGAGGACGTAGCCAGGATGGAAAGCAGATGCTCCACAGAAGCCTAGCAGATGGAAGCGGATGGGAGCATATGGCACATCCTCAGGGCTTCCGGGGGAGCACAGCGAAGCGGATGCGCAGCAGAAGGAACGGATGCAGAGCGGAAGCCTAGCAGATGCCTAGCGGATGCCTAGCGGATGCCTAGCGGATGCAAAGCGTTCACTGCGCATGCGGGGAGGATGCATTGCATCAGTCCCTCGGATATAAAGGGAAGCAGCTCGCAAGCAGGTCACCATTCAGAGGAAAGACCTGCTGCCAGAAACAGCTCCAGCCAGCCAGCCAGCAAGCCAACAACCATGGGGAAGAAGAGAAAGCCTCTGCCATCTGCTGCCAGCCCTGGCAAGAGGGACAGGGCCACCCTCCCACCCCCTGGCCCTGACTCTGCTTCTTCTGGGGCTTCTGCTGCTGGGGCTGACTCTTCTGGTGCTGGAGCTTCTGCTGGCACTGCTCCTGGTGCTGGGGCTTCTGCTGGTGCTTATTCTGCTGGCGCTGCTCCTGGTGCTGGGGCTTCTGCTGGGGCTTACTCTGCTGATGCTGCTCCTGGTGCTAGTGCTTCTGCTGGGGTTTACTCTGCTGGCGCTGTTCCTGGTCCTGCTGGCCCTGCTGGTGCTCCTGGTCCTGCTGGTGCTGCTGGTGCTCCTGGTCCTGTTGGTACTGCTGGTGCTCCTGGTCCTGCTGTCCCGCTGGTGCTCCCGGTCCTGCTGGTCCTGCTGGTCCTGCTGGCACTGCTGGTGCTTACTCTGCTGCTGCTGATCCTGGTCCTGCTGGTGCTGCTGGTGCTGCTCATGCTGGTGCTGCTGCTGCTGCTGCTGGTCCTGCTGGTCCTGCTTTTGCTGCTACTGTTGTTGTTGCTGCTTCTGCTGGTGGTGGTGTGGAGGAGCAGCCCCTACAACCTCGAAGCCCCTCTGATGAGGGCCCAGATGGCCCTGCACAGAGGGAGGAAGAGGAATATGCGTGAACGGGAGAGGAGGCAATACTCCATTGAAGAGGAACATGAGGATGAGGTGCTGGAATGGCTGAGGGAGAACGAGTATCTTTGGCGGAAGGGACACAGGCTCTATCGAGACACCAAAAGGAAGCAGGCTGCTTGGAGAGAGAAGGCGGAGAGTCTGGGCTACACTTCGGAGGTGCTCCTCGGCTGGTGGAAGCACATGCACACCTCAAGAAATCTGGCCAGGCCACGGTCAAGCTGACGGACTGAGAGACCTATGTCATGGCCAAGTGCAGCTTCTTGGAGGGTGAGATCTGCCATCAAGGAGCAGCCCCTCTCACAAACCTCTCTCTCAGGCAGCCCGCAGAGAGCCAGTCCTCTTCTGGCCAAGAGTCAGCTCCTGTGTCCAGGCAGGTATCTGTGGAGCGTGCCATGATGGAGACCCCCCCGACAGCTGCACTGCCCTTGGTGGAGCATGTGGAGGACCCTCTGATGCAGTGGGAGCAAGGAGAGGGCACTTCCACCAGAGAACAACCCACATCCACCCCCTGTTCCACCTCCACAGAAAGCAGGCAGAGAGCCAGACCGGAGGGGCAGACCCACACTGTCCTGCGGGAGATCAGGGACACCATCAGAAGCAGCGCACATCTCATCTCTCAGCTGGTACCCACCGACGTCCCATCCTCCAACCGCAAGCCCTTCCTTACCTACGTCAACCAGACCCTCATGAACATGTCGGAATCACAGTACCAGGTGATAAGGGACAGGATCACCGGTCTTCTTCACAAACCTCCAGACCTAGCTGAACCTGCTCCCACCCAGTCCAGGCCTGTTCCTCCACCCCAGGTGATGTCATTGCCCTTCCAAGGCTTTCCACAGGCCCTCACCTACCAAGGCTACGGCTACCAGAAGCTACAGCAGCACAGGCAGCCCTTCCCAGTCCAGGGACAGGTACATCGGACGCCACCGGTGCCACCGATGCCACTGATGCCACCGATGCCAGCCACGCCACCGATGCCAGCCACGCCACAGATGCCCCCGGTGCCACAGATGCCACCCACATGTCACCTCGTTCATCTGCAGACCAGACATCCCCACTACACTGCTCCTTCCTCCACCCCACAGCCAAGCCCGGCCTCAGAACATCTGTCATCAGTATTGGAGCTGACACCCCATGTCTGGAGGAAGGGGCTCTCAACATCACAGGACTGAGCCAGCTCTCTGAGAGCTTCCTCCACACACCGTCCCCTGTTGTCCTCTCGGGGCCAGGCACCCCAATGACACCTCAGACCAGCACTCCAGCAGCAGCCACCTCCACAGCACCTGGATCCTTCACCTCTGAGACTGGGGACGCCTCAGAGTGACCAAGAAGAGTGCCAGAGACTGGGTGGCTACCTGTTGACTTTATCTTTGCTTAAGACACTTGGGTCATTTTTCTTTTACAGCTTGTTATGAATAAAGATTATCTTTGCTTCACACACTTGCTTCATTTATTTTATTAAATATAGTATTGGTGGAAACTATTAGAAATGGTTTAAGCCTTTGCATGCTTGTGGGATGGGTTAAGATAGCAGTGGGATGGGCACGGATACCTTTGGGATGGGTAATAGCTGTGGGATGGGCAGGGATACCTGTGGGATGGGTAATAGCTATGGGATGGGCAGGGATACCTGTGGGATGGGCAGGGATACCTTTGGGATGGGTAATAGCTGTGGGATGGGCAGGGATACCTTTGGGATGGGTAATAGCTGTGGGATAGATAAACCTCCAGTGCAAGCATAGTGGGACTGTATGGTCCACCCTCCCAGCTGCCACACCTTTGGCCCTTCATTATCAATAACAATGTAATCATTGTTCCACACATTTCAACATAAACACAACTCTTTATTAAATGCCCTGTTCATTGTAAGCCCACTCAGCATACATGGCTCAATCTCATCAGTGTGATGAGATAGGCTGAAGGAAGCATCCATTAAGCATCTATCATCCTGTCTTGCCACTCCACTGCTCCAGCTGGGAAGTTGCACCAGTGTCTCAGGAGGTTGCACTGCTTCTTCCTTTCACTCTGTTGGGGCCTTGCACATCCACAGTGTCTATCAGGTTTCACCCTTGCCTCCTTTCACCAGGCTCCATGTCCCCATTGCCTTGTTGGAGGTCCACAAGCCTGTTCTGCAACACTGGGTAGCGGGTGCGCATGAGATTGTGCAGGATGCAGCAAGATTCCACGATCCTCCTCACGGTCTGTGGGCGATGCTGCATGGTGGTGAGAAGTACCTGGAACCTGTTGGCCAGGATGCCAAAGGCATTCTCCACCACCCGCCTTGCCTTGGACAGCCTGTAGTTGAAGATCCTCTTTTCCTGGGTGAAGCATCTGGAGGTGTAGGGCTTCATGAGGTAGGTTCTGAGGGAGAAGGCGTAATCCCCCACGATGAAGTAGTGCACATCTTGTGTGTCATTGGGTAGGGGATCTGGATCTGGAAAACCCATGAGGAGGTTGCGTTCCAGCCCTTCCTTGAGGTGAGTGGCGTTGTATACCTGGGCATATGAAGATGAGCCGTTGCCTGAAGCATCGATGTACATGAACTTGTAGTCAGCATCGACCATGGTGAAGAGGATGATGCTGAAGAAGCCCTTGTAGTTGAAATATCTGGACCCTGACTTGGCCGGAGCTTTGCAGACCACGTGCTTGCCATCTATGGCTCCAATGGTGTGGGGAAAGTTCGACTTCTGATACCACTGCTCTGCAACTTTCTTCCATCCTTCTTCAGTGGAGGGGCACTGGAGGAGCTCCTCCAAGTATTGTTCGATGATGGCCTGCACCACTTCTCTGACCACAATGCTGATGGTGTTGTGTAGCACCCTCCAGCCGTACTGCATGCTCCTGTAGGTGATCCCTGAGGCCAGGTGGCGCAGAGTCAGTGCCACCTTGAGCCCAGGGTCCAGGCTGGGCCGGAAGTTGGTGCTCTGCTTGGTCAACCTGGGTCTCAGCCGCTCCACAACTACGTCAAACATGGCTGGAGGCATCCTCATGAAGTGCTGGAATGCACGAGGGTCTTCGTTCCTCAGCTCCACCATCAGCTTGTTGTACAGTCTGTACTCTGCTCTTCTCGCGATCCATCTTCGGACCCAGACGCTTTTTGGCCGCCTTCTTTTCTTCCCGTAGTTGAGTTGAAAGAGCCTGTAGATGGCTTCGCACTGTTGCAGAACGATGGTGGCTACCAAAAGGACTGTGTTACGATCCATGGTGGACATGACTGGATGCTGTGGAAGAGGAAGAGCAAGAGCAAGGCTGCAGAGGTCTGCACAGCGGGGCTGCTGGTCTGAAAGTGAGATCCAGGTGAGTTGCTCCCCCTTTTTATAGGCAATATAGGTTTTCCCCTATGTGTCCCTTTGCATCCTCTAGGCATCCTGCAGACATCCTAAATATCCGAGATACGTCCCCTCTGCGAATGTTTTTTTTGTTTTAATGCTTTGTATGTGAGCTGCATCTGCTTTCATCCTTTCTCCATCCGTGCTACTAACGCTTTGTGTCCATTCTGCGTCCGTTTTGCTTCCTCCCTGTGTCCGTTTTCCGCTGGAGCGGATGCAAGTTGTTCGGATGCGCAGCAGATGCCTAGCGGATATCGTGGATGCGTAATGGATGACGACGGATGTAGAACGGATGTTCCCCGTATGCGTTGCGGATGCAGAACGGATGCGTTGGATAAATTTTCTGCTCAAAAAGTTTTGAGCAGCTCAAAATTTTTTGAGCGGATGGAATGTCAGTCGATGGATGCTGGACGGATAGAGAGTATGAAAAACGGACGCAGTGAGTACAGAATGGAAGCATCGCATTAACCAACGGATGGCAAGTGTTTCTCTCCATTTTACATCCTCTTTCCATCCGTTGGTGCTGTGTGACAGGGGCTTAAGATGTATCTCCTTTCAGCCCATCTGAGATTATGCTGCCTCACGTACTGATTGAAGCAAACACTTTGTAGAATGTCTTTGTTTCACTTTACTTTATTGTATAAGTTTGAGTCTTCCTTCAGAAGATAAATCAATCTTGGCTTGTCTTATTGTAGCTTTTCCTTCCTGTCATTATCATGCATGACAAAATCATAGCTAATTTCAAGCAGAGCATTTAGGACTTCAAATGGATAGAATTAGAGTTTTCCACTTGCAATATGGCTCAGTAATTACTCCACCCTGGTCCATTCCCTGATAACTTGAAAACATTTTTCATAATTCATGTAGAAAACTATTTATTTTGTCCTAAATGATTTATTGTCTAATTATCAATTAGGATGACAATCAACCATATGTAAGCATTCCCTATGATATATAGCATCCATATAGTATCAGTATATGTTTCAATATAACAATTTGTATCTTATATACTGTTAGAATGTCCACCAGATACTGAATAGAAGACGGAATTTGAAATCTCAATTCTTCCTTTCCTCGTATGAATCAAACTTTAGCTATTTCCAGAAAGGTTGCAAAATGTCTTATAATAGCCATGGCTTGTAAAAGTCCTCTCTTTGCCTCTCTTTCATTCAGGCAACTCTCTCAGTGTTTCCTATACAACTGATTTCCTGTACAAATGGATTGTTGCTTTCTATTTACTTTATCTTTGATATAGTGTTGTATTGTTATATTTTTAAAAATTGGTCAAGGGCTGTAAATAAAATAAATCAATTAAGTTATTATTATCATTACAATGACCACAATTCCTGAAGTCTTTCTTAGTGGCACACTTTAATTATGGAACGTCGCAAGATTCACAGGCTTCCTCCATGCTAGCTTCTTATAACACAGTGAAGGCTTTATTGTTCTGGCAACTTTTTGGTGCTGAAAGAGACTATATCCTGACTTTTAGAAGGGTTACTTCCAAAATCATCTCTCTCTTTCTATCTCCCTCCTCCTCCCCCTCCCTCTCCCCCCTCTCCCTCTTTCCCCCTCCCTCCCCCCTCTCTCTCACACACAGGAACATTCTGATGACTTTAGAAAGCTGTTCTTGTTTAACACGGTGACTATTCACACCCAAAGTGGGAACTGAGAAAGGAGGCATCTATGGCAAAGCTACTGGAGTAGTTGGTTTTCTGCGAGATGAGTAACAATGTCACTTTCTGATAGTGAGACTATTTGATATTTCAATTTGCATCATCTACTCTCACATTTTAAATATACACATTTCAGCTTTAGCTTTGTATTTTATAATGAGAAATTAATAAACATTTTACTCTAGGAAAAACAGGATGTGCGTGCACTTGAAGCTATTTTTAAACAATTTTCATACTTGGTGTCTAAATCTACAGCTTCAGGTTTTTCAAAGGCTGGCTTGGGTTTTCACACTGGAAGATCTCCATCTCAAAATAAGAATATCGGAGAGTAAGTGGAACATATTCAGCAACTAGCTGGCATCTGACAGACTGATGCCCAGTAAATTGTGCTAATTATATGCAAATAAAACCTGTAAATTAGCTATCTTTCATGCTTATGATACATTTCTGATGTGGCCCTAAGTGTTAAATATTTTGCTCCCTCCGTATCATTAGCTGAAATCTTGCAATTTAATAATCAGTTATCAGAAAAACAGCATTTGACATTCCCTGTATCTTTTTTTCCCCTCTTGTCAAAAAGTTTTGCTTTCATGAAATGTCTTCTTGAAAATAAATATATGGATTTTTGTATTTTAAAAATGTTCATTCTGATTCTGGGGAAAGTGTTGGAGCAAAATTGAATTGGATGCAATCTAATATAGTCCCTCCCATTGAAATCATAGTGAATCCAGTGGTTTATGTTAGTGGGATGTTAAGCCCATGTCACACTGAACCAACGGATGCAAAGAGGATGTAAAACCGGACAAAAACCCTTGCCATCCGTTCGAAAACGCGATGTACTCATTGCCTCCGTTTGGCTTCCTCTCTATCCGTCCAGCATCCGTTTATGGACGTTTCATCCGCTCAGAAAGTTTTGGGCTGTCTAAAACTTTTGCACAGAAAATGTATCCAGTTCGTCCATTCTGCATCCGCTACGCATCCATTATGCATCCATTACGCATCCGCTATATCCGCTAGGCATCTGCTACGCATCCGCGGAACTCCATCCGCCCGGATGCAGGGAGGAAGCGGAACGGATGCAGAACGGATGCAGAACGGATGCCTAGTGGATGCAGAATGGAAACAAAGCATTTAAAATGGAAAAAACATTTGCAGAGGGGACCTATCTCGGATATTAAGGATGTCTAGAGGATGCCTAGCGGAAAACCTATACTGCCTATAAAAAGGGGGAGCAACACGCCGCATCTCACTTTCAGAACAGCAGCCCAGCGGTGCAGACCTCTGCAGCCTTCATCTGCCTTTTCCTCTTCCATAGCATCCAGTCATGTCCACTGTGGATTGTAACAAAGTCCTTTCGGCAGCCACCATCGTTCTGCAACAGTGCAAAGCCATCTGCAGGCTCTGTGAACTCTACTGCGAGAAGAAAAAGAGGCAGCCAAAAAGAATCTGGGGCCGAAGATGGTTCGCCAGAAGAGCAGAGGACGGACTGTACAGCAAGGTGATGGTGGAGCTCAGGAACGAAGACACTCGGGCGTTCCAGAACCTTATGAGGATGCCTCCAGCCATGTTTGACGAACTTGTGCAGCGGCTGACACCCAGGTTGACCAAGGAAAACACCAGTTTCCGGCCCAGCCTGGAACCTGGGCTCAAGGTGGCACTCACTCTGCGCCACTTGGCCTCAGGGACCTCCTACAGGAGCATGCAGTACGGCTGGAGGGTGCCATCCAACACCATCAGTATTGTGGTCAGAGAAGTGGTGCAGGCCATCATCGAAGAATACAAGGAGGAGCTCCTCCAGTACCCCTCCACTGAAGAAGGCTGGAAGAAAGTTGCAGAGCAGTGGTATCAGAAGTGGAACTTCCCACACACCGTTGGAGCCATAGATGGCAAGCACATGGCCTGCAAATCTCCAGCCAAGTCGGGGTCCACTTATTTCAACTCCAAGGGCTTCTTCAGCATCATCCTCTTCGCCATGGTCGATGCTGACTACAAGTTCATGTACATCGATGCTTCAGGCAACGGCTCATCTTCAGATGCCCAGGTATACCACACCAGTCACCTCAAGGAGGAGCTGGAACGCAACCTCATCATGGGCTTCCCAGATCCAGAACCCCTGCCCAACGACACGCAAGATGTGCCCTAATTCATCGTGGGGGATGATGCCTTCTCCCTCACAACCCACCTCATGAAGCCCTACACCTCCAGACTCCTCACCCGTGAAGAGAGGATCTTCAACTACAGGCTGTCCAGGGCAAGGCGGGTGGTGGAGAACGCCTTTGGCATCCTGGCCAACAGGTTCCAGGTACTTCTCACCACCATGCAGCATTGCCCAGAGACCGTGAGGAGGATCATGGAAGCTTGCTGCATCCTGCACAGTCTCATGCGCACCCGCTACCCAGTTTTGCAGAACAGGCTCGTGGACCTCCAACAAGGCAATGGGGACATGGAGCCTGAGGAATGGAGGCAAGGGCGAAACCTGATAGACACTGAGGATGTGCAAGGCCCCAACAGAGCCTCACATGAAGCGAAAAAGCAGCGCAACCTCCTGAGACAATGGTGCAACTCCCCAGCTGGAGCAGTGGAGTGGCAAGACAGAATGGTAGATGCTTAATGGATGCTTCCTTCAGCCTGTCTCATCACATCGATGAGATTGGGCCATGTATGTTTGGTTGGGCTACAATGAACAGGGCGTTTAATAAAGAGTTGTGTTTATGTTGACATGTGTGGATAATTATTACATTATTATTGATAATAAAGGGCCGTATGTGTGGCAGCTGGGAGGGTGGACCATACAGTCCCACTATGCTTGCACTGGAGGTTTATCTATCCCACTGCTATCCTAACCCAACCCACAGCTATTACCCATACCACAGGTATCCTAACCCATTCCAAAGCTATCCTTACCCATTCCACAAGCATGCAAAGGCTTAAACCATTTCTAAAAGTTTCCAGCAAGACTTTATTAAAAAAACGAAATGAAGCAAGTGTGTGAATCACAAATAGACTTTATTAACAACAAGCTATAAGACAAAAATGAGTCTCTGGCACTCCTCTTGGTCGCTCAGTCTCAGGGGTGAAGGGTGCAGGTGCTGTGGAGGTGGCTGGTGCTGGAGTGCTTGTCATCAGCTCCTCCAGAAGCAGAAGCAGCAGAAGCGCCAGCCCCAGAAGAGCGAGCCCGTGCTGCATTAGCCCCAGCAGAACCAGAGTGAGGGCCAGGGGGCAGGATGGTAGCCCTGTCCCTCTTGCCAGGGCTGGCAGCAGATGGCTGAGGCTTGCTGTGCTTCCGCATGGTTGTAGGGTTGCTGGCTGGCAGGGAGGCTGGCAGGAACCAAGGCTGGCAGGAAGGCTGGCAGGGAGGCCGGCACCAAGGTAGGCACCAAGGCTGGCAGGGAGGCAGGCACCAAGGCTGGCAGGAAGGCTGACAGGCAGGCACCAAGGCTGGCAGGAAGGCAGGCACCAAGGCAGGCACCAAGGCTGGCAGGAAGGCTGGCAGGAAGGCTGGCAGGCAGGCAGGCACCAAGGCCGGCAGGCAGACATGAACCAAGGCTGGCAGGAAGGCAGGCAGCAAGGCTGGCAGGCAGACCGGCTGGCAGCAAGGCTTGCAGGCAGGCTGGCAGCAAGGCTGGCAGGGAGGCTGGCAGCAAGGCTGGCAGCAAGGCTTGCAGGCAGACATGCAGGCAGGGCAGGCAAGGCAGTCGATGTGTCTGGCAGCAGGTCTTTCCTCTGAATGGCGACCTGCTTCCGAGCTGCTTCCGTTATATCCGTGGGGCTGATGCAATGCATCCTCCCCGCATGCGCAATTTACGCCAGGCATCCATTAGGCTTCCGCTCTGCATCCGCTGTGCATCCGCTTCATCCGTTCTGCGTCCGCTCTGCATCTGCTGTATCCATTCTGCTTCCGCTTTGCTGAGGCCCCCCGGAAGCCTAGCGGACGTGCCATCCACTCCCATCCTCTGGGTTCCATTCCGCATCCGCTTTGCATCCGCCCTGCATCCTCCCCGTGTCCATGTTATCCACTCAGGTTATGCAAATTTTTGCCCCTTTTGAGAGCGGATAACAACGGATGGAAGATTTTGCTCGTCCGCTGTGTCCTTTTTGCATCCGTTGGGCAGTGTGACATGGCTTTAGTGGGAAACTGACTGAAGATCACATAAGGACATCTAGCTTAATCTAAAGATTACACTGGTCATACCTAGAATTTCCATAATCGTGACGTGGGACAGAACTTTATGCACATGTGATGGGTGTGTGTTCTTTTTCCTTCCTATGTACAGCTCTGATCATCTGAGTTGATAATTTGCCTTTTTTTTTTTTAACCATCATTCATATCAATACAAAAGGGGAAACACAAAACACCTTTATTCCTTATATTAATTACAGTAATGTTGTCAATAAGCATAGAGTGAAAGAATGTATAACAGTGAGTATTTGAACAGCCTGAATACCAAAAGTCATAATGGCTATGTATTATTTCTTTGCACATCAATAAAACTGTTCTCTCTCATATTAAAATTATAAATATTACAATTTCAGCAAAGATGGATATAACTGCAAAAGATATGATACCTTTGTTACTCCTTGTTATTCATGGTTAAACTTTCTCTTACCTCTCCTAACAGGAATAGTTCAGTGTGAATTTAATGGAAGCATTTTGATGTCATAGCCAAGCTTTGGTGGGACACAAGTGGTCCTTTAGTCTAAGTTGTATATGTCCCATAGGGCAAAGTGGGAGGTTCTTTAGTAGCAATCTCATGGAGATGAGAAAGAAACTTGATAGTTCATTTGGATGGAAGTCTTTTTAGCCAGCTGATAATTCTTCTCATTGACTATTGGATAGGGTAGGCATGCTTAAAATAAGCATGACTGATAAATAAATGAACCAATTCTTTCATAAATTCAGGGACAACATTAATACTATGACAATATGACTAAATTGAGTACATCTGGTAGCTGTAGGCCAAACTGAGAAGTAAAAGGGATGTCAAGCCACTTCCATTTTTGGCCAAGAAAACTATATGGATGTTCATGAAGGAGTCAATGTCAAGTTTAAGCAACCTTATCCACATGTGTAGGGTTTAAGCTAAGATATGTAGGTATTCTGCCTATAATACAGGAATTTTCTCAGATTTCTTGTCTTTTCTTTGAAACAAACAGACCAGGTCCCATGGAACTTAGGAGAGGGGTCAATCTTAGGTCTCTTGCAGGTCTCTTGCATTCAAGGCTATCCTCTGCATGATCCCTCCTCCTTACCTTGGCAGCTTCCCAACATTCAAGCTCAACTTTAAGGTGTCCTCACTTACTCTGGTATCTTTTCCATCCTGATGTTGTCCAAATAAATTGGATTGCAAATTCCACTACTGATGTGTAAAACCATATATACAGTATGAAGGATACAGACTGGGAAAACCTTGTACTATAGATTGGTAATTAATGCATGCAATACAGAGCATACAAGTTGGGATTCTTTCCCCCTTTTTATTAAAAAAAAAACAGCTGCAAAGAGCTGCCACTTTCACAAGAACCTCCCAACTTCATTAAAGGAAGTTTACTTATGGATTTAGTTCGAGTCGAAAAGCTGACCTTCTGCTGTTTTAGAAAGACCTCTTCTTAATCCTTTTTTTGAAAAACACAAGAGTGGCAATAGATGTTACCTTGGTAAATGACTTCCTGTATACTAAACCTCCTATTTTTTTAATACCCAAAGGGATCATTAAATAAATATTTGTATTTTTTAATGAATATAATCTTTTTACATTGATATAAGGAAGGGGAAAGGAGACAGGAGATTTTTTGCTTTGGTTTAAAGAAATATTCCTTGATGATTGAAGAAAAAATAAACAACCTGGCTGTTTAGGTGATTGTTCTGTATTCTCACTGAACTTATTAGATGTATTGGGGATAATGTAGAAAAGAAGAAAAGATAAAAGATTACAATTCATTTTGAAATTGTAATGCAAATGCTATCCAAAATTATCTGTCAGAGTGGAGTCTGTTGTTTGGGAAACTGCCTGGAATAAATTTATTTTAAAACTAGGTTAGTGATCTTGTGATATAAAAGAAATAAGACATAAGAAACATGGTTTCTTAGATCAACAGTCAATACCTGAAGTCATAGGAAATATCTTCTGATTATAATTGCACACAATTAGAAGCATCATTTCCACCACAGGGAGACAGGAAACAGACAACAACCTCAATTGTAACATAAACTTAAAAAAAATTCTCTTCCCAAACCAGGAAAATTATTCAATCAATTTTGCTTCATCAGTTCAATTGCCTTTACCTTTCCTCAAACAGGGAGTTATTTCCATTGACAAATCTGTGGCTGACTTCTGTTTTTCTGAGGACAGTTTTTTAAAAAATCAATATTAGTTAGAATCATGCATATTTTGAGGGATGATCTCACATCTCATGTCTGATCAACAAGCCAGTTCTTTGGCTTGTGCAGCCCAGACGAAGCTTTTGATTGCTTGGTAGATCAATGGATAAAAGCAGATTTATCGTGTTTCAACCTTTTTCCAAGGATGAAATATTTCTCTGAGGCAGGTCCCCTGTCATTTACTTTGTGAACAGCAGCTTAGGTTCATGTGCTGCACATGCTCAAACCCTGTTATCATGGAGCAAAATGGGCTAGCTAGTCTGATGATTAGAAGCAAAATCCCTCTTTCATTTGTGGATACTTCAGTCACAATTCCATTGATCTCCATCTCCATTGATCCAAATCTCCATCTCCATTGAACCATAGGCACTCTTGTTACATTATAATCTGTGTTCTGGATTCCCACAATACATTGAACCCACATTAACCAAATGGGTAGGGTTATGGCTGCTATGTGAACATAGCCAATGATGTGGCTGACTGCCACTAAAAGGCATTTGAAAGGCATTAAGAGTTGTTAACCTAATCCTACACACCTTTTTCTCTGGTAATATCATACTACTAACTAGAGCATACAAAACATTTGCTAGACCAATATTTGAATAAAGCTCATCAGTCTGGAACCTACATTACATATCTGATATTAATAAAGTTGAGAAAGTCTAGAAATATTTCACGAGAAAAATCCTCCACTCCTCTACTCACAGCAGAATACCTTATGCCACCAGACTTGACATTTTAGGCCTAGACAACTTAGAACTACGCCGCCTTCATTCCGACCTAAGCGTAGTACATAAAATTACTCATCGCAACGTCCTACCCATCAATGACTACTTCAGCTTCAACCACAACAGTATATGAGCACACATTAGATACAAATTCAAGGTAAACCACACCAAAAGATTGCAGGAAATATTACTTCATCAACAGAATGGTCAATGCCTGGAATACTCTCCCTGACTCTGTGGTTTCTTTCCCAAACCCCAAAAACTTTAACCTCAAACTACCGACTGTTGACCTCACCCCATTCCTAAGAAGTCTGTAAGGGGTGTTGCATAAGCGCACCAATGTACCTACCATCCAGAGGTGGTATTTAGTTCTGACCAGTTCTGGAGAACTGATAGTGGAAATTTTGAGTAGTTCAGAGAACTGGCAAATACCACCTCTGACTGGATATTTTACAGTATCCTTCCCCTGCCACACCCATCAAGCCACACCCACAGAACCGGTAGTAAAATGTTTTTAAATCCCACCACTGCTACCATCCCTGTCCTAATGTTCCCTTTTATTTGTATCCATTTCATATATTAATGATCATGTTTATACTTATAATTGTTATCTAATACATACTCAACAAATAAATAAATAAAAATAAATAAAAAGGTGAAACACCCTTACAATCGACCTATGGGAAGTAGTAATGAAAGTGAGAGTATGGCTTCAAAGAGGTTTATTGCATTATCTAGTTCAATCTGGAACTAAATCTAATGATATGCCACTGACATGGCTGAGATTGTATCTTTACTATAGAAAGTGCCTAACCAAGGAAACAAATTCTTTTTGCACTAGTAGTTGCAGCTTCATCTCCAGCTTTCTCAACAACCTTCCATTCTTAGTATGGGCATATAAGCAGCTCCTTGCTTGCTGTCCAGAGTCAGTACTGCAGCTACTTCTGCTGACTGCTGGCTAACTGCAGTTTGGCAATTCGATTGTCACCAGCTCAAGGTTGACTCAACTTTCCATCCTTTCAAAGTTGGTAAAGTGAGGACCCAGATTGTTTGGGGCAATATGTTGACTCTGTAAACTGATTAGAGAGGGCTGCAAAGCACTGTGAAGTGATATATAAGTCTATAACAATAACAATTGTTAAGAGAATATTGTCTATAACAATAATCTTGTTATTGCTATGTGCTGGATGTTTGTATAAATGTGAGAAAGAAAGAAAAAGAAAGAAAGAAAGAAAGAAAGAAAGAAAGAAAGAAAGAAAGAAA
>BLBF01000018.1:41111073-41147140 GCA_015471245.1 Laticauda colubrina | reverse complement strand
AAAGAAAGAAAGAAAGAAAGAAAGAAAGAAAGAAAGAAAGAAAGAAAGAAAGAAAGAAAGAAAGAGAAAGATTAATGTAAGTAATTAATAAACACCCAGTTCCACTAGATTAATTATATTGATTTTATTTGGATCTTTGTATGTAATTGGTTTATTTCCTGAATTTTCTATATTCTCCTTTTCATAACAAACTTCTGTATCTAGAGATTTCATTCCACTTATTTAAAAAGGGAATTCCTAGCCAGAAAGACTATGCATCAGGACCTTCAGCATGAGCAATAGCAACTTATGGTGATAATCTTTTATTCAAATAAACCATTGGAAATTATATTCTAATTTTAAAATGTTTCCTTCTCCCAAATCATACCACTGAGTATTATGACAAAATAAAAGAGTTCCTCCAGATATGATAATTGAGATAATTCTAATTATTTCTAGTGGAGAAAGAAAAATATAGCTCTGTCTCAAGATTAATGACATATACTTGTCAATGGGATTCTGAGCCATTAACCAATCATACTGAATCATATCTTCTTACATTGCAGTAAATTTAATTTTGTACTTATAAATATTGAACAAAATAGCCCTACCCAGTGTGCAGCTATTCCAGACACTATTTTGGTTTCCTTGTCTTGTTATTTGGCGAATATATTCTAGTGAGATAAGTGCTCCAGCACTGCAACACTTTCCCTTTGCAGTAGGGGTGTCAAACTTGTGTTGTCATGGTGACATCACATGACATATTGCGACTTTTTACCCTTCACTAAACTGGGTGTGGGTGTGGCCAGCATGTGATGAATCTGGCCTGTGGGCCACGAATTTGACAGCCCTGCCTTACAGTGAAAGAGGATTTCATTTGCTTCAATTCTACTTTGTTTTTCTTACTGAAAATGTTAGGGGATGACAAGAATAAAATAAAGTCCTTATGGAAATGAGATATTCTTTGCTTTGCAAGCAGTGGTGATTCCCCCTCCCAACTCCGTCCTTCCATTACATTAAATGCTACATCAAGAATAATAATATAGTAGTGTAGTAACATTAAAGAAGAAATGTTCATTTTATTACTTATGAAGTGAATGCAAAATTGGTCATTTATTCAAACACACATAAACATATCAGAATCCTAATAGCCTATAGTTCACAGAAGGGGAAAATCACTGTGTTTCAAGAGGTACTTTCTTCAAAGTTGTCTGATAAAAGACTTTAATTAAGATTGTTTCCATATGCAAATGTAAGCTGGCGATTCAAGAGCTCTAATGCTCCAGCTGAAAAAGCACACACCAATATAACAGCTACATTTCTTCCATGATTCCAGCTTTCTGTAAAGGCAGTTTATCTGAAGCAATTATCTTATCCAAATAAAAATGGAAATGGAAAAGTGAAATAAAAACAGAATATTTTGATGGAATCATTATAATATACCTCTTGGTTAGCAATACACCTGATTTTGGGAGAGATAGCTTTCTAAATGCACTTCTGCACTTTTTACCTTCTGCATCAATCTCACTAAATCTTCTTATGCAATGTGATGATGGATGCCAAGCAATCCTAGTTCTATTGTACCAATCAGCCCTTTAGAAAACCCCAGATCAGGAGCAGGATCTGAAATAACTTCACCTTGCTTTTGTTTGCTTCCACCTTCAAAAATACCATGCCAACTCTTGCACCAGAATCCATGTTAAAGAAATCTAGATAATGCATTTGACTACATAGATATGTCATTTTTCATACCATTGTCAACCAGAGAGGTCAACATTCCTCATGATTGGTGGATTGTTAGGAATGTTGAAAAATTGCTGCCATAATGTGGGTAGAGGGTTCCCTATTTCTAGAATGGCTACTTAGTGAATCTAATCAGTTACAGTAATAATAACAATTAAGAGAGATTAAAAATGATTTGATTGCCTTTTCTAATTTTCTCTATTCCCTCAATGATGGTACCCACAATTCTACCTTACTCTGTCTTCTTTTTGTAAAAGTCAGCATATTTCTAAACTAAGTAACAAAATTCAGCTACTATTATTTATTTTTTGAAAATTCCCAAACAAAGTAGAATCTCTGTCAGCCCCACAGGTATTCTTTTAAAAATATGCTGGAAATTGTTATTATGTATCCTGATGATATTATTACTGTGTTTCCCAGAAAATATGACCTACCCCCAAAATAATCCCTGGTGAAGAGGGTGGGCATGGCCAGTACAGTAGGAGGTGAGTGCACACAGGTCAACAGTGTTTGGTAGCAACTACAGCACATGCAGTTCAGGTGAATTGATTCCCTGGGCAGGTGATTTGGATGTGCTGCGCGGGCTGCAGCAAAGCTGACAGTCAGTGGGCTGGAGTTGGTGGGTAGCCACAGGAAGCTCATCTTTGCATCTCTCAGCTTGCCACCAGCTCACGTTGTGCATCAGGATCACTTGCCTCCAAGTCTCTGCCTCTGTCTGGTGCTTGGACAGGGAATCAACTCACCTGTGCTGCGCAGCCCCAGAGTGAGCCAACCAAGTTATTGGTGAGCTGTAGCTGCAATCAGATACTGTCAGTCCCTGCATGCCACATCTTGACACATCTTATGGGAGAAACATGGTATAGTTGGTCACAGTCAGGAAGCTGTTGAGACTGATTTGACATTTTTGTTTATCTATTGAATCAGTGGTTGGATTCAAATAATTTAAGCCCATGTCACACTGCACCAACGGATGGAAAGAGGATGTAAAATGGACAAAAACACTTGCCATCCATTGGTTAACGTGATGCTTCCATTTTGTACTCACTGCGTCCGTTTTTCTTCCTCTCTATCCGTCCAGCATCCGTCGACTGACATTTCATCCGCTCAAAAAGTTTTGAGCTGCTCAAAACTTTTTGAGCGGAAAATGTATCCAATGCGTCCATTCTGCATCTGCTAGGCATACGGGGAACATTTGTTCTGCATCCGTCGGCATCCATTACGCGTCCGCTACATCCGCTAGGCATCCGCTGCGCATCCGTGCAACTCAAATCCGCTCCAGAGGAAAGCGGACACAGGGAGAAAGCAGAACGGACGCAGAATGGACGCGCAGCATTAGTAGCACGGATGGAGAAAGGATGAAAGCGGATGCAGCTCGCAAACAAAGCATTTAAAATGGAAAAAACGTTCGCAGAGGGGACCTATCTCGGATATTAAGGATGTCTAGAGGATGCCTAGAGGATGCAAAAGGACACATAGGGGAAAACCTATCTTGCCTATAAAAAGGGGGAGCAACTCACCTGGATCTCACTTTCAGACCAGCAGACCAGCTATGCAGACCTCTGCATCCTTGCTCTTGCTCTTCCTGTTCCACAGCATCCAGTCATGTCCACCATGGATCGTAGCACAGTCCTTTTGGTAGCCACCATCGTTCTGCAACAGTGCGAAGCCATCTACAGGCTCTTTCAACTCAACTACGGGAAGAAAAGAAGGCGGCCAAGAAGTGTCTTGGTCCGAAGATGGATCGCGAGAAGAGCAGAGTACGGACTGTACAACAAGCTGATGGTGGAGCTGAGGAACGAAGACCCTCGTGCATTCCAGAACTTCATAAGGATGCCTCCAGCCATGTTTGATGAAGTTGTGGAGCGGCTGAGACCCAGGTTGACCAAGCAGAGCACCAACTTCCGGCCCAGCCTGGACCCTGGGCTCAAAGTGGCACTGACTCTGCGCCACCTGGCCTCAGGGACCACCTACAGGAGCATGCAGTATGGCTGGAGGGTGCCACACAACACCTTCAGCATTGTGGTCAGAGAAGTGGTGCAGGCCATCATCACATGGGGACATGGAGCCTGTGAATGGAGGCAAGGGCAAAACCTGATAGACATTGAGGATGTGCAAGGCCCCAACAGAGCCTCACGTGAAGGGAAGAAGCAGCGCAACCTCCTGAGACACTGGTGCAACTTCCCAGCTGGAGCAGTGGAGTGGCAAGACAGGATGATAGATGCTTAATGGATGCTTCCTTCAGCCTGTCTCATCACACTGATGAGATTGGGCCATGTATGTTAGGTGGGCCTACAATGAACAGGGCATTTAATAAAGAGTTGTGTTTATGTTGACATGTGTGGATCAATGATTACATTAGTATTGATAATAAAGGGCCGTAGGTGTGGCACCTGGGAGGGTGGACCATACAGTCCCACTATGCTTGCACTGGAGGTTTATCTATCCCTACAGCTGTCTCAACCCATCCCACAGGTATCTTAACCCATCCCAAAGGTATCCCTGCCCATCCCACAGCTATCTTAACCCATCCCACAGATATCTCAACCCATCCCAAAGGTATCCCTGCCCATCCCACAGCTATTACCCATACCAAAGGTATCCCTACCCACCCCACTGCTATCCTTACCCATCCCACAAGCATGCAAAGTTTCTAAAAGTTTCCACCAAGTCTTTATTTACAAAAATAAATGAAGCAAGTGTGTGAAGCAAAGATAATCTTTATTAATAACAAGCTGTAAAAGAAAAACGACCCAAGTCAAGTGTCCAAATAAAGTCTACAGGTAGCCACCCAGTCTCTGGCACTCTTCTCTGTCACTCAGAGGTGTGCCCAGTCTCAGGGGTGAAGGGTCCATGTGCTGTGGAGGTGGCTGCTGCTGGAGTTCTGGTCTGAAGCGCCACTGGGGTGCCTGGCCCCGAGAGGACAACAGGGGATGGTGTGTTGAGGAAGCACTCAGACAGCTGGCTCAGACCCGTGATGTTGAGAGCCCCTTCCTCCATGACATGGGGTGTCAGCCCCAGTACTGACGACAGATGTACTGAGGCCGGGCTTGGCTGTGGGGTGGAGGAAGGAGCAGTGTAGTGGGGCTGTCTGGTCTGCAGCTGTGTGAGGACTGGCATGGGTGGCATCGGTGACGTGGGTGGCATCGGTGGTGTCAGTGGCATCAGTGGCGTGGGTGGCATCAGTGGCATCAGTGGCATGGGTTGCATGTAGTGGGGCTGTCTGGTCTGCAGTTGGGTGAGGACTGGCATGGGTGGCATCATTGGCATGGGTGGCATCGCTGTCGTCGGTGGCATCATTGGCGTGGGTGGCATTGGTGGCATCAGTGAAACAGGTGCCAATGGTGTCGCCCGATGACTCTGTGCCTGGACTGGGAAGGGCTGCTGCCTGTGCTGCTGAACCTCCTGGTAGCCGTAGCCCTGGTAGGTGAGGGCCTGTGGAAAGCCTTGGAATGGGAGGGACATCACCTGGGGTGGAGGAGCAGACTGGACTGAGCAGGTTCATCTGGATCTGGAGGCTTGTGAAGCATATCGGTGATCCTGTCCTTCACCACCTGGTACTGGGGTTCCGCCATGTCCATGAGTGTCTGGTTGACATAGGTGAGGAAGGGCTTGCGGTTGGAGGATGAGGAGTCAGTGTGGACCAGCTGAGAGAGGATATCTATGCTGCTCCTGATGGTGTCTCTTATCTCCAGCAGGACAGTGTGGCTCTGCCCCTCCTGTCTGGCTCTCTGCCTTTCTGTGGAGGTGGAGCTGGGGGTGGATGCGGGTAGGACTGTGGTGGAAGTGCCGTCTCCTTTCTCCCACTGCGCCAGGGAGTCCTCCACGTGCTCTGCCACGGTTAGAACAGCTGTCCACGGGTTTTCCGTCGTGGCACGCTCCACAGACACCTGCCTGGAGACAGGAGCTGACTCTTGGCCGGAAGAGGACTGGCTCTCAGCAGGCTGCCTGAGAGAGAGGGTTGTGAGAGGGGCTGCTCCTCGGTGACAGATCTCACCCTCCAGGAAGCTGCACTTGGCCATGACGTAGGTCTTTCTGTCCATCAGCTTGACCGCGGCCTGGCCAGATTTCTTGAGGTGCAGCTTCCTGTACTAGATGTGCATGTGTTTCCACCAGCCAAGGAGCACCTCCGAAGTGTAGCCCAGGCTCTCCGCCTTCTCCCTCCAAGCAGCCTGCTTCCTTCTGGTGTCCCTGTAGAGCCTGTGTCCCTTCCACCATAGATAGTCATTCTCTCTCAGCCACTCCAGCACCTCATCCTCATGTTCCTTCTCGATGTTGTATTACCTCCTCTCCCGTTCTTGCATATGCCTCTTCCTCCCTTTGGCAGGACCACATGGACCCTCATCAGAGGGGCTTCCAGGTTGTTGGGGCTGCTCCTCCACACCACCACCAGCAGCAGCACCAGCAGGATCATCATCAGCAGCAGCAGCACCCCCAGCAGAACCAGGATCAGCAGCAGCAGAGTAAGCACCAGCAGTGCCAGCAGCACCAGGAGCACGAGCAGGACCAGGAGCACGAGCAGGACCAGCAGGACAAGCAGGACCAGCAGGATGAGCAAGACCAGGAGCACGAGCAGGATGAGAAGGACCAGCAGGACAAGCAGGACCAGCAGGATGAGGAGCAGCTACAGCAGAGTAAGCACCAGCAGAAGCACCACCGCCAGAAGCATCATCATCAGCTCCTCCAGAAGCAGCATCAGCAGAAGCACCACCACCAGAAGCAGCATCAGCAGAGTAAGCACCAGCAGAAGCACCACCGCCAGAAGCAGCATCAGCAGAGTAAGCACGAGCAGAAGCACCACCGCCATAAGCATCATCATCAGCTCCTCCAGAAGCAGAAGCAGCAGAAGCCCCAGCCCCAGAAGAGCAAGCCCGTGCTGCAGAAGCCCCAGCAGAAGCAGAGTGAGGGCCAGGGGGTGGGAGGGTGGCCCTGTCCCTCTTGCCAGGGCTGGCAGTAGATGGCTGAGGCTTCCTCTTCTTCCCCATGGTTGTGGGGTTGCTGGCTGGCAGCAAGGCTGGCAGACAGGCAGGCAGGCTGGCAGGCAGGCTGGCAGGCAGGCTGGCAGGCAGCAAGGCTGGCAGGGAGCTGGAAGGCAGGCTGGCAGGCAGGCTGGCAGCAAGGCTGGCAGGCAGGTAGGCAGCAAGGCTGGCAGGGAGGCTGGAAGGCAGGCTGGCAGTAAGGCTGGCAGGCAGGCAGACAGCAAGGCTGGCAGGGAGGCTGGCAGGCAGGCAGGCAGCAAGGCTGGCAGGCAGCAAGGCTGGCAGGCTGGCATGGCTGGCAGGCAGTCGATGTGTCTGGAAGCAGGTCTTTCCTCTGAATGGTGACCTGCTTGGGAGCTGCCTCCCTTTATATCCGCGGGGCTGATGCAATGCATCCTCCCCGCATGCACAGTGAATGCTAGGCATCCGCTAGGCTTCTGCTAGGTATCTGCTAGGCTTCCACACTGCATCCGCTTCATCTGCTAGGCTTCCGCTGTGCATCCGCTTCATCTGCTCGGCGTCCACTCTGCTTCCGCTCTTTCCGTTTCGCGTCCACTTTGCTGCGCTCCCCCAGAAGCCTTGCAGAAGTACCATCCGCTTCCATCCGCTTCCATCCACTAGGCTTCCATGGAGCATCCGCTCTCCATCCACCCTGCGTCCTCCCCCCATCCGTTCCTTTCCGTGTTATCTGCTCTGGTTATGCAAATTTTTGCCCCTTTTGAGAGCGGATAACAACGGATGGAACATTTTTCTCATCCGCTGTGTCCTTTTTACAAATGTTTACATCCGTCGGCCAGTGTGACAAGGCCTTTAACAACTGCAATGGAGAAACAGGAAATGGAGCAGTTGGCATGAGGGATAGCAGGGAGGAGCAGGGAGAAGAAAGAAGGAAACCGGACTTCTCCTGTGCTGGCCGCTCCATTGCCCATTTCTCCATTGCAGCGCAGTGCCCAGGATCCACTTTGTTAGCACTGGAGTAATTTAACAACCAATTTTCCCAAACTGGCACGAACCAGCTGAATCCCACCACTGTATCGAATCCTCCCCAAGCAGATGAAGATGTTTGATTGTGTTACAGATATCGTCTCAGGATGTAAACTGTTCAAAGTAAAACTACACTTTGCAATTGACTGATAGTGATTTTGTCAATGCCAGTGGTGTTCAAGTGGTATTCCAGTTGTTTTTTGGATTGCACCCAAGGCACCTATTAAAGAAACTATCTTTGGCTTTTTTGCAGTTATTCTATTTGCAGGTGTCTATGGAGATTCTTGGTGATCCAGGTCATGGTTGTCTAAAAGGTGGTTTTTCAAAAGGCAGCTAGACTTCCTTTGTTTTGCTTGAAGACATTTAACTTCTCATCCAAAAAGCTTCTTCAGTTCTATTTGCACGTGTTTATATTTTGTGATTTTTTTCCCCAGTTCTTTCTCTTCTCTTCTGCTGTCTCCAGACATTACAATGTGTACCGACTTATTTGCCCTTTTTTTAATTATTTGAGACAGATGTCAAAAAAGTGCACATAGTCTTTAAAAAATGTCATTTTCTGCCATGTCAGAGTACTGTGAAGAAGCCCAAGACTTTCCATTTGTTTAGCTCACCTTAACCAATCTGAGTGCCCTTCAGATGAATCTATTTTAATTGCCAGAATTCTAAGCAATGGTCTCTGGCCATGCTGTTTAGGGCATTCTGGAATGTACAGTATATTTGCACAGTAGGAAGGTGCTTTGGTTATGGAAGGATGTTCTTAAACCAAACAAAATATATTTCCTTCCTTGTAATTTAAGCAGGGACAGTACAGTTGTACCTTAACTATATATGCTTCAGCATTTCTAAGACTTCAGGATGATGGATAGCATGGATACACATTAGTAGATAGAGTTTTTTCTTTGCGCTCAGTGGGACTGAAATGTGAACTGCGTAAATGCAATCATACATTTTTATTAAATTCCATCCAGGTTTTTATTCCTTTCAGGTTTCATTCCTTTGAATGACAATCTCCAAGCATTTAAGATTCAAAGCAGAAATAGGGCTAGAAGATCTAGGCTGCAAATATTTGGAAAGCACAACATATTCGACTAATTGTACAACTGGTATGATTTCTTGTTATTACAATTTACTGTTTTAGAATTAGTTCATTTGCAGTTAGGGTAAATTTTGGAAAGTTTGATTCCTGCTCTGTGGTTCAAACAAAAAGTGCAATTTAACTGTGCATCTTTTGGTTGCTGCTGGTGAAATAAAGAATGCTAAATTGTTAATGTACCCAAAATCTAACTCCTTCTCCTGTGATCTATATTTTAGGCAATCTAGTATCTTTCATATGTTTTGGATTACTAATTCCAAAATATCAGCCAGCAGGGAGGCATCAGGTCAGAGAAGGCTACCTTACCCTTCCTTGAAAAGATATATCATCTCTTGTGTCAGCAACAGTAAGACTCATGTTGGTAGCAAAATTCTCACAGAAAATGCTTTCTATTCTGTATGCATGTAATGAATAAGTCAAACATTCATACATTTATTCAAAACCAACCTGAGCAGGGGTTTAGTGTCAATCACATTTACAAACACTATGGTCTAAAATAATTAAAACAAACAGGAAACAAAAAGCCTCTGAGTTAATTTCCCATTGCACACTGTCAGTAGGACTTATGCAAACAAACAAAAATCCTTTGCAAATGCAAGGCTTATAGTCATTGGCATCATTCTGTAAGAGTTTGTAGCAATCTATGATTGGGATACTTACCACATAAGTAGATACATAAGCAGATATGGATTTTTCAGCATGATTAATTTACATATTTCTTCAGTGCCAAGTTACGTGCATGAGAATCAGAAATGCCATTTTCATGTACCAAATTAGACTTCAAACACCTTTCCTTTGATACTTCATGGGCATATTAATGCTGAATATTGAATTGTTACATATCATGATTCATAATTCAAATATTTGCCAAAGTCTATTGCATATAGTAGTTGGCCTGGTCTAATGTCCTACCCACCTCTTTTTGTAAATCTATAGGTTTCCTTTTGGAAAAGAATAGAATTTTTTATTGGCTAAGTGTGACTGGACACACAAGGAATTTGTCTTGGTTTAAATATTCTCAGTATATATAAAAGAAAAGGTACATTCGTTAAGAATCAAGAATCATAATGTACAACACTTAATGATTGTCATAGGGTACAATCAGCAATCAAATCGTACTAGGAAACAGTCACTATAAATCATAAGGATACAAAGTTACAGTCATACAGTCACAAGTGGGAAGGGATGGGTGATCAGGAGTGATGAGAAGATTAAGAATAATAGTAGTGCAGACTTTGTAATAGTTGAACAGTGTTGACGGAATTATTTTAAACTGTATCAAATTATTAGCTTCTGCCTGAAGAAAAGAAACCAAACTTTCGTAATTGTAAAAGCCCAGATGTAGGAATAAAGGGAGCGCAGTCATGGAAAAAGAATAGAAATTTTAAAATGTTGACTTTCTTGGTATAGAACAGAATAGAAGTCAGTTCAGGGATGTTTGTATGCATTTGCTTAATTATTCTTACCAAAGTATTGAGACAAAGGAGTGTATGAGAGAAATCTAAGCCTGGGGTACTTAAAGCCAAATTTTAATGATTGTTCTTTCTATCCCATTCATCCCCCAGATCAGAATATTTCCTTCTAATCTATTTTCCTAGAGTCAGAAAGCTGTGGAGTCCTTGGTGCTCTGAGTTTGGTTGTTTACTTTTCATTTCATCACTTGACTATGTAACATTGCAAACAGAAATTCATGCAGGTTTATGGAGGAACAAGCGAGCATATTCACAGAAACAGAGCAACCAGGAAACCCTGATCTAGAGCAAGGCTGTCAAGTGCATTTTCACACCAGAGTTTAACCACTTCTCACTTGTACCACAGCACAACTTAGAGAGGGAAGAAATGTTGAAATTCTATAAAATATATCAGATGTCAAGATCTATCCTTGAATGTGTTGCCAATGGGGCTACTGATTCATTTCAAAATAATTTGATTGGATTAACATGTTCAGCTACAGAGTCAGATGTTTAATATACCACCAGCATGGCCATTTTATTGATTTTTGCCACCTGAACCAATGTGGAAAAAATGGAGATAATAGTAACTGACATAGTATGTAACCTGCATGAATGAAATGACTGCTGTTCCATTTGAAGGGTAACTTAAAACACAACAGCACACAGGGTATGACTGTATAATACAAGGAAACATAAGTTAGCCAAATAGACTTCATTTACTAGACATTTTAAATGAAACAAAAAAAATCTTAATAAGTGATGATATTTATGTAATTACTTATCAACCACATCTAAATTACTTTAAAGCAACCAAAATATCTTTACAATCTCCAAGGTATGTCAGAACATTTCAGCACCCCTAATGTTGGAAATTGAAAGTTGAAAAATTTGACCCACCCTAGAAATGAAACAAACAAAATGTTAAAAAGTTATGATATTTATGTAGTTACTTATGAAGCACATCTAAATTATGTTAAAGGAACCAAGATAACTGTACAATTCCTAACATGTCCCAACTTTTGAGCACCCCTAATGTTTGGCAATTGGAAATTGAAAAAATTGACCTGCTTTACATAGACAGCTAAGCAACTAATGGTTTCTTGTAAATGAAGAAAATTGGGCTGATTGGTTTTGTTAATCAAGGACAAGCTTATTGAGTGAATATACCCACTGAAAAGAGGAGCAGCTGGTAGACACAGCAGCAAAGTTTAGAAAGTGTTTCAGGCCATTCCAGCAATTAGTTTCACTTCGTTTGTACAGTGTTTGTACATCCATCTCCAAGTTGATTGTTGCATGTTGGCTGCCATCAAGAGACTGATTTTGATGCATGCAGAACAACCTGCTTTTGAGGAATACCTCATGAAACCAAATTAGGAATGTGATACTATGTGAGTTGAGGACCAAGGGTTGCATACTGCAAAATAACTCATCTGCTGCCTCTTTTCCTTTTTCAATGAAACACCTTGGAATGTGCTATCCCTGGTGTGTGACCTTCCTCATTACCAACTTCTAAAAAGTCCAGTAAAACACTGAGGTGGCAGGCACAGAGGATAAAATGGTGTGAAAGCCGAAACATAAAACACAGGAGTAATGGTGCAAAAGAAAAGAAATGGAGGGAACAGAGGAAACGGTTTCTTTTTTAAAACTTCACACACATGTACAGATGCCTGCATATACTATACACTCAGAAAAAAAAGATACGGAAGGGAGAAAAAAAAAGAGGAAAATGGGTTAAAGCACAGAGGAAAGAATCAAGGTGGAAGAATAAAAGATGAGAAACAGAAAGTGACATAAAAAAGGGTTGAAAATATAATCAGAAATGGGAGGGAGACCTGACATTCAAGAATATAGAAAAAGAACTTGGAGACAGAAGGAAAAACCACAGGGAAGAAGATGTAAGAGGAAGAGAAAATCCTTGGTGACTGTATAATGGATGGCATGCAGATTTATTTATAAAGATTTCCTACCCTACTAACTCAGCTGTGACCAATCCTAGGTGGAAGGTTTGTGACACTGATGGTTAACAGCCATGCTGCTTTTGTCTTCCTCTGAAGAGCTTCTTGTGTCCCTGACAACTTGCTTTAATTACTTAAGTTCAAGCACTTCTGATGTTTGATGTGGCTGCAAGTACTTTAAAAGAGGTTGCTGGGTCAAGGCTTTCTCTTTTCCGCACCCCTCATCCTTCTATCTTCTCAAAATGCCGAGGGATGTTTTTTGTTTCCTGTGTGCAATGGGGAGAGATTGCCTCCATTTGATGGGAGTCATTCTAAGCATTCTAAGCATTTTAATAGCATAAAAGCCTCGAACCAGAGAACAAGAAAATTGACTCAACATTGCTTTCGCTATAGTCTTTGCTTTTCTCTCTCTCTCTCTCTCTCACAATTTTTTTCAAAAATACCAATTGTTTCAGTACTTTGTCTCCTAACACTATAAAACAACCTTCTTCAGGCTGTATGAGGTTTGGTGTGTATGTGTATGTCATAACATCTCCAACTATTGTAAGGCACCAGGTTGAGAAAGGTTGAATTTGGGCAGGGCTGCATACGTGTTTCATACGCTCTATCCGTCGAGCATCAGTCAACTGCAATTTCATCTGCACAAGAAGTTTTGAACTGCACAAAACTTTGTGAAAGGATGAACTTTCCGCCATGTACGATATAAATCTGCAATATATACGGGCAACAAATGTTCTATGTCTGTTATCATCCATTAAACATCTGCTGTATCCTCTCTGCATCCTCTGGCCATCCCTCAACTCACATCCACTGCAGATGAAAATGGAAAGAGGGAGGAAACAAAAGGTACACGGAACGTCTACACAGCGTTAGTAGCACGGAAATAGAAAGGATGTAAGCGTATGCATCTCGTATATAAAGTATTCAAAATGGACAAAACGTTTGTATCTGGGATGTATCTCGTATATTTAGGATGTCTGCAGTATGTCTAGAGTATGTAGAAGGACACCTTGCGGACAACCGATATTTTCTATAAAAAGGGGGAGAAAATCATCTGGATCACTGGGACCATACAGTACCACTATTGTTGCACTGGAGGTTTATCTATCCCACAACTATCCTTATCTATCCCACAAGCATGTAAAGGCTTAACCATTTTTTCAAAGTTTTCACCAACACTTTATTAAGCAAAAAAAATGAACCAAGTAAACTAAGTGTCTTAAGCAAAGATAACCTTTATTAACTTTCTTAGGTAAACTTTATGACTTTATTAAATAAGCAAAATGAACCAAGTAAAGTGTCTTAAGCAAAAATGAAGTGAACAAGTAAACAACTCAGTCTCTGACACTATTCTCAGTCACTCTGAGTCATGTCCATGATCTCAGCTGTTAAGTGGGCAGGGACTGTGGAGGTGGCTGTGGCTTGAGTGCTGGTCTGAGGCACCATTGGGGTGCTGGGCCCTGAGGGTCCAGCAGGGGATGGTGTGTTCAGGAAGCTATCCAAGAGCTGACTCAGTCCCGTGAGGTTGAGAGGCCCTTCATCAAGGACTTGAGATGTCAGGCCCAATACTGATGACAGATTGTCCATTGATGGGCTTGGCTGTGGGGTGGAGGAAGGAGGAGTGTAGTGGGGCTGTCTGGTCTGCAGCTGGGTGAGGACTGGCATCTGTGGTGTCTGATGAACCTGGGCCTGGACTGGGAAGGTCTGTTTTTGCTGTAGGAAGTCCTGGTAGTCGTAGCCTTGGTAGGTGAGGGGCTGTTGAAAGCCGTGGAAGGGCTGTGACATCACCTGGGGTGGAGTAGCAGACATGGACTGGGTAGGAGCAGCTTCAGCTGGGCCTTGAGGGTTGTGCAGAAGTGCTGTGATCTTCTCCTTCATCACCTGGTACTGGGCCTCGGGCAGGTCCCTCAGGGTGTGGCTCACATAGGTGATGAAGGTGTTCCGGCCCAAGGATGCTCTGTCCATGGACCAGCTGAGAGAGAAGTTCTGTGCTTCATTGTGTCCCTGATCTCCAACAGCACACTGTGGTCCTGGCCCTCCAGTCTGCCTCTCTGCCTGCATCCTGTGGAGCTGGGGGTGGGGGTGGGGGTGAGTTGGCCTCTGGTGGCTACTGCTTCTTCCTCCGTTTGTGACAGCAGGGTGTCATCCTCCACGAGATCCTCCAAGTCTGCCGGCATGGGGGAGTGCAGCTGTCAGGTGGGGTCTCTGCCGTGGGGCCCTCTGAAGACACCTGCCTGGACAGGGTAGCTGGCTCCTGGCTGGAAGAGGATTGGATGTCTGTGGGCTGTCTGAGGGAGAGGGGTGTCAGAGGGGGCTGCTCCCCGGTGGTGGATCTCATCCTCCAGGAAACTGCACTTGGCCATGATGTACATCTCCCAGTCAGTGAGCATGACAGCGGCCTGCCCGGATTTCTTGAGGTGTAGCTTGCCATACCAGGTGTACATGTGCTTCCACCATCCAAGGAGTACTTCTGCAGTGTACCCCAGGCTCTCTGCCTTGTCTCTCCAAGCTGCCTGCTTCTTCTTGGTGTCCCAATACAGTCTGTGGCCCTTTCTCCAAAGGTACTCATTCTCCCTCAGCCATTCCAGCACCTCATCCTCATGGTCCTCGGAAATGGTGTACTGTTTCCTCTCTCCCTTCTTCTTCCCTTGGCTCTTCCTCCCTCTGGCAGGGGCTTCATCAGGGCCTTCAGGGGCTTGAGCAGCAGGGCCTCCAGGCCTTCAGCAGCAGGGCCTTCAGGGGCTTGAGCAGCAGGGCCTTCAGGGGCTTGAGCAGCAGGGCCTTCAAGGGCTTGAGCAGCAGGGCCTTCAAGGGCTTGAGAAGCAGGGCCTTCAGCATCAGGGCTTTGAGGGCCTTGGGGCTGGTCCACCGCAGCAGCAGCAGCAGCAGCAGCAGCAGCAGCAGCAGCAGCAGCTTCAGAGTCAGTGCCAGGGGGTGGGAAGCTGGTTCTGGCCTTCTTCACCTTGCCAGGGCTTGAATGAGTAGGCACGGGCTTCCTCTTCTTGCCTGATTGACGAACCATGGTGTTCCTGCAAGATGTATGTGGCAACACGTCTTTCCCCTGCATGCTGACTGCGTGCGTGCTGCATCCTTTTATATCCGCAGAGCTGACACAATTCATACTCCCCACATGCGCAGTGAATGCCCGTGGAAGGGATGTGACATCGCCTGGGGTGGAGTAGCAGACATGGACTGGGTAGGAGCAGTTTCAGCTGGGCCTTGAGGGTTGTGCAGAAGTGCTGTGATCTTCTCCTTCATCACCTGGTACTGGACCTCGGGCAGGTCCCTCAGGGTCTGGCTCACGTACATGATGAAGGTGTTCCGGCCCGAGGATGTTCTGTCCAAGTGGACCAGCTGAGAAAGAAATTCTGTGCTGGTCTTCATTGTGTCCCTGATCTCAAACAGCACACTGTGGTCCTGGCCCTCCAGTCTGCCTCTCTGACTGCATCCTGTGGAGCTGGGGGTGGGGGTGGGTTGGCCTCTGGTGGCTGCCGCTTCTTCCTCCATTTGTGACAGCATGGCATCATCCTCCATGGGATCCTCCAAGTCTGCCGGCATGGGGAGTGCAGTTGTTGGGAGGGGTCTCTGCTGTGGGGTCCTCTGAAGACACCTGCCTGGAGAGGGTAGCTGGCTCCTGGCTGGAAGAGGACTGACAATCTGTGGGCTGTCTGAGGGAGAGGGGTGTCAGAGGGGCTGCTCCCCGGTGGCGGATCTCATCCTCCAGGAAACTGCACTTGGCCATGACGTACATCTCCCAGTCAGTGAGCATGACAGCGGCCTGCCCGGATTTCTTGAGGTGTAGCTTGCCATACCAGGTGTACATGTGCTTCCACCATCCAAGGAGTACTTCTGCAGTGTACCCCAGGCTCTCTGCCTTGTCTCTCCAAGCTGCCTGCTTCTTCTTGGTGTCCTGATACAGTCTGTGGCCCTTTCTCCAGAGGTACTCGTTCTCCCTCAGCCATTCCAGCACATCATCCTCATGGTCCTCGGAAACGGTGTACTGTTTCCTCTCTCCCTTCTGCTTCTCTTGCCTCTTCCTCTCTCTGGCAGGGGCTTCAGCAGGGCCTTCAGGGGCTTGAGCAGCAGGGCCTTTAGGGGCTTGAGCAGCAGAGCCTTCAGGGGCTTGAGCAGAAGGGCCTTTAGGGGCTTGAGCAGCAGGGCTTTCAGGGGCTTGAGCAGCAGGACCTTCAGCAGCAGGGCTTTAAGGGCCTTGGGGCTGGTCCACAGCAGCAGCAGCAGCAACAGTAGCAGCAGCAGCGGCTTCAGAGTCAGTGCCAGGGGGTGGGATGCTGGTTCTGGCCTTCTTCACCTTGCCAGGGCTTGAATGAGTAGGCACGGGCTTCGTCTTCTTGCCTGATTGACGAACCATGGTGTTCCTGCAAGACGTATGTGGCAGCACATCTTTCCCCTGTATGCTGACTGCATGTGTGCTGCAACCTTTTATATCCGTGGAGCTGACGCAATTCATACTCCTCGCATGCACAGTGAACTCTCTGCATCCGATATACATCTGCGCGGTATCCCCTTTGTTTCCTGTAGGTGTCCGTGATACATCCACTTTATCCGCTATGCATCCGCCCCTTCCGTTATGTGTCCACTTTGAAATTCTCCCCTGGAACCCCTTCGGAGGTGTCATCCGCTTCCATCCGCTTACATCCGTTAGGCTTCCTATGAACATCTGTTTAACATCCCCATTACATACTACCCATGTCCGTTCTTTTCCGTTCTGTTTATGCAAATTTTTGCCACTTTTTGGAGCGGATGAGCCACCCCTGAAATTTTGCTCGTCCGCTGTGTCCTTTATGCATACATTTTGCGTCCTTCGGCCAGTGGGACTGGGCCTTTAGGAGTGGTCCTGGCATTGTGGCATCAAGGGGCCACAGTCTGAAACAGGAGGAGGGAAGATAGAAAGAGGCCACCAAAAAGTGAGGATGTGGGAGTATTAGGAGAAAGCTAGAGGGGATTTAATTTAAATACAAGAAAAGAAATACAGTTGATTTTGTGATCCCTTGGGTCCTTTATTTGTATATTTATTGTTTTATTTATTAATCATTTTTCTTAAGTGACACATTTTTAAATGCAATTTCATCCTCATATTGAAGAAGGGCTCTATTTTAGACTCCATGGACACAAATTATATATTTTCTGTTAGAGAAATGAAAAATGTAGATGATCCATCCATACTGATTTCTTTTGGCTCCTAGGAATGCAGCATTTCTGAGAGATTTTAGGGAAGTGCAGGGACAAAATATTTCGTGACTACATGGCAACTACAATTTCCTTTCAATCTTTATCATATCTAGGAATAAAATCAGTTTGGTGTAGAAGTTAAAGGTACTAGAAGCCAGGACACTGAGTTCTAGCCCTATTTTAGGCATGAAACCATCTGAATGTCCTTGAACCAGTTATTCTCTGTCATTCCTTAGAAAGCAGGCAAGAGCAAACATTTCCAAAAATGCCATCAAAAGAAGTACAGGGACTCTAGGCAGTCACTGGGGAGGGCGGGGGGAGGAGAAGGAGGAAGAGGAAGAGGAAGAGGAGGAAAATCATGAAAAATGTGCAACTGACCTATGAATTTTTAAGATTTTTTAAAACATGAAACCTGTTTTTTTAATTGGATTTTACCTGTACTGGATTTTGATTGCAATAAGAATACATGACTCCCTTATATTTTCATGCTTTGGTTGAAATAATCCAATACGCACAACCTATTAACAATTAATTCTCTGAGTTTGCCAATATTTAGCCAGTTTGATCATGTGATGTCATCACTAAGGCAAATGAATGACATGATCTAGAGTGACAATCTTTTTTTGCCTCCACCTTTTCTTCATAGCATATTTATGATAAGGCTGTGGGTAGCAGAAGATGAGATGAAACAACAGTTATAGAGGCAAGTATATGGGGAACATCATCCTTGAGAAGTTAACACGTAGTTTAGAATATTTTCAGTTACTCATGAACTCAAAAGATACTAATATATTGCATGCATATTATAAGTTGCTAAAGATATTTCAAAGAAAATATCAGTGGAACATTTTTGCAATCAACAGGAGCTGGCAGATGTTTTGCTAATTGAAAAGACTGAGGTAAGCAAATGGCAGTAACAACAAAGATGCTGAGTAACACACATACAGTACAAAGACATCTGCTTACAGATTGTTAAAAAGTACTGTCCAAGTAAGGATAGGAAATAGAAATAGGAAATCAAATATAGTACAGGATATTTCCAATATAAATGGTATTGTTTTATTGTTAAAAATCAATCAGATGTACTATACTTTCTTAAGATACTAATTAGTTCTGTTCCATCCGGAAAAGAAGCGCGTGAGACTGGGTTCCAACTAACAACTCTTTATTCGGTTAACAGCAACAGTAACGGAACATTGGCTCAAGGCACGCAGCCCTTTATATAGAGGCTTGCTGCCGGCTTGTAGCCAATGACATTTATTTAATCTTGCCGCCTTTTAGTGGCTTCTTGGATTGGTTCCTAATGAACCAATCCACTACTGGCCTTTTTGGCCAATCAGATTTAACTACTTGGAACCTTCCAAGTTATACAGAACACCCCTCCCCCTTTAGTTCAGTCCTACGTGAGTGACATAGTCGCGCAGGTAGGTGGGGCTTTTTCTGATCCTAGTTGACCTGCATGGCTCATTCCCGCCTAGGACTTCAAGCGGTTCGGTTGGGATCACTGTCTCTCCGGCTTTTCTCCATGGAACCGCCTGGAAGGGTGAGTCAGCACTGCCGCTCCTGCCTGAGTTTCTCAGGCCGGTCAAAGTGGTTCTGCTGCTCCCTCCTGGTTCATCCGGGCTGGTTGAGCTGGCCTGGCTGGCACCTTCCAGGTCGGCTTCCCTTTCGCCAGGACTTCTTCTGATGATGTCATCTAACCGTAAGTGCTCTTTTTGGTTGGTTAGATTTTCTGGTTGTGATTTTAATGGTTTATTTTCACACCCTTTTTATTTATTTGTATTTCCCCCCCTCCTTGGTTTTGAAGTTGCATGGTTGTTTTGCATTTGATGTTGCGGGAACGAAGCTGGTCTATGTGCCGCTTCCACTCTCTTCCATCATCCACGGTTAGTCGGTAGGACTGGGGGCCTGTTACTTGTGTGATTGTGGCTGGAAGCCAAAGAGGGTCCCCAGTAAAATTCTTTGCATAGACCAGGTCACCAATTTCAAAAGTGCGGTATCGGCTGGACGAGTTGGGGGGTTTCTCGCAAGTATAATTGGGATGCAACCTATCTAAATGGGATCTGAGTTTTCTCCCCATTAATAATTCTGCTGGGCTCTTTTTAGTTGTGCTATTGGGAGTGATGTGTTGTAGTGTAAGTAAGCGGTTTAGTTTGTCTTGGTCATCCCCATGGTCCATTTTCTTGAGGCCTTCTTTTGTGAACCGAACCATTCGCTCGACCCAACCATTCGCTGCCGGGTAGACCAGCGCGGTCAGTGCATGGCGTATACCCAAAGAGGCTAAGTATTGTTTGAATTGTATTGCTGTTAGTTGTCGCCCATTGTCAAATACCAACAAATCAGGTAACCCATGAGTTGCAAATAATTTGTTTAGCTCTTTTATAACAGAGTCGGTTGTTGTGGATGACATTAAGATGACTTCAAGCCAATTTGAATATGCATCCACAACTATTAAAAATGTATTGCCCTGAGTTAGTCCTGCAAAATCAATATGGATTCTAGACCAAGGGCCTCGTGGGGTTTACCAGTCCCATATGGGAGCTTGTGGTGGGTTGGGTCTAGCTCTCTAACACTTGTGGCATGTTGCAACCCAGCGTTCAATGTCCTTGTCTAAACCAGGTCACCAGACATAGCTTCTGGCCAGGCTTTTCATTTTAACTATGTCTGGGTGGCCCTCATGTAACATGCCTAACACCTCGTCTTGTAGTTTGGATGGAATCACCACCCGATCTCCCCATAACAAACACTCCTTTTGTATTGACAGTTCAGTTTGTCTAGTCTGAAAATGTTTAAAGTTTTCAGTCTTTTGGCCTTCCGGCCAGCCTTTACCTACCCAAGTCAAAACACGGGCAGTCAATGAGTCTTTTGCTGTGGCTCTGGCGATATCATCCACAGTCAATGGAAGTTCAGGGCAGGTTTCTAGTTGTAGAGTGGCGGTGGTTGGAGCCGGGTTGTCCTCTAAGACTGGTAAAGACTGGTAAAGGTGTTCGGCTTAATGTGTCTGCATGGGCGATTTGTTTCCCGGGTCGATGCAGCAATGTATATGAATGGGTGGCCAGGAATTCTGACCACCTAGTCATCCGTGGGGATAGAATATTTGGTGTGGGTTTATTCCCAGCCAAAATCCCAAGTAATGGTTTATGGTCAGTCACAATGGAGAATGTTCTACCGTATAGGTATTCATGAAAGCATTTTACTCCGGCGACGATTGCCAGGGCTTCTCTATCTAGTTGGCTATAGTTGCGTCCCACTTTGGAGAGCATTTTCGAATAAAAAGCGACAAGTGCCTCTCTCCCGTCAGGTAATTGGTGGCTCAGGATAGCACCAACTCTGAATGGTGAGGCGTCGCAGGTGACCGTCAAGGGTAGAGTATTACTAAACTGAATAAGAACAGTGTCTGAGGTTAACAAGTCTTACATTTTGAAAGGCTTTTTGTTCTTTGTGTCCCCAAGTCCAGACAGTTTTTTTTATCTAACAACCGGTGCAATGGTTCTGCTATCGTTGCTTTGTGGGGGAGGAATACATTATAAAAATTGATCAGACCTAAGAATGCCTGTAAGTCCATTTTATTTCTAAGTCTGGGTGTGTCTTTAATTGCTTTGACTTTTTTTTTCTGTTGGGTGAATACCTTGTTCGTCAATCAAATATCGTAAAAATTTGACGCAGTCAGTGGCCAGGCAGAATTTTTCTTTTTTAACTTTCAGGCCGGATTCTCTGAATTTCGTTAGCACTTCCCCTAGTCTAGCTTTTAATTGGGTCACATTTTTCACTGAAATTAGGACATCATCAAAATATGGAATGACCCCTTTTATTCCATTTTATAGGTGTTCCATGAGGCTTTGGAAGATGCCTGGGGCAACGCTCACCCCGAATTGAAGTCTGTTACATTTGAACGCCCCTCTATGTGTTACTACTGTTTGTGCCTCAGCCGTTATGGGGTCTACTGGAAGTTGTTGATATGCCTGGCCAAATCAAGTTTAGCAAAAAAATTTACTCCCCCAAGTGAGTGCAGTAAGTGCTGCAAAACTGATACCAGGTATGCGCTTTGCTGTAACACATGGTTCAGAGTAGCCTTGTAATCTCCACAGATGTGCACAAACCCATCTGGTTTTACAGGTGTTACTATTGGAGTCTCCCACCTGGCATGGTCAATTGGTTCTATAACCCCTTGTGCAATCAATTTACTTAATTGCTCATCTATTTTGGGTTTTAATGCAAAAGGGACCCATCTGGCTTTTTAGTCTTCTCGGTACTATTTGGGGATCTAGGCTAAAGGATATTGGGGTTCCCCGGTACTTGCCTAGAGTTCCATCGAAGACGTCCTGGAATTCGTGTAGCAGGTTCTCTTCCCAATCGCTCGCGACTATTCGGCTCACTCCAGTCATCCCAATGCCCAATGGCGCGAACCACTTGATGACCAGAAGGCTGGGATGGTCTCGGTCGACTATGGTCAATGGCAGGACTTCAGCGTGTTGTTTGTAAGTTACTTTGAAGTGCTCCAGACCTACCACAGGAATCCTATTTCCCTGGTAATCTTTGAGAATTAATTTTTGTTTTTTGAGTTCGTTTTGTCTGATGTTTGGAATCAGACGTCTAATTGTGTTCCACGACACCATCGATAGAAAAGATCCTGAGTTGACCTCCATCTCACAAGGGCTTCCTTCAATGGACACTACAATTCTGACTTTTTTCCCACTTTCCATCTGTGTGCTTCCTATAGTGACAGTCTGATGTGTGTTTTCTCTGTTGCTGGTTCCCTTGCTGCGCTCCCATTTTCTGTCAGCTTGCCTCGAGTCAGTTCTTGGTAGGGAATTACTGCGTCTGCTAGGGCTGCTGTTTCTTCAATTTCGGCATACTCTTTCAATATGTCATTTTGGTTTGTGTAAAGGCGGTGGACCTCATCGTCATCTTCATCAGTGTCTGATGATTCGTCTAGGTCTTCGTGGTGTGTGGTTGTGGCAGCTTGCTTCCTTCCTCCGCTGGAGTTTCTTTCTTTTGGAGAGGTTGTCATGTCAGCACTGGTGTTCATAATCTTCATTGTGGCCGCTGATTTCTTTGCGGCTTCCGCAGCGGTTGCCTCCACGATTGCCTCTGCCACCGTTATGTTAGGTCTGTTTAAGAGTTTGCTTTGTAGGGTAGAGTCCTTAAGACCTAACACGACGTGATCTCGCATTGCCTCGTCCATATTTTGGAATTCACAGGCTCCTCCAATATGGCGCAGAGCTGCCATAAAATCAGCAATGGTTTTGTCTTCCCTGGTCTCTCTTATAGAATTCATGTCTCTTGATGAGGTTTGAGACAACTGGTACGTAGTGAGCTTTCAGCATTCGGTTAAGCTCAGACCAGATTATTTGTTTCACGTCTCTGGGCTTCGCCAATGCCATTGCCATCTTAAATACGGCTGGCCCGCAATGTGTTAGGAAGGCAGCCCTCTTTCGCTGATCGGAAATGTCTTCCATTTCATTGCTCTCCAGAAACATCAGGAAGTGATCAATATAAGACTCCCAATCTTCCTCGTTGGGGTTAAATGGTGCGGGCGGCGTGTTATTACCAGCCATCTCGTCTAGCGTGGCTTGTTCTCTCACCGCGTGCTCGGTCTCAGCTTCAAGATGATCCCACCTTTGTCACCAGTGTTCCGTCCGGAAAAGAAGCACGTGAGACTGGGTTCCAACTAACAACTCTTTGTTCGGTTAACAGCAACAGTAACGGAACATTGGCTCAAGCCGCGGCAGCCCTTTATATAGAGGCTTGCCTGCCGGCTTATAGCCAATGACACTTATTTAATCTTACCGCCTTTGAGCGGCTTCTTGGATTGGTTCCTAATGAACCAATCCACTACTGGCCTTTTTGGCCAATCAGATTTAACGACTTGAAACCTTCCAAGTTATACAGAACAAGCTCCCCTCCCCCAGCATCCTTATCACTTTGAAAAGACGTGTATAAAGGAGAAAAGGGACTACTTTTTTCATTACATACAATAAACAGTCCTAAGATACATACTAGAACTAGCAACAGCACTTCGACTTATATACTGCTTTACAATGTTTCACAGTCTTATCTAAGCATTTTACAGAGTCGGCATATTGCCCCAACAATCTAGGGCCTCATTTTACTCACCTTGGAAGGATGGAAGGCTGAGTCAACCCTAAGCCAGTCAGGATCAAACTCCTGGCTATAGGCAGAGTTTGCCTGAAATTCTGCATTCCAACCACTGTGCCATCATGGCTCTCGTACTATTTACTATAATCTCCCACAGATTAACCTGGTTCAACAATCAGTATTACTGTTTGGCAACTCTAACTGAATCTGACATACCCCAAAGATTATATTTATTACAAAGTGCACAACTTCTTCACTGCAGTTAGCAATAGGCTAGGGAAATAGTTTGAGAAGACTCTAGAAACTTAAAAGCAGACTGGCAGGGTCTGTCTAGTTCATCTTCTGCTCCCATGAGGCCTTACCAGATATGTAAGGGAAACCACAAGACACAAATATAATAGTCTCTCCTGCTTGTGATACAGCCATGGGTGTGAATAACTAACAGTCACCAACAACATCCTTATCCTTCTTGAATTGCAAAGTTATTTAAGCTAGCAGTCATCACTGTATCTTGGGGCATGTATAAAAGAAGACAGAAAAAGGGTTATACATAAAGATGGCTAAATTTGTGACTTTCCAAATGCTGCAGAACAACAATTCCCAGCAATTCCAGCCAGCATAGCAAGTTCAGTCAGGAGCTCATTAAAGGCCCTTGTCCAAAGAGCCCCTTAATAATGAAGGATGCTTCAAATAATTGTGCTTTAGACAACCCCTTTTGAAAATCACCCACTATTCCAAAGGAGATTTTTCTGCACCCCTTTCTCTTCCATTATTGGAAACCTAACCATCTTCCTAGGAGAAAGCATGTGTGGTTTTTCAAGACCAAATTGTATATTACATTTGAAGTATATGTCAAACAGAGCAACCCCGGACAGCTTTGCTCAGAAGTCCTATTATAGCACAATCTGTAGCATAACACTAGCAGCCATCCTGCCTCCTTTTAAAGTGGGGTTTCCTGAGATCAAATGTAAAGCCCCACTTTCTGATTTAAAAAAAAAATACAAAAAAATTGTAATCATGAACATCCTGAGGAATATGTTGTTTTCTCCTTTGCATTTCACATATATATACTACAAAGTGTAGTATATATACTACAAACTGCTGTATACTACAAAGTGGAATATGTTCTCTCCTAATTTGCCCTCAAGTTAAACATTTTTTACACACAACTCTTCAGTAACGAGGTTGTTCTGATACATATTTATCCTCTCTTGACAAGCTCTGATTACAAGGAAGGTCTTAAACTCATTCATTATGGCTTTTCATAGACACATTCATGAAAATGTTGAAAAACTCTCCTATTGAACAAGTGTTTTGCAAGGTACATATTAATCATGCCATTTTATGAACTAAACCTCAAGGGGAAGAAGAAATGAAAGTAAAATGCCGACAATACAACCTTACATTCTCAATCAGACTATTTTTTGATCTGGGAAAATAAGTTTTAATATTCCAGCCACTACTCATCATTTCTGAAAGTGACCATAACACTTATATAATGCCACTGCAAGTCATATCCCACATGCACAGGGATTTCCTTGTGCCTAGCAATTGTATGGTCTCTTGTGAATATTTATTTTCATCAAACAATCTGGGAAGCCTTTGGCTTACAGGTGTGCAGAAAGATAATTTAAATGCATGGATTATACTGTCTTGGATAGCCGTTGAAGCTATGACTTTGAGAAGAGCTTCCCATTTCGATTGGCCTCATGGTATTTCAAGGAACATGGATTATTCTTGTCTTTTTTCTAATTTCCTGAAATGATTTTCCTGCTTCTATCGGATGCAGAGGTGGCATTCAACAGATTCTGACCCGTTCTGGAGAACCCATAGTAGAAATTTTGAGCAGTTCAGAGAACAGGCAAATACCACCTCTGATTGGTCCCACCCCCATCTATTCTCTGCCTCCCGAGTCTCAGCTGGTTGGCTGGGTCTTCTTTTGTTGCCCTGCATAAGAAAACAGAGCTGGAAAGCAGGTTAGTAGTATGGGGAGGGAATGGGGATTTTGCAGTAACCTTCCCCTGGAGTGGGGTGGGAATAGAGATTTTTCATTATCCTTCCCCTGCCATGCCCACCAAGCCACACCATGTCCACCAAGCCATGCCCACAGAACCAGTAGTAAAATTTTTTGAATGCCACCACTGACCAGATACATCTAATAGATTAGAATTATCCATCCAGGTGACATTATATGCCTCCTTAGTAAAACATATGATTGTTTTTGTTTTTAGGCATTTTAATGCCTCAATGAATAATGGTCATGTTATCTATAAAAAAACAAACCAACCTCAAAATATAATAAACACATATGTATGCATATTACTCCTTCAATTTTGGCTGGACAGCTTTGCTATATTTTGATGGAAAAATGGCATGTAATGCTTGATAAACACCTCACACTTAATATGTCCTAATTAGTCCAGGTTGATTTAAAATTATTAAGTCAACCTCACAAATGAAAGGAATCTAGATTTTGAAAAAAAAAGAAGTTATAGAATCTGAATCTGCATGGATACAAAAAGTAAGTATGTTTTGCACATTTTCTTTTCATGTTTTATAATTTCAGGGTGAAGATGAAACTACCCTAGTTACTCTTCAACTGTAATTTACATTGATATTTCCATGACATTTCAGGGTTTGGAAACAAAGGAAGTTACTTTATACTCTGACCAGATAGATACATTTTCATTATGCATGAACACAGCAGTTTGTGTTCTTGGATATATTCAATCAATATATTCTGCACTGGGAGTTAATCCTGATGAAAGAAGCAGTAGTTTTTTAAAAAGATAAAAACACAATAAACTGATTCAGGATATTGGTACATACAGGAAACTTTTAGTATGCTCCATTTGGAGATTCCACTTAAACTTTATGAGTTATGTTGACTAACTATTGAATGGAATGGATCTGAGACCAGATATTCTCAAAGAGTTGACTGGAATAATTTTTGTTCTGTATGTGATGAAGTGGCAGATGGCTGTCTGAATCTGAACATTTACTTCTATATTTATCAAGGTTATACATTCCAAGACAGAGTTTACATGCATATTAATATTTAAATGCAAATCTTTAATTTGATTGAGTCAATCAGCTACATATTTTTCTTTCTTTGTTTGTAGAACTTTACCAAATTGCAGATTATACATAGCAAAGGGCAGTTATCACTGCTTCAGTGAAAAATCTTTAGGAATAGGGCAAAAAGAATCTTATCAAGTGTTGAATTTTAGAGCTCAAATCTCTGAAGTATAGGATTACTTCAGCTACAAACATACAATTAAACTATGAAAACAGTGCTTTGTGGTGTAATTCATAATATTCTTCTTTGAACTACCATCACTTGTTTAATTAGCACCATGAAATTCCTTTAAACCAAACCAAAACTAGGTCCTGGAATAGTTGGGAGGGGACCCCAAGAGATATCAAATGTTAAAGTGAGTTTTCTCTTGTGCTGTTTCTATGCTCTTTCAAGGAACAGTGCCTTTGTTCTAGAAAATAAAGCCATACAATCATATACATCTACAGAAGACTTGAATGCCCTATCTTTCAATGAATAAACCTTGGAGAACAAAGCAAAAACCCTTCATCATTCATCTGTCATAGGTTCTCAGAGAGACCAATGGCTCTCTTTCTTGCTCTCTGTTTAATTATTATTAAATTTCTAAAGGATTGTTTTGAGCACACTCCAAGCAGTATTTGGGTCATCAAAAGAAAATAAATTAATACTTTACCCTCTTAAAATCCTTATTTTTCAATGAAGCTAGATTAAAGAATACACACACCTTCTCTCCCTGCAGTGATTAAGTTTCTGGTCTAGGAGCAGTGAGATACAAGTTCTAGTTCTTTCTCTAGGTATAGAAGCTGTTGGGTGATTTTGGGTTATTAGTCATTCCTAGAATGAAAAGCTGCAAGCTTTCTGTCTAGCAACTATTTGTTCTGCTGTGGACTGATTTCAATTGATAATAACAACAGTAATAATTTTGAGAGACTCTACTTGCCAAGGAAAATAGGTGGGCATTGAATGTTGCAAATTCACCAGACAGTTGAAGAAGGAAAAAGAGCATTGGAAGAAGGACAGTAAAGAAAATGCACTAAAACTAGCATACCAGGAAGACTTAGTGAGTAATTAGAGGCCAAACTGCACCAGTCCAAAAGACCAAAAGAAAAACAGAAAAGAGACATGGCAAGACAAATTATTATATGGCAAGTACTTAAAAAACTACCAGACAGAGCAAATAATAAGAAGACATAACAATAACCAAGAGCAGGGAAACTTAACAAAGAGCTAGAGAGGCTATTCTGACTGTACAAGACCAAGCCTTAAGGACAAATGCATACAAGACAACAATAGACAGTAAATGCTGCCTCTGCAAGAAGCTGAAGAAAGAGTGGACAACCTGGTTAATTGTGGCAAGTTTGTCTATAAATAATGGAATGATAAAGTAGCAACAATGGTGCATTGCAAGATCTGCAAGAAATACCAATTGCCTACGAGCAAGAACTGCTGGGACCACATCACAGAGAAGGTAATAGAGAATGAAGAAGCTAACATGATCTGGTTCTTGATAATTCTAACAGGCAGCCACCTGGCACATAGCATCCCAGTTTTAACAATTGTCAATAAGACTGGATAGTGGACACATTAGAATCTGGAAACAGCAGACTAGAAGACAAAGAACTGGAGAACTACAACCTGCAAATATCTGATATCTGAATATCTGCCAAATCCAGTCTAAACATTTCGATGACTGTGAGACCAACAATAATCAGTATTGATTAATAATATGAATGTAAAATAATTCACAGTAGTAATGTAATAAATAGGAATGTTAAACAACAAAAATAATAAAAAGTAAAAAGTATTCAGAAGACCTTTTGGTTAAGACCCATCATTAGGTGCCTAATAATTGGCATACCAGGGTAAATTTTAAAAAAAGATTTAGTGCTTTATATTTGTATTTTAGATGATGCTGCTGATGATTTTTTTTAGTTTTATTTTTCAGTGCTATGAGTCCATGTGGAGGATGCTAAAATTGGAATAACTAATTAAGAAAACATAACAGAAACATTGTCCTAATTGGGAATAACTATTATATTTTCCTTATTAAAACTAAAGGGGAGACTTTTTTTAAAAAAACTCACCATATAGATATATTAAATATAAGATTAAAAGTCAATATATTTTAGTATATTATATTCAATGATTAAAGTTATGTTAGTAAGTGGGTTGTGTGATACCTGTCATAATGTCATTTTTGAAAAACAAAGCCGATTTCATCATTTATTTGGAATTAAACAGTTTAGTACAACATTAAAAAATGTTGATTGGTGGAACTGGAATCTGAATATATTTTCCATACATGTATTCCACATTTGTATTCCATATGTACAGCACAATAACATGTGACTGAATTTGAGTCTACAGATCAAGGGTTTCTAGATTCAATTCCTCTTTCTAAATATTGAACCAAGTTCAATGTGATAAAAATTGTTCTATATTCCATAATGAGTGTAAGATATGTTAGGAATGCCACGTGTATGTGTCTGCTTGTAAGTAAGTAAGGTTTTCTAACTAGACATTAAAAAGTTCTTGAAACTTCAAATGCTCGGGTGGGGGTGGAACTAAAAAGAAGAATCACAGAAGGGAAAGTTTAATGAAAATGTATAAATTAGTACACTATGTCAGACATATAAAAAAATTAGATATACAAATCTGAATAAGTCACAGACCTGGATTGCCTTAGAAAGACATGCTAGGGGTTGGGAAATTAAGTCCAAATTTGGCCTGTTATGAGGCCAAAGGCCCTCAGCCAAGTTGGCCGGAAATGCTCCAGCCCTGCCAATCCCTAAAGAATGCAGGTGTTGGCAGAATAAAGCCCAAAGATACACCTAATGAACAGTATGTGCACTCCTAATGAACAGATCTCCTCAGGAGTAAGAGCTTACTTGGAACAGTGCCGTACTCATAAGAAGCAGCTTCATTTTCAGGGCTTAATGGTTAGCTGCTGGAGCCCAAAAAGGGACCCAGAAAACTGGCATTAGAAATTTTGAAACTATCTCAATAAAACCAGGTTTTTCTTTCATCTTTTGGCAACCAAAGACTGACTTACTCTTGTTTATTAACATCTTGGCCCTGGTTTCTGACATTAACCCTAGATATATTTCTGAAACATTGCTTTTGCTTGATGTGTCATGTTATATCTTATTAATGAATCATAGCTTGACTTTTGATTCTGTTGTGAATTACTGGCTTTCTTCACTACTTATTGGTTACTACCTTGTTGGGCTAATAGCTTGGCCATATCCTCCACCGCCAAGTGACAGAGCTGACTATCTCTTAGTAGATTGGCCTTTGTGTTTCCAGAAGAGCAATGAAAGAAAATGGCAGGAAAGAAGCCAGCGGTAACTTTCTTGAATGAGACAGTTTGGCATCACACTCTGGGCCACACTGGTAAACTGTTGATACAAATAGCCCACATGACTGTGAGAAGAGTTTCGTTGGGTGTATACTTAGCATTAATCAGAAGTCCATAGCTGTTGAGTGACTGCCTCTGTTTTTTCTTGGGTTGAAACATGTTTTTCACACGTCGTCCCTCCTCAGCCCCAAGTTTATCTGTAAAATGTACTTGTGGCATATATACATCTGATCTGAATGTACTCACTCCTTAAGGACCCCTCTTTTCCAATTTTGCAGAATGTTGTAAGCCAGTTCTCTCCCCCCCCCCCCCCCCCCGAGTTTGGCAAATCCAAGTGACCTTGGCATGTCTTCTTACAAGTCTTGATATCAGGATGCTTCATAAAACTCATATCTCAGAAGTGTCTGACATTACATTACAAGAGGATCTGTAAACCTCAGCAAGATGACAAATGTCTTTTTTAAACAACAGACCAAGACTTCATTTAAATTAGTAACATGGAGATTAGAGGAGCTCTCCCAGGCTGAGCGGCACACGCTGGGACTCGAGGAATATCAGTCACATGAAAGCTGTTAAATTTGAGATGGAAAATAAATCAAGGAGCCTGTAAAAACTGTCAACGGGTCAGAGAAGTTTATGAACTCTTGCTGTATCTCACCATAAATCATAAGAATAAGCTAAAACTGAGAAGAAAAATGTTCTCTTTTGTAATCTAATGCTGTCTGTTAAGGCAATAAAACTCAAATGAAATGCATGCATTGCAATTTTGAGCTGATACTTTGCATTATTACCAAAGTGAAGGGAAGACTCTCAAAGTTATAAAAGTGAGATAGATGAAAGGTAGGCCTCCATCTTTCCAAGTCCCCAGACCAGAGTCTTTATTAATGTGTACCTAAGAAATAAGAGGTAACTTGATGCTAAGTATCTTCTTCACACTTGTGGACTTTGGTGCTTTCTGTGAACCTAATAATAATCGTATCTACTGGAAATATGGATACTAATTTAATTCTCCTACAACCCTCTCTTGCATTTAGGTCTGATCTTAAAGCTGGCTGGTTCCCTAATAGGACTTCTCAGGTGCTGCTTCTGGATTCCTGCTTTACATATCCACAGAATAGTGGAATTATAAGCAACCCCCCCCCCCCCCCCCCCTGCCACTGACAGTGCTGCTGATACAGCTGATACATCTCCTCTGGTCTCTTCCAGAAAATAACTTGAAGGTTGATAAATTTGTTCTTTGCCTCAGGTTGGCTGAATGAACTCTTGGAAAACATCTGTAAGCTGCTAAAAGATTTTAGAAGAACAAATAGGGGGACAAATATAGCAACCTCTAACTTTTAGAGATATAGCAGGCATTGTACTCTGAGGCCTTCATGGCTTTTTTGCTTTCTGAGTATTATGCTTATAACGATGGCTATGTCCACTTTTGTGTTTACTGAATTCCTATAGTCTTATGAATAATTCTTTTGCTATCTGAGCTTGTAGCAAAGCCTTTAGCCACTGTTTAGTTACCTTCAAGTTTGTTGGCTTCTGTCACTGTCAGCTGCTGTTCTAACTTGTTGCTGAAATGTTGCTTGGCCATTTCTCAGTCTGTGCTGGGGTGGGAAAAAGAACAAGAAGTTTACCAGCTATTGAGTGGCCGTAGCCTCTCAGCTTCTCTCCTAGTCTGGTAAAGCTGCTTCCCTTTTCAGTTTGCCCACTTTTGGGGTTTGAAACCCAAGGCTGTCACCACCAATTATTGCCTTCTGAGATTATTATTATTATCTTCCTTCACCACCAATTATTACCTTCTGAGTTGACCTCTCTGATGCAAATTCTCCCTCTCTGTTGTTTTGCCTGATACAAATCTTCCTCCAAAGCACAACTATATTATGCTATCAGCAGTGCTATTTGGGCTTCCTTAACAATGAAGGGGACAAAACAAAGGGAAAGAAGGGCTCATGTGACCAGGACATGCCTATTCAACTTTTTTCAGTAACTTCCTAAATGCATCTCTGATTCCAAAGATTCTAAAGATTCCAACATTTCTGGGGTACAAAATAATCACCTGAATTCAGCTTGATCCTGGCTAGGTTGAAGGGCCTGTGGGAATTCAATCCTCTACTTCTCTTTGGATGCTAAGACTGTTTCCTCCTGGTGTTCTCTTTCTTTCTTTCTTTCTTTCTTTCTTTCTTTCTTTCTTTCTTTCTTTCTTTCTTTCTTTCTTTCTTTCTTTCTTTCTTTCTTCTTTCTTTCAGAATGTTTGTGGCCCTGTTATTGACAACTTTTATTTTTCCTACATGCATATGCAGATATATATCCATCCTGCTGTTTCCTTTTGGAGTAAGCAACATAATTTATTCAAAATGCAGCCAAAAATGAGAACTAGCAAGAGAAAGATATTACAGGCAGGTCACACAAGAAGAAGGCTAAAGGTATCTAGTTTACCTCAATATTATTCACTATACCTATTTTTATTTTTAAAGCATGCTTCTACCACATAAATATAGCAATTTATGCATCCATGTCATCTGTCTGGTAAACTTGCAAGATTCCTTTTTCTCGCCTACATCCGAACAATACTGTCTACATCTGAACTAGACTGTGTTTTTTTTCTGTGTCATATATTATATGTGGGTATATACATAATTTTGTATTTATTTAGTAATGTTTATGTGGTGTGTATTGCAAGTGGTGACCCTTTGAGAGTTTTATGCAATGAAATTTCATTTTAATGTATGTCAATTAGTGTATATTCAAAGTAACAATAGTTATTCTATTCTATTCTGTTCTGTTCTATTCTATTAATAATCTTTTCTTGCTTAAACTTCTCTCTTTCTGAGGATTTTATGAACTCCGTCTAATCATAACTTCCTCAGTTTTTAACTTTTTCGGATGCACTTTATTTATATATTTTGCAATTTGATCCTCATTCATTTAGTTTATATAAGGGTTTCCTAAAATGGCAAATATTCAAATGGTTACTATGTGTATCCATTATTGTTGTTAAGATTTGTAGGATCATTAATAAAGCAATACATTTTGTGGGTCATGAAGCTGAAGATAAGCTGCAGACTTTGGGGCCTCCTGGTCTATATGTTCAGACTGTCTCCACATTCTTCTTAGATATATTGTCTTTGTTACTCAATCCACATTCATTTCCTATTCATTCTTGATTTTGTATCTTTCTGTTTTACTGACAAACTTCTTAATGACTTATTTTCACTACCTTGAGCATTTGTATTTCTTCTGACATATCATACTTTTATTTCCACATAATGAATCAGGCAAAAGCACATTATATACAGCTTACTTTGACGGCATTCCTTACAACAGATTGTATACTATCTACTGTCTTTGTCCCACTATTTTCTTATCTTAAAATTCCGACATCCGTTTTCCCCAACTGTAATACACATCATATCAAAAATATAAATTCATTGCCTTAATGTCTACTTTATTTATGTGTATGTGTGTGTGTGTGTGTTTTGCAATCATCTACTCCAATGTGCCTGTCAAACACAATTTTGTTAGTCTTTGAAACACTAATTTTCAATTCTGTGCTCCTCATTGCATCATCTTTAGCATCAGTTACAAACATCAGTTACAAATCAACAAACAACATAGTATTGTTTGCATACAAAAGTACATAAACATTGATTCCCTCAACTAACAGAATACTAGCATAACCACAAACATTTCTTCTACATTTATTCACAAATACATTAAACATCAGCAGACATCATACATTTTTGTCTCGTTCTGTATTGAATGTTGAACCATTCACTAAGCATCCCATTTATTCTCTAGGACACTTTACTATCATGTGCTGCTCTTACTGCATTCACCTTGCAAATTCCATATTCATGCAAAATATTTCATCTAATTCTAAAATATTTGGAGAATATGTTCCATTTTGATGCACAACTCTTCTAATTTTTAATATAGTTTGATTAATTACACAGCAAAACTAAAATTATACCTGCTTTCTTTGTTTTTCTTGTCTCCAGGAAATAAATGAGTCAGGGTCACTTCAATGAGATGGGCACAAATAAATAAATGAATGAATGAATGTTGGGAAAGATGGGATTCTTTATGTCAAAAAGATGTGTGGGGCTCTAAACGACTTGTGGTCTTTGTTGAAAGAAATATAGTCATATTCATGCTTCAAAAAAAAGTTACACAGAGTTAATTTGCAAATATGCATAGGGAACATTTCATCTAATAAAATATTTTTACCACCCCTCCCCAGATGCACAGTCTGAAAAAAACCCACCCAGCTTTGTGATCTTATTTTAATATTAATGGTTATAAAAATATTTAATGCAGATAAATCAATTTAATTAATTAGATATCTTCAAAAACATATTCAACCTGATACCCTGATTAGCTCTTGAATTGAAATGATTTGTAGAAATTTTTAAAGCAGTGGGATTTTATTTGCTGCCTCCCGCATAAAATTGGAAGTATCTAGGCAACATTTCAATGAAGTCTCATATATCATCTTCAGACTTGTTTCTTCGGCTCTGTGCTTCTCAGAGTAATGTGAGCTTTCAGCTGCTTCATCCTTTTAACTGCTAGTGGGGGTGTGACTTGATTGGGTGGGGGCTTGGCTGTGTTTTGATTGGGTGGGGGTGTGTTCTCATTGGTTGGGGGTTTGGCTGTGTTCTCATTGGTAGGGGGGTTGGCTGTGTTCTGATTGGCTGGGGGTGTGTTCTGTTCAGGTAAGGGCTTGGTTGTGCTCAGGTTAGTCTTAGTTGCTGGGGGATTTGAGCTGGTGAGCTGTGATCCTGTTGTTTGGCTTTGCATTCGTGGTCGTAATAAATGAGTACCTAACATGAAGAATGATACCAGACCCATACCCACGAGTGCCACACAAGATGCTACCACCACACTTCCACGTAGAAAAAAGACTCACACCCACACAGAAGATGAGACACGACCATGGACCAGAAGCCGTACCGCAGCTGCACCACAACCCACTTCAAACCCCTCTGACCCATACAAGAAGTGAACTTACACCCACCAGGAAGATGTTGCACGACCACGAATGCAAAGCCAAACAACAGGATCACAGCTCACCAGCTCAAATCCCCCAGCAACTAAGACTAACCTGAGCACAACCAAGCCCCCACCTGAACAGAACACACCCCCAGCCAATCAGAACACAGCCAAACCCCCAACCAATGAGAACACACACCCAGCCAATCAAAACACAGCCAAGCCCCCACCCAATCATGTCACACCCCCACTAGCAGTTAAAAGGAAGAAGCAGCTGCAAGCTCACATTACTCTGAGAAGCACAGAGCCAAAAAAACAAGCCTGAAGATGATGAATGAGACTTCATCGAAACGTTGCCTAGATACTTCCAATTTTACGTGGGAGAAAAAACACGAACAACCAAAGATCCACATACAAATACCCGCGAAAACCTCAGAAAAGAAATATATATATATATATATATTTGTGTGTGTGTGTGTGTGTGTGTATGCTGTTCAGCTTCCTTCGGGTATTATCCCACGTCATTGTAGTGCTTTTAAAGTTGTAGCAATATTTCAGGAGAATCTCATCTGCCATCATCAGGCTTCTGTATGGATGTGGGTCTCACAGCTTTTGGTTTCAAATTCGAGGCTGGCCTATTCTGATTGGCTGGGAGTTTTGGTCTGTGTTCACTGGACTTGGAGTTTGATTGATTGGTGTTTCGGTTTCTTCTGTCTGTTTTGTGGCTTTGATTGGCTGGCAACATTCTGTTCCTGTGTTGGAGGCTTTCAGTGCAGCTTGGCTCCGTGTGAAAGGGCGGCTGTTATCTATTAGGAAGCTAGGTTTCACCTGGGTGCTTGGTGGGGGGGTGTTTGAGCTGGAGGCATCAGAGGGAGTCTGTTTGTGTTCAGGTGCTTGCCTGGCTTGTGGCGTGGAGATCTTTCTATTTGAGAGTGCAGGCTCGAATTTGAAACCAAAAGCTGTGAGACCCACATCCATACAGAAGCCTGATGATGGCAGATGAGATTCTGTTGAAATGTTGCTACAACTTTGAAAGCACTACAATGACATGGGATAATACCCGAAAGAAGCTGAACAGCACATATATATATTTTTGCGGGTATTTGTATGTGGATCTTTGGTTATTCGGGTTTTCTCCCGCGTAAAATTAGAAATATATATATATATATATATATATATATATATATATATATATATA